>JAANYP010003514.1:226262-354590 GCA_020465985.1 Centrapalus pauciflorus | reverse complement strand
GGCTACTTAAACTATTCTTGAAAAGTGAAGCGTGTCACTACTTAGATGTACGACCAATCAGTCTTAATTTTATGTACAAGACACAAACATTGAGTCTAAATGAGGTATGAAACTTTCGGGATGTATGGCAACATCAAATACATCTAAAAATGGAAGAATTGAAATATCATATGTAACTGAGAGTCGAAAAACATGCAATCTGTTGTTACGTAAGTACATACCTTGTCTCTGTATAGATTCGTCGGTTAGCAGATATGTCGCTTTGTTGTACGTCAGTACAGACTGTCACCGCTGTCTGCTTAACTTTATATAATAAACCTTAAGTCGAACTAAGACACTTTGTTTGTATGAAAATACAAGACCTGTGTCCGATGTTTGTCTTTTAAGAAAGTTGCAATACCAACAAGTTAGAATCTTTGTCTGTGTGCCTTGATCATAAAAGTATGTCTGTTGAGTCACGTAAGATAATTTCCTGATAAATAAAAAGGCCAAGGGATATTCCGAAATGTAGAATGTTTTACGGGGTAAAATACCAACAATCGGCTAAATAGGTATGTCACATAAACAATCTAAGGAATAAAAAATTCCTAGTGTGAAAGTTTAAGTTAGAAGTTAGTATCAGACATCGCTATCTGATTGAACCTTTCTTAGACTATATATCAAAAAAATGTTGTTAGTATTTAGCTGATTGTAAATTTCTTCGTTAGATTAAATTTTTGGTCAAAATTTATTTTACTTTATTTTATTCTATTTTTACCTTAGTTTTTTTATTTCATTTTGTTTCGTTTAATTTTTACTAGGAAGGTCAAAAGTTCTGAGGGTGCATTCAAAGTTGGATAAAATAACAATGCGTGAACTATCTTGAGCTTAGGGTAACAGAAAGTGGTAAGACTTCGAATCTGTCAGTAGATTCGAATAGGGACTTAGACTCGAAGGTTGGTAGTATATATAGGTCCACAGTGAAGGCATTTATTTCTTACTGTTGTCGAATCTGAAATCTCGAATCTGTCTGTGGCGATCTCGAATCTATTCTCGAATCTACCGTATTTCACAAAAACGACATTTCATCGAGTCTAAAGCTATCGTGTTCGATTCTACACTCATATCTAGGTATAATCAACCGGATTGTACAGGATTTTGGTAGTTTTATACACAATTTTGGGCTTAAACATCACATTTTGAAGTTTTATGGGTCAAAATAGAGTTTTTGAAAAATAACTAAGTTAGGACCTATGTAATATCAAATTAAAGGCATAATTCAGTGATTAGAACATAGTTGAACTAAAGTATGTGATTTATCTAGTTCAAAATGGTTAAAATCTTGGATTTTTTTTTGGAAACAAATCTGTCGGCCTTTCGAATCTGTTCTTGGGCATTCGAATCTGTTCATGGGTTTCTCGAATCTATCAATAGATTCGAGATGACCATGACATTCGAGTCTGTCCATTAGACTCGAATTTGTACTTTATTTGCTTTGTTGAATTTAAATTTTATTAAACTTGTGGAAATTTAATTGTGTTGGATTTTGTACTTAATCGAGTACAAAATAAAACAAATTTTGAATTGAAACAAGTTTATTGATTTTTAATAATGCTAACAGTTTTATATATTGTGCAGATATGGCGCTTCGTGCTTTTGTTCCTAAGCATAATATGGTACTTAATCCAGCTCATAACATCCCTGAAGCGCAGGGATTTCGAGAAGTTTTAGATTTTCTAGCAGAGTCTAGGATCAGCTATGCATTATATCAAAATATTCCGATTGTGATTTCATATGTGCGTCAATTTTACGATCATTTACAGGTGGACTGTACTGTCACCCCGACAGTTTTAAGAACCAGAATTGCTGGTCAACCTCTGATTTTCTCAGCAGATATTTTGCGTCAAGTACTGCAGTTGGGTTCACAAGAACAAGAAGACGGGCCTATAGACTTTCCATTAAGTATTAGGCAAGCAGCGTTTTTGCGAATGGGCTATAGTTTGGACGTTACAAAATCATCTTATATGAAAAGCGGGTTGATAGGGCAGTGGCGATTTTTGGTCCACGTGTTCATGGTTTGTTTTGCGCCTAAGAAGGCTGGGTTTGATTACATTGTATGCCATGGTGTACAATAAGAAGTTCAGCTTCTCACAGTTGTTTTTCTCGGAATTCATCCATCAAATTACTGCCCCTGAGAGAGAAAGAGTCCTTCTGTATCCTAGGTTTGTAATGATGTTGATAAGGCACTTCTTGCCTGATTTGCCACAATCAGATGATGCATTGAGCGTGAATATTATGGATAAGCGCATCTACTCTGACTGCTCCTCACATCGAGGAAGGTTAGCGGTTCCGGTGGCGCGTCCACTATTTGGTGCAATTCTGGATAGGGAATTTCAAGCCCCGAGTAATGCCAACTGGGCAGAGGTAGTTGATGTCCAACAGCAGCAACAGCAACAGCAACCACAACGCCAACAACAGCCGCGTGCTAGGCCGCGTGATCCACGACGCCAACAGCAACAAACTGCTAGTCAAATTCAGGCATCCAGGCCTTCAACCAGTGAACAACCACAGGCACAAGAAGCAGGGACTTCAGGTGCAGTCCCCGAATCTGAGCAGATTGCTCAGACCTTGGAGGAAATATGGTCTTCTGGTCCTAATGCAAATGAAGATGTGGCAGCAGCATTAGTGGGTGAGCTGCTTAGTCCGCTTGGAGATGCAGATGATATATTTCGTGATGTTGACGAATACGAACCGGAAAGGGCAGATGACGCATTAATATCTTCAGAATCCGAATCAGATTCAGAGGAAGTTCCTGCAGCTGCAGTTCCTGAAGTTCAAATTGGAACTTATGGTTCGCGATTGATTGTCAATGAAGGTGGTTCGAGGAGGCGAGAGGCCAGGGAATTGGAGGAGTGAGATTTTGAAGAAGATGAGACTGCTCAGTTGGTGACAAGGCAACGGGCCAAACGTCACAGGTTTATGCAGGGGACTTCATCAGAGTCCGATGCACAACCTCCGCCTCAAACCCAGACCCAACCCCAAGTTACAGCTCCACCATCACCGCCACCTCAGCAACATGAACCCTACATTCCCCACCCATTCAATCCTGCTCCCATTCAGTCCATCCCTTCTACATCAGAAGCCTATACCGACAATCAACGAATCATGCAACTCAAGAGTCGTGTCGACTTTCAGAACGTTCAAATCATAACTCTCACAAAAGCAGTCGGTGAACTCCAAGAGCATAACTCTAATCTTGATAAGGAGAATGCAGAATTGAGAAAGATTGTTGAAAGTGTTAGAGACGAAAACACGGAGATTAAATCATTTGTTGCTGATCAATCGTCTGAAATCCGAGCAATGCGGTCCCTCCTAGAGCAACTTATGAAAAATCTACAAACTCAGGGGGAGACGAGTTGTAAAGATCAGGAAGTACAGCGAGGAGATGATGATAATGAAGGCGATGATCCCGGTGCGAACAAAGAGATTGAGTCTGTAGATTTTTCTGCAGCTCAAGTTACACAAGTTCAGGGGGAGCCTAGTACAGAAGGAGAAGTAGGAGGAGCAGGAGGAGAAGCAGGTTCTTCAAGGACTTTAGATAGCGACATGATAGATGCGCTGAAAGATATTGAAGAAGAGCTAATGGAATTTGATTTTGAAGATGATATTGAAGAATTAGAAGAAGGTGAATTCATTCCAGATGACGTCGTTGACTGGAAATCGGATGATGAAGTGCTAGATGATGAAGACGATCATGTTAATGAAGTAATAATCAATTCACAACCAGTCACTGAACTGTATGAGAGCCAAAATCATAATGTGATTGATATTGATTACATCAAGGTAGCCTCAGTTGAAGACAAAGAACTTGAAGAGGCTGAGAAAGAGCCATCTAGAGCTAATTTGATAAATCTTTGGTTCAAGAAGGAAGAAAAGAAAGATCAGCTGAAGATGAAGAAGAAGATGAGAAATCCAAGTGCTGGAAATTTTGCTGGAGGGATTATAAGCTGGTTCTTTGACAAAGAACTGCAGCTATTTATCTTAAAAAGAAGAGATGGCCTTCAATACTTGAGGCGAACACTGAGGGCGTTCAACTCACTGCCCAAGATTGAAGTAAAGGAGCTTGCTTGGAAAGAATTAATTAATATAGGTAATGACCAGTACGCTGAGGTTGTGGCAAGAATCATAAGGAAAGAAGGAAGATCTGGGAAATTCGAGCGACTCAAGCCAAGGACAGGAAAGAGGGTCGAGGATCAGTCGAGAATAGATCCTCATACAGGTAGGCCATGGGCCAGGATGGAATACAAACCTGTGAGGTGTCTAAAGAAAGTCCCAATGAAACCAATGCCACAGAACGTTTTGAGCAACATGAAGTGGTGGTACCTAGAGATTGACACTGCTGAAGCTATCATGGAAGATCAAGACGAGCAGGTCATTTTGAAGGTATATGATCCACTGCATTTGATAAACCTATCGAAGGACGACCTGAAGAAGCTTCATGATCAGCCTATTTTCTTTACTGAACCATGGAGATCTGAAGCCAGGAAGTTCCAAAAGGTAGTTAAAGTTTGTATAGATGCTGGATTATATGCAGGTAGTAGTATATATAGCTCTAGTACTTAAATTTGATTTGATGTAATGTAAATAATTAGAAGCTATCGTCAAGGGGGAGTCTGTTGGTACACCCTGTGTGACGATAGCAGTCTAATCGATCTGCATTATGGTTTAGGTAATATTCTGAGTATTAACAAGTATTTTGATATATATGTTTAATATGTGTTTGTATGTTATTGATTGTGTGTTTGAACTTGATGTAACGTATTACAAGAAGTTCAAACATAAAGGTCAAAGATTAACTCAAGCATAAGTTAAAACATAAGTTTCATCACTTAAGTGTTTAAGTGTATTGGCTAGATTCGAATAGGTAAAGGAAGACATTCGAATCTGTGATAGACTCGAATGTATCCTTAGATTCGAATGGGCTAGATTCGAGTCTGTCAGATGGACAGATTCGAATGGGCCTTAGGCCAGATTCGAGGTTGGCCCACAACAAACTCGAATCAGGGTCTATAATTAGGGATAGACTCGAATCATTAAGGGACTTTTTGCAGAATTCGTGAGGAATTAAGCAAGAGGCGATCTCGAGTTTATCAGCTAGGTGAGTGCCGTTTCGGAGAGAATTAGTACGTAGGATCGTTCGTGTGTCGTTCGTTCAGCGTATAATAGTCTCCGTGTTCCCGTTGGTTGAGAGTTGTCCGTCTGACCGTCAACGAGGATTCCGCACTCGTTCACGGATCCGCGTCTAGATAGATCTTGCAGTCGTAGACCTTACAATTGATCAACTTCGGGTGCCAGTTCAGCCAACTCATCAAATGTGACGTGCACACTTTCATTGAATGTTCTGGTTCGAGCATTGAATGCGCGATACGCCTTCGAATTGGATGAGTATCCAATGAAGATCGTTTCATCCGCCTTTTCGTTAAATTTCCCGAGGTTGTCTTTGTCATTCAGCACATAGCACCTGCAACCAAATACACGTAAGTACTTGATAAATGGTACTTTATACAAAAAGAGTTGGTAAGGAGTTTTGTTAAAGCGCTTATGGATGATGGAGCGATTATGTGTATAGCATGCTGTTGATACGGCTTCGGCCCACAAGAACGGAGGTAGCTTAGAATATGTGAGCATTGTACGAGCGGCTTCCACTAGCGTACGGTTACGCCTTTCCACGACCTCATTTTGTTGAGGTGTTCGAGCAGCAGAGTATTGATGCTGAATACCTTTGGATCGAAGGAAGCCCTCAACTACTGAGTTCTTGAACTCCGTGCCGTTATCTGATCTGATTGATTGCACTGACATCTGTTGTTGGGTCTCGACACTCTTGATAAAATCAATGATTTCTTGAGCTGTCTCGTCCTTGGAACGCAAGAACCTGACCCAGGTTTATCGAGAATAATCATCAACGATAACCAACACATATCGTTTTCCATTTATGCTTTGAGTTCTCATCGGTCCGCATAAATCCATATGAAGTAACTCCAATACTCTTTTTGTTGATGGTTCGGGCTTTGGTTTGTGAGAAGATCGTTTCATTTTTCCTTTATCACACGCTCCACACAGATGGTCTTTTTCGTAGCGTAATTCCGGAAGTCCTTTGACCAATTGTTTTGCAGTCGGCTTGTTGATATTATCGAAATTCAAATGGGATAATCTTCGATGCCACAACCAAGAGTCTTTTGAAGAGGCTTTTGATAGTAGGCAAATGTTATCCTTCACTATTACCTTAGCTACGTCAATGGTGTAAAGGTTAGAGTTTCGGGAACCAGTTAAGATTTCTTTTCCATCCATGCTCTTAACACTGCAGTTCTTAGCCCTAAACGTTACCTCTAGGCCTTTGTCGCAGAGCTGTCCTATGCTAAAAAGATTATGTGATAACCCCTCAACGTAGTCAACGTCCTTGATGACCAGATTATTTAGAACTAAGTCCCCGTATCCTTTTATGTGAGCCTGATGGTTGTTCCCGAATTTCACAGTTCCGCAATACTGTTCAACAACGTTGGACAGCAATTCTCTTCTTCCAGTCATGTGCTTGGAGCAACCCGAATCCATATACCAAATGGACTTAGCCTGAAAAACACATAAATTCATATAATGAAAAACTATATGCATTCAAGCACATCCATTTTTAGTTCACAATCAAACCGTGTTCTGAACCGAGATGTTCAGAAAACATGATGAGTTAAGACCGGGTCCTGGGCTGTGTGCACAGAAGCCAAACGTGTCGGTTTAAGCACAACCGACAAGCAAAAGAACGGGTCCTAGTCTAAGGTAACTAGAAGCCATTTCTTTGAAGCACGGGTCTTGATCAGAAGTAACCAAGAACCATCTGCATTAAGATCACACAACCTTGGGTACCCACCTCAATATGGGACCCTTTTTGTTAGGATTTCCAGATTTATATGGCACGTGTACAGATTTAGAATCCCAATTAGCATTTGTGTGTGGTCCGAATGCACAACCCTTTGTAATCCATTGAAGATTGGATTTATTGGGTTTTAGAACCTTAGGCGCTGAAATTGCCTTCGGTTTTTGTCTTTTTGAGACCTTTTTGACCGTTGCTTTGGTTTTGGGCCTTGGCAACGGACACATCTCAATTTTGTTTGTGGCCGATGATGCACTATTTTTTGTTTTCTTTTTCAGAATACGTTTAACAGGATAAGGCACGAAAGCATTCATTTAAGGAACCTGTCGTCTATATTTAGTTGGACATAGATTAAACAAATCACTGAAAGAGTACTTTAACGGAACAGCAGAATTCGGTACAACATTACAGACATTGTCACACACATTGTTACATAAATTGTCTTTAGAGATTACAGACATCCTATCTCTAGTAACAAATTCATTTGGCATTAAAGCCTTCTTCACAAAAAAAACTTGTAAAATCCTGCATGGTGGTTTTTGGGACTCTCCTTATATGATCTGTAGGAACAAAACGATTAGAGTCAGTAAGCATGGAAGATTTAGACTTGACAGACTTTTCTTTTTGGTGGTGAGTGGGTTTCTTAAAAGACTTGGATTTAACCTGAGTCTTTTTAGGAACCTCATTTTTGAAAACTTTTGAGCACTCACCTTTGAAAATGATAGAAGAAGATTCAGTTTTAGCCTTACCTTTATCTGATGACACACATGGAATTTTTATGGAATGAGAAAGTGTTCGTTCTTTTGAAAGATCTTTCAATTTTTGTGAAACCATTTCAAGATTTTCTCTGTAGACAGTAACTTCCACAGATTGTTGAAAAGATTGATTTACCCATTCTTCTTCTCTCTTAAGAAGAGCATCTTGAAGATCAAGTGCTTTCTCTTGAGACGACTTCAATTCCTTTTCTAAAACAGTGATTTGTTGTTGAAGAACTTTTGCAGGAATATAAAGTTGAGGAGTTGATTTTACGGTTTCAGTTTTCAATTCAGCTTCTGAATAAGTTGACAAGAGATCTTCCTCTAAAGTGGGTACTCTAGAAGAATAACTCTCGTTAAGTTCTTCATATTGAAAGGAAATTTCTTTATCTTTACGAGCGACACGTTTCTCATTTTCTTGGTTTAAAACTTCTTTTGATGACTCAAAAAAGAAAGATTTAAGACCGGCTCCCATATAGTTCATGTCATAAAATACAGGTAAAACATTTTGTGTTTTTTCCAAATATTTAGGATTTTTATAACCAATTCCTTGTTTAGAATGGTAAAACCTAGTTTCTTTGGGCTGATTTAAATGGATAGTTTGTTCTGTTTAACCCCTTTTCAAAAATGCATCGTCAAGGGTCTTTATTCTTGAATACAAACTTATCCTTTCTTCTTCAATCATTTTGTATTTTTCTAAACTGTCTATATTTTCCATATTTACCACATCTAATTGTTTTGTAAGAACAGAAATTTCTTCTTTTAAAGAGAGTTTTTCTTTTGAAAGCGTTTCCATGCAAGATTCAAGGTATATATTCCTATCCTGAACATCTACTTTTTCTATTAACATCTGTTTTATAACATTATGATTAGTTAACCACTTTGAATGATATAATTCAGATGATTCTTTCAGAGTTTGAGCTTGATGTTCAGCCTGTACACACCTTGCAGTTTCAGCATTTAATCTAGCTTGTAGATCAAGTATTTGTGTGTGCAGTGTACATTGATTATCTACAAATAATTTATTTACATGTGCAGGAATGTAACAGGAATATACCTCATTGGACTCAGAACCGGATGTGGAGCATTCGGGATCGTTGGTTTTAGCCATCAGACATGCTGGTGGATTTTTCAGTGTCTCCCCCTCAGCAGCATGATCTGAATTGTCAGCAGTGAAATCAGGACATGTCTCCAACCCTATACGATCAACCATGTAGCAATTCTTGCCCTTGTCATCCTCGTCTTCAGAATCTTCAGCATCCCAGTAGTCTTCCTGGGCGACGAGGGCTAATGCATCCGTTCTCTTCTTGGCTGCCTCGAGCTTTCTCTCGTAGTACGCAACGTCTCTGTCGAAATTGTTCTTGCATTCCCTAGCAAAGTGGCCCGGTTTGCCACATTTGTAGCAGAGACGTTCATCCACGGCCTTCGGCTCATCTGCTCTTGGACTGTCCTCTCTTCTTTCCGCCGGCCTCTTATCTGCCCGGCGATGCTCTCGGCTGTCATCACGCCTCCTGTCCCTTCTCTCGGGCTCTCTTCTCTCTTCCCTGCAGTCATCCCGACGATCATCCCTTCGATCGTCCCGCTTGTCGTCCCTGCGATCATCTCGCCTTTCATAACGATGATCATCTCGATAGTCGCGTCTATCGTCATATCGGCGATCATCCCTATCATCCTTTCGGTATTCATCCCTTCGATAGTCATCGTGTCGGTCATCCCTTCTATCATCTGAGTACCTCCGTGGACCGGTGTCATAAATAGAGGGTTCCCTCCCATTCATTTCCACACATTCAAAAGCCAGAAACCTCTCTTTTCTCCCTCACAAAATCCGGCCAAGAGAAGGCCTAGTGCAAGGCCAAGAAAATTTTCAAGTGTTCTTCATTTTTGCAAGTGTTTTTGGTGCATTCCTCAAAAGTTTCAACTTCTCCTAGTTTACATCCTTCTAATACCCCAAATTAAATAAATACTAACTTATAATCTCTTATATTTATGTTTATATAAGTCTTGGATAATATATATAATCACCAACAACAACAAGTTTCATAAAAACTCAAGTTTATAAATCACTAGTTTTGTTTTAAGTTTGTTTTCTTCAAATGTGTTTCTAAATATATGAACACATTATATAAGTATAAATATTATGGAAAAAAGTTATATAAATGTGTTTTATAACCTTTTATACATGTGATTTTTGAATAAACAACAAGAATCACAAGTTGTTTCAAGTTTATGAAATCCGGATTTTCGGCAGAAATATTACATCGACTTTGAAAAATCATAACTAATTCATAACTTAACGAAATTAGTTGATTCTTGTCTCAAAAGTTAGATCCATGTCTTAACTAAAACTCTGGAGGTTTTCATAATTTAATATGGAGGTTTGAACCCTCAAATATCATTTAGGAACCCGAAAGTTTGACAGCTCAAAAATGGCCAACATAGGGTTTTTAACGAGTCTTTTCACCAACCTAAACACCTCGAAAAATGGCCGTTCTTAACTTGAAAAATTCTTTGTATATAATAGTTTTATGACTATGAAAACCAAAGCCTAAATTGTTTTGGAGCTTGGTCGAAAACAGCCTCAAAGTAGGCCGAAAAACCTTTAAAAAGCTGGAAAATTATATATATATATATATATATATATATATATATATATATATATATATATATATATATATATATATATATATATATATATATATATGTTCTTAACTTGAAAAATTCTTTGTATATAAAAGTTTTATTTTTATGAAAACCAAAGTCCAAATTGTTTTGGAGCTTGGTCGAAAACAGCCTCAAAGTAGACCGAAAAACCTTTAAAAAGCTGGAAAATTATATATATATATATATATATATATATATATATATAAACTTGACGTTTTAAGTGGGTTTTATTTATAAACTTATAAAGTTTGGTGATTTAAAACATAAAAACCTTTATACATACATATTATCATATATATACATATATATGGGAGTTATAAGTCTCTTATATCATTTAGGACTCGGTTAAACGCGTACGGTGTCGTCACTCTTCAACAACACAAATTGTCATTTTTACGCTCATTTTGTCATCACATTTACAGTGAGTCTTCATAGCCCCTATATTCACTATCTATTGGGGTGGAAATACATGCACTATTTTCATATGGATATAAAAACTGGTTTATTTCTTATAAGAATTACACATGTGTTTATGTGGATCCATTAGCCCTCATATCATGAACAATTAATTAGATTTATTTGTAAGCGCGAATATATTGTGGATAGATCTATCAGGAGTCATGTCCCCCATTCGGGTTAGTCTTACCGGCTAACAGTGGAATGCATATATATTTAACACACGGTATTACAGTCGGGGATACTGCACAGGGCAAACTCATTTGATTAAGCTTCGGTTGCATGATGGTTTATGTAATACATACATGGAATTTATGTTTTATAAATTCAATTCATCTATTAATGTCCGTACAATTGGTCTTTTCGCGTAAACCTATGAACTCACCAACAATTTGTTGACATATTTTAGCATTTATTTTCAGGTAATTAAGACATGCGCATTCATCGGAAGTAACCTGAGGCTTCTGCATATTTTGGAGTCGCAATATTTTCATCAACCCACATAGATTTATTTGCATTATTATAAATCTTTTGATTATGTATTCGAATCTCTGTATTTTGCGAACTATTACATTTCATGTTGGTTTGTAAAACATTCCTTATTTTTAAGTTAAATCGATGTATTTTCTGAAAACATCCATATAGTGGTCGTTCGATATGATTATGGTTACGCTTCCGCACTCGTCACGCCTCGCTGCCAACCGGGGTAGCAGGGTGTGACAACATTCTAGCCATGTAATTAGAATACCAAACAAGGCCCCTGTTAAGTTTTGATGGACTAAATAATGTACATATATCAAATGTATACGTGTACCCCTTTTTTAACTCTACATTACTGTAACAATCATTGAACTTATACTAATGTGTTTCCCTTGTGACCAATACATACCAGATTTATTAATAAACAGACTAATAGAAAGCTCAGGAGAATCAAAGTCGCACATTCAGTTGAATTTTATACAAAGAACAAGACAGAATGCTCGAGAGCTCAAAATAAACCAATATAAAACAATCATAGGCAATGTATTACAGGAAGCAAGAATACTAACCAAATACAAACACACATACATATTAGCTAAGTAATAGTGGCTGCAGGTTAAGTAGACGCAAACTTAAAGAAGTTTCCAACAACTATTACACAGAAAATTAACTACAGTTATTAATTTCAATGGAAGGTTGCGAAAATTATCCATTTTTGCATGTATCTCTTCCAACAACAGTTTTGTGCTTCGGCTTCATACTCAACACGTGCAATTTATTTGATTCCTTTTTCGTTTTGCGTTGTTGAACTCATGTGGTGAAACACTAACTATTAAACAGTATGGCACTCATGTGGCTCGTTTCAATTGTGAATGTAAATTTAGCACCGTCTTCCTAGAAAACAAATTAAATGATAAAAGAAGCAGCAAAGGTTATATGCGTAGTTGAAGTATCATAAGAATGGACCAATAATACACAAAAGCTATACAAAATAATTATCTGACAGGGTACCTCTGATATCATATTGTCAAAGCTCATTAGTCGAGCAACCCAACAATTTTTCAGCCGCCTCATTGAACATCGTTATCCAGCGTGTCCATTAACATCAGTGAATTTTACAAACAAAATATACCTGGAAATCAACATATACAAAATATGGAAAATTAAACAAATGTTAATGTGACATACGTAGAAGAAAAAAAAATGAAGATGGTATGGATATCGAACCACAAGTCGAAGTCATCTTGTTTCTTGTGGCACTTCACACACCAATAACCATACTCGGTATCATTGCTAAGTTTATTCATGCAGGTCTTGCATGCCTGATATAATAGTGTTTGGTCCATGTTAATATGGGTCATACAAGCTCGTATGGTAAACAATACAAGCTAACAATAGAAATAACAGAATTAGTTTAAAATATATATGAGGGGATATCTCGTAAAGTAGTAAGATGGCAAAAAGGTCTTTAATATATATTTAGCGATGGCTAATAAAGCAACCACATGGTCGAGTAAAATATATATATTTAGTAAATGAGAGTATTTGTGTTTAATCTCCATGCATAGTGGTTTAATAAATGTTATACATTGTATGCTCCCAATGATGGGTTGCTAGTGATTTCAGAAAGTGTGACACATTTAGATTTCATGCATTGAGAATAAGTCTTGATCAAAGAGCTTTTAGTACAGCTGATGTTACTCATTGGTGATTCCTTAGTCCTTACCATCAGTTTCATACCTTTGAAAGATGTACATATATGAGATACATGTATATGTCGTACATTCAGTATCAAGGTATTATACAAAAGTGCATGTAAAGAAACGAATCATGTTACCATAATCGTATCCGATTAGTTTGAGGTATGTTTGGGTTTATATCTACAACTGTTTGAGACAAGGTTGATAAATACACACCTATAGAGAAACATAGGAAAAAGCAAATAAACTAGTAAAACCTACATATCTGGTTACGACCCTGTCCAAATTACTATGGAGAAACGTTAGGGGAGTTGCAGCACATGTGGAGGAGAAAAAATAAATTGTCATTTAGAATTCAGCCTAGAATGTGCAAACTTATTTGTTTGTAAGGAATTAAATTCAGATATGAGTTGTAATTAGTAATTATAAGTTTTTTGCTATCATTTAGAATCATAATATGGGTTCCAATTGACCTGTTTGCTTAAGGCATGTTGTATATTGCTGTCATAAATGTAATATTCAACAAAATACTAACTACTGGGGCTATATTGGTTGAGTTATGACCTGAATGTAATGAATTCTTTGTTTGTTAATTTTGCTTATGGTGTCGTTAAATTGCTATGACAGTTGGATTTGGTGGAAGATTTGTTCTAAAAATGTTTTCTATTATATATAAGTATATGCAATTTTAAAGGTAGTTGTGACTTGTGGTCTACATTATGTCCCAACAGTTGTATTATATGGTTTATTTGCCTCCTTTGTAGGTTTTAAGGGCATGTCTTACAAGTTTAGCGTGATGATAGTGTTTATATTATTTTAGCAAAGACAAGGGTCAAATGATCCATTGTTGGGTCAACTACCTGGATCAAGTTATGTCATTTAATATGTGACCAACCTTACGTGGCCAGTGACACTCTGAAGGAAGTTGTTGCATCTTGCTATGTGGTATTAATGCAACGAAGAAATAAATATAAAATCATCGCTGGAAGTTTATCGCCCAAAACAGTTGTGTGGTCATTCCGTAACGACACCACAACAGTCTTCTCCTTCTCTCTGAATGAAAAGAAATGGCTGTCTAAACATAGGATTTACCAAAAATAAATAAATAAATTCAATTAACTGAAGTAGCCTACAAATCATCAGCAATTGTTATATCCCGCTTTGGTACGATCTCACCATCCGCCTTCCTTCTGATGCAACTTGTTGGTGATACATGTTGCACCATAGCTACAACATCTGCAAGCAACAAGGCACATTGAATGGCATGATTATTCAAAATTTTAACAAATTAAATCAGAAGTACATGTTTATAAATAATATTACCAACAAGCTTCTTTTGAGTGACATAGGCTTCCAATTGATTGATTCGAACAAAATTAAATATTGTTTTGGGCAAAGGCATGCTTTCATTGGTTGCTTCCTCCACCTCAAATCTTTCATTCAACGTCATCTCGTATACATTATCGACAGTCGCATACTGCTTATTAGCATGTTTTAAGGTTCCTTTGGATATGAAATAAACCTTTCCTTTGAAATGTGTCATAGAATTTATTAGCAGTGTCGTTAAACATTGTTGCTTGGATTTCAATACCCATCAATGTCGAATCGGAAGCATGTTAAGCATCACATACAGAACAGACTTGTTTGGGAAAAAATGTAAAAAGCTTATTAGGGAAATCTACAAACTCACAAATTGATCCATTAGTTCCACAAAAAGCAACCCTCTCCCCTTACATTTTTGTAAGTTCTCATATTTCTTTTTGAGACTGTCAATGATCAATGTTTCGAGTCATGTATGGTCGTCCAGGGGGTGGAAAGCAACAAGTAAAGAACGAAAATGGGTAGTAAAGTAGCAAAAAATACAAGTTGCAATATACAGCTTTAGTGTAAGAACACACTATCAATAAGAGACTCACTTGTTACCCTTAGTAGTGGTCAAACTCTAAGTTTCCAACATAATTCTACTCGCAGCAGTGTTCAAACTTTTGACATGGTGCTATAATGGTGCAAAAAAAGAAGAAAATAAACAATTCATGTTGTGCGGTATGATCAAAATGCACAAATAAAACACAGTAACAGAATAAAAGGATTTAAAATTGAATACAACATATAAAGGAATCAAACAAAGTGTTCAAGGCACAAATGATTAATCAACTAAATCTCATATTGATAATCGTAAATGTATCAATCGATCAATGCATACCCAGTAAACATATTAATGGAAAGGTCAACAGAATCAAGGTCCCACGTCGCGTTGAATTTTATGAAAAAAGATGAAATTCAAGATATCAAAAAACAAGAAACAATATATTTTATAGGATTTCATGGAAGACAACAAGCAAAAAAAATAGTGACATGAAGTTGTCACGACTCACAACAACGTCCTCCCCACTCCTCTTCCCCTGCAAGTGACAACGAGTTTAATGATTATCGCAAGGAAGGAGCTAGCAGGTGCAGTTTCCAATTTTTTTAATTTATCAGAGGTGTTCAAAATCTTGAATTAAATATTTTTCACCCCTCAAAATCAAAGTATGATTAAGCTGTAAATTTTACCCAATGTAGATTTTGTAGCTCCGATATGGAATTTAATGCTAAAAGATTCCCGACAAAGTATGTAATATTACTGTGGAACATAATTTTGATGCTTGGTTCTAGGAAGTACAAGAGGAAAGCGAAGGTGCAGTGGGGCAGGTAAAAGTGGGGCTCCTAGGAAAATGATATCGATTGAAGCACCAACATTGTTGTTGGCTAAGCTAAATAAGATGACTATTAATTTTAGTTCAAGTGCTTTGATTGGAGACAACTGTCAAGTTTTCTTTGGAAAGGTAAGCGATGGACAAGAAGCAGTGGTAAAGAAGCTGGAGGCCAGCTCTTCATCAGCGTCAGCAACTGATCTCACAAAGCATGTGAGAATTTCAGTTTTTATCTTTACTCAATGACAAAATGAGCTAAAGGGGGTGTTTGCATGTACATTTCTAGAAATGATTATGTGATAACAATCAGATAAAATGAGTTGCAGAGATAGTGTTTGGATGTGTTTATGACGTATGAGGTAAAAATCTAACAAGCAGTGTTTCAACAAAAATCTGTTAATCGGTGTTTCACAAAATCTTATTTTAAGAATCTTGCTATATCAGTATGCATCCTTGGGTTCTTTGCATGATGTATTACATGGTAGATGCAAAAAAAAAAAAAAAAAAAAAAAAAAAAAGAAAAAAAAAAAATAAGACCTTCTGATTCCCCTTTACCCTCTACTTCCACTTTAAATTTCATGATCATTATGGCCCTTATTCAACATTCATAGGTAGAAAGGGTGTGGAAAGAGATGTACCTGGTTCACGGGTGAGGGCCTCAAATATAGATCGATCAAAACTGACGCAAGGCATAAATTTACATATCAAGTTGTGGTCAAATATCTTGATAAACCACATGTATCAAGCATTAAAGCTTAGTATGTTGTGGATAGAATTAAGTTTATACATGTATGGATTTAACTAATTTTCTATGATAATACAATGAGCTTACTTGCTTGTTATTTATAATACAAACAATGACCTCTCCGGAAAATCACAGGATCAAAAACATCATATATTTATAACTACAAAATAAAAGATGTTGATAAGGCGTTATATTAAAAATCCATCAGTCACATAGTACATTAATAACATGTAGGTTTATATAAGATATAACAAATAGTTGTTTATATTAGCCTCAAATTGAAGGAACATGTGCATGAACAAGGTTTGTTCAATGTGGGAACATAAGAAATATCATCGTAATTAGCACAATTTCAGACATAAAAATCTCAACTCTGTTTTTGTGTCTTTGAACTCGATATATGATATGCGAATAAACACCTCAAAGTTGCCTTCTTTTCAATAATTTACCATTCGAGTAAATAAGCATGTTAAATTATCATTTTTAGTCCTAAGTTAATCTTACAACAACAAACCAATCAGGGTTCAACGTGAAAACACCTTCGATTATCACATGCATAGACTAATCATTATTGACATATATTCATAGACATGTGAAATCAATTTCTCTTTCCAAGTTCTTCTGTTAACACATATTTTACAAGGAAGCGACAAAAGAGGAATGTTTCTATATGAGAAAAGGGTCATAATATGATGAGAATCAAGTTAATTAATTTACGCGACAAAAAAATCAAGTGAAATTCAATTAATCTTGTTTATGAATTGTTTGTTACCCAAAAATTATTTAATTTCATTGTACTAAGTACGTAACGACATTCCAATTCATATACAGAGACTAATTAACTTAGAATCACGCACCATTAGAACAAATCATTATAAGCATTTTATCAAATAGTTGATGTGCATTGTAGAAATGGAAGACATAATTGACTAAATGCAACAATTGTATCAAAAAAATCAAATAAATTCAACATGTTGTTAAGGAAAAGAATTGTGACCGAAAAGGAGAAGTTAAAATGTAAGAGGCGTGCCTGTAAAAATAGTGTGCCTTCAAATGCAACCTTCTGCTCTGTGGAAAATCATGTACGCAGCGCTCCCTCTTTTGGTTGAGAGTGGGAGGAAAGCATGGCATGGAATCGTTAGCAAAAACATCAGAAATAGAAGAGAGTGGTGTAGCAGTTTGTAATTTGGTTCCATTGAAAGGGTAAAATGCTGATGAGAGTGGGAGGTTTTGAGTAGTTTGAGGTGGAGGTGAGCACGTAACCTAAAAAGTGAATAAGTATGTAAAACAATAAAATACATAAGAAAACAATTATAATAAGATTTACTTTATAAAAAACAATAAGTATGTTGAAAAATGAAATTTCTAATAAAATAATTACAATAATATTTTTATTCATATTTTAAAAGGAAAACATAAAATACAATTAAATAACATTAGTAAAAATTGTAAGTAAAATAATATTTTATTCACACAAAGGTTGTATGAAACTCCTCAAAGAATATGTGATTCGTAATATGACATACAATATAAATAAATCAATAAATTCAACATTGACTAAATACATAAAAATTAGTTATCATACAATATACCATGATGATTTAGGTTTCAAAATTAATTTCGTTTGAAGATGAATGATGGAAGAAGTCATCATGTATAATTTCCGATTGTTTATATTTTTTATTAAATATGGGATAAAAAAGATGGAATATTATCAAATTAAAAATTATAAACTAAAAAATGACAATTAAACATTTGATATGGTTTCACTATTTTATTGGGGTTTTCTTAGTATTGCAGTACATGTTCAGGTCGGTCCTCGTACGAGACCAGTTCATCCCAAAGGTAACATACCAAAGGTAACATACGATGCAAAATTTTGTTTCGAGTAATTTGTTGATTCAGCTTGACCGAGTTATGTGTGTTGGTTGAAAAATGGGATAATTGACACATCCATGTTGAAAGATGAATGAAGGCAATTTGTTTGGTCAATTGGCAATGGATTAGTGTAAATGATCGATTAAATCTCAAATTGGGTATGCAACTGTTGAAGGATGAAAGAAACAGCACAACTTAAAACGACATTAAATTGAAATGGACATCGCCTAAGTATATTGGTTACATGCGAAAGTCGTAAATGGTGAGGGAGGAAAGTAGCAAATTGATTTATTGTTGATGGTGGGGTGAGAGAGGAAGGGGGAGGAGGTTCTAGGTTGACAACATAATGAGATTATGAAAACATGGACTAGCATGTTGATCATGTTAGGAGTTCCCGAAATGGAACATATGATGACATGTAGGGAAAAGAATGGTTGCTTCCATTAAGCCCAAAAAATGTGAATGGTAATGAAAAGAAACAAAGCACATTAGGAGAAAAGGAATTTCAATGAAAGGAACACGTTAGTGTAGAAGCACACAAAATACAAACAAAGAAAAAGTATGTATGACAAAATGACATTATGTGTCAGTAGATAATTTCAATCAAAGTGCATTATTAATCCGACATGACACCGTCACGATAAGGTTCGACAAATAAAGTAAAAAAAAGGAACGATGAAATGCACAAATAAAAAAGGAGATAAACATCAGCGTCTCCTGCACCTAACGGTTGCCTACGGTGCAAAATTAGACCTGTAAATTGGATTGGTGTGAGGTAGAAGGAAGGATACATGTGGATAACGTAAGAATGTACACAGATGGAATGTTTAACCATAAATTGAGGTCATCGGAGGCAAATATATCATGTTCATCCTTTAACCGATAATTATTTTGGTAATGTAGGTGGACATTGCATAGTGCACTTTGTGGCTTTGTTGATTCGTACCGCAGTATAGATTCCGTGAATGAAATGTACATACTTACAATGTAAAATATCACTATCAAAGATGAAATACAAAACAATGTTCTACAAGTAAAAATAACCATTATTCAATATATTGTTGTCAAAGATGCATCAATCTGTGAAGTTATGACACAATCGATCATGAAACAGTGCAGAAACATTTTCAAATATGTATTTATAGTAGTCAAAGCAAGTGAAGTCTGTGCAAAGAAAAAATGGGAAAGCGTATAGAATAAAGTTGTTATGCAGGAACCGAATGAGCAAAGACAAATTTATGGTTGTTTTACCTGGCTGGAAAACTCGTCAATGTCGTCAACGTCAATCACTGCTTTCCCTTTCATAGTAGTTGAGTCTAGCCTGCTATTACTCTGATGTGATAACAAAGGAACCGAATTGTTTTACAAAGAATGTAAAATATCACTATAAAAGATGATACACAAGACAATGTTCGTCAATTAAAATAACCATGAGTTAATATGTTGTTGTCAAAGATGTTTAAGTCAGTGGTGTTTTGACCTGTGAAGCAGTCGATCACGAAGCAGTGCACAAAATTTTCAATATGTATTTAGTAGTCGAACCAAGTAAAGTATTTGCAAAAAAATGGGGAATCCTATAAATAAAGTTGGTAAGCAAAACCGAATGTAGAATGGGCAAAGAAAAATGTATGGTTTTTTTACCTGGTTGGACAACTCGTTAACATCGTCAACGTCAGTTACTACTTTCGATTTCAAACTAACTGAATTCAGAATGCCATTACTCTGATGCGGTAACAAAGGAACACGTTTGTTTTATAGAATAAAAAAGTTAGTGCATAATCATGGTCGTTTTTTTCAAATAAAAACCTTAAGAAACAGTTTTATATCAAAGGCAAGTGACGTGATGTGTATGTGAAATCTTTTAGTAATACATGGGATTACGAATGGTTTGTGAATAATGCTACCTCTGATTTTTTTTTTTTTTTTTTTGGTTTGTTGTTTTTGCAAGTAGTTCACTTGGCATACTAAAATTAGGAGGGTCATCTAGATCGACCACTTCTTCCCACCTCCGTCTGCACAAATTGAGGCCACATTATCCTTGTTTTTCAAACAACTCAACTTGTTGGTTTTACCTCTCAAAAATCGTCCAATTTTAATGTTAACTCTGAATGTAATTAGGGTAAAAATACATTACCTCTTCTATTATTTCATCCGACAAAGCATATGGGTGTTGTTCCTCATTTGTTATTTAATCTGACAAATCATATGGATTTGGTTCCTCCTGGGTACGGACATTTAGAAAGAGACATCGAATGCAATGACAAAGTTACAACAATAAAACTTCATGTACATAGAAAATACCTTTGAAATGATGGTGGCTGGCATAATAGTTGTAGGATACTACTTATCAACAAATGATACTGGAAGATAACAACAATTATCCAAATGAAAGAATAATTAGAATTCAAAAAAAAAGGCAAAAAAGACCATTAAATAGTTGAGCAAAGTGCAACGTAAATGGACAAATTTCGTTGGAAATCTATACTTGCTGGAAAGAGCAAAGCAAGATATATGTATACTAATATATATGTCAATGCAATAAAGAAAGAACACAAAATAAGGAACTGGCAGATGAGCATTTTCCTGGCATCTAATTGTGATTATAGGTACATAAGTAAATATATCATAAAACATAAAAAAAAAAAGCAGTGAATTGCATCAAAGTTGTAACACACATCCAGGGACATGTGAAAGGAATATGCACACCTCATCAAACCGTTCATGTGCATTTCTTCAAGTCAATTCGACAACCTTTTTCTTTGAGGCAGTCCTTACCTGGTAGTTGGTTCAGATAAAGCATCATAGAATTAAACTATATGGTAAACTATGATCCAACCTTTATCATTGGTCATCTTTGACATTTTTAGTAAATATGTAATATAAAGTGAGGAAATAATATTAGTTGACTGTCATTCTAAGTGACATATTTTAAGTTACATCGAGAAAAAGTTGACAAAGACATGGACTCAGATGAAAGACCCGTTCAAAGTAAGTGTACTAACACTAGGTACGCAGAAATATTTATACACTTCGTGCTTGGGTTCTAGGTTCCAATATTTTTTCCTTTTTTTGGGTGTTTTCCATTATTTTAAAGACTACACAGCGTTAATGAATATAATTATAGTGAAAATGATCTTTTTTGATGATTAGGTGAAAGTTTTGTGTGTAGTTGCTATGAATAACAGAGGTTATGTCAACCTCTAAAGGAGATTGTGTGACAAAACTTGTTGCATGTAGTATATTACGCTTCATGGGATTTATAGCTTGACAGCCACAAGTGATAGAAGAACATAGGTAATTTTTGTTATTCAACTATAGCTATTGTGATAGATCTGAATAATCGGTTTCAAAAACTGCCTACAAAACTCATTTGTGCAGGTATTGTCATATTACTTGAATTATATCTTTGCAGACACAGTTCCTAGCTATTCAGCTACAATTTCTCGGCATTCAACAATAGATCATTTGTTAGATATTTACATGGTAACCAAAAACATGTATACAGAAAGTATAATTCTGAACACAACCCAGAACAATCACGAACACGTTAATCAGAAGCATCCAAGAATACCGCCATTAGAAGGCGGATCAGGAAGGAAATCATTATAAGCATTTTATGGAACATTATTTACATGCAAAGGATGTAAAAGTTAAACACGCAATAGAAAGCAGTGAATTACATCAAAGTTCAACAAAATAATAGTGACAAAGTAACATATTTATCAGTGCGTAGCAGTAGAAAAGTAACATAGAAACAATGACAAAATCATCCGGCAGCTACTTTATTCTTGTTTTTACAACTAATTTATGATCGTTATCATGTACTTGAGGTTTGAGTTTGACATATCATAGGGATGTGTTACACCTATAAATTGTATTAATTATACAAACCTGCCTCTGCTTTGTATGAATTTTTTTGAAATCTGTATTACGAAGTCCTAAAACCTATCAATTATGAGGAATTTTAAGTTTCACGTGGTTTCCTTCAATGGAAAAAACCGAACTTACATATGGAGAATGTTACCATGATCATATTACAAGGCTTTTGCAAATTTATGAAGTTTTAATGTTGACACCCACGACCAACCTCATGTGAACTCAGCCTATATATTTACAGCAATAAGGAACCAAACATCAAAAATAACTCTAACATTTACAGATTAATCAAAATCATGTATATAAAAAGGATAATTCTAAACACATTTAATCTTCTTCTCCAATTTATCGTTTTCTCTGTTTTTTTATTTAATTACACAAGTGGTTTTAACTTGGTTTGGTTTATAAAATTGTGTTCTCTTTGTTTTGATTTCATGTATTCTTGCACCAATATTTTCTCACTATCTATAATCCCATAAGCCCTAACATTTTATTTTTTCAATCGGGTTAATTATCTACTCCAATTGGCCTTTGGCCTTGGCAATAGATTCATATATGTGTGTTTATTGAGTATTTAGATGCAACAAATCACCTTAAAACTTCATGTTTTGCTGCTGAAATGAAATTAAAATAGAAAAATAAGTCAGTATTTGTGTTCTGTTAGTGACATTGTTTCTTTTTTCTGGTTCGTAAGATGCAAGGTCAAAAAGGCCAATTGGTCTTTGGCCTAATCTTTATATGTTTATAGGATGTCATTTACAAGCCGCTCGCCATTGATTCTTGCATTTTGCTGCTGGAAAATAAGTAAAAACTGGTGCAGTGAGTTTAAGTTTGTATGTTTTTGTCTCCTGGACTCCGACATTTGTAATATCTTGGAGTGTAGTTAGAAATCAATAGCAGCCCTCAACCGTAGTATATGTACATATATGCTAAAAGAATGAAGTGTTTGTGCTCAATTAGACTCCGAGACTGAACTTAAATAGCCAAGTCTCGAATTGGAGTGAACAATAATAGCAACACCCTTCATCATTTTGATATAAAGCAAGTGTTGTGCGTGAGAGCATAGTGACTCCGAGATTCACTAAATCTCGAAGTGGGTGTGCTTGTGAAAGACTCGCAGCAGCCTAAGAAACATGAAAAAGAATAACAAGTGTTGTGTGTATGTGCATATGAAGTCTGAGACTTTAAGTCTTGGATTGATGTTGTGAAGGTCACTGAGTAACAGCAAGCATCAACAAGAATTTAGTCTAAGTATAAAAGTTCCTGAGTTGTTCATTTCATGACTATGTGAAGTATAGAAGTACAATGGACTCCAAGACTTTGCATCAATGCAAGTCTCGGACTGCTTGATCATGATCAGCAACAATAAAATAGCATATATGAATTAAAAAACAGGATAGCAGTAGCCCCTAAGCATGAAATAGAAGATAGTAGTGTGTGAGACAGTTTGATGAAAATATAGTTTGTACTATTATTTATGTATATAAAAAGGATAAATCTGAACACAACCCAGAAAAATCATGAACACTTTAATAGACAGCAGCCAAGAATACCACCATTAGAAGTCGGAGCAAGAAGTAAATCATTATAAGCATTTAATCGAGTGTGATCCGATGTCAATCATTTTATGCATTTATTTGACCATAATTGAAGGTATGTTCAATGATTTGCCAAACTACGCAGTTCAGGCATGTGATTGAAACCGTAATTTCACTCACGCATTTCTCCAAACACTTGGCAGGCATGAAATATGATAAACTAAATGTGAAAGACACTTACTTGTGATGTGGGTGTCCTCTGTTGGTTTGAAATGAAGCCTCAACCTGTTGAATTCGAACCAATTGAGAACTGATAGTAGAGTGCCAAAAACATGACAATTGTTTGATGTTAACGATAGGGAAGAGGAAGAATCAGATTAATCAAAAACATGATCATACTAAAGAAAACAGTGTCGTGAATCACCGGTGATGTAGTGAATCACAACAATGATCTGAATCATCGGTGGTATCATGAACCACAGCGGTGAATCTCTAGTGTGTATGTGTTTGTGATTGAGTGAGTACATGAAGATGATAAACAAATGCAACTGAAGATGATGAAATAAAGATGATTCAGATGCATGACGTTTAGTAACGAAGATGAAGATGATGTGGAACTTTTTATGAAGATGATGCAAAACGTTTTCGATGAAAATGGTCGTGATGCATCGTCATTGTTTTAAGCATTAATCGGTTTTGACATAAAAATGTGACAATTTTTGTTGGAAAGGTCATGATGCATCGTCATCTTGATAAAAACGTTGCAGAACGTTTTCGATGAAAATGGTCGTGATGCATCGTCATTTTGAAACATGAATGAATATGAATGATGCGAACATGAAATGATGAATGATGATGACGAAGACGATGCACCAACATCATTTTTTGGAGGTGATTTTCAATGTGTCATCGTTTTGTAATTTTTAAATTTCGATGTTTATGGTTTTTAAAATTTGAATCATGTATTAATTATGGAATTTTAAAATTCAAATATAAAATTGATTAAATTCTAAATTCTGGGAAAAAAATTCCCGAAATACCCCTATGCATATATTTTTAAGTGCATCGTGAGCATTAATCCAAGATCACATATGCATCTAATCTAAGTGCTATGATTGGTTTCCAATGTTTTTCGATACATATTGGTTTTCCATTGAACCCACCCATACATACATACATACATACATACATATAGGGGGTTCAATGGAAAACTCATATGCATCTAGAAAACCTTAGAAAACCATTATGAATTACAAGGAGATCTCAATGCAACATATGGGTCATTAAGGGTAATATTGGAAATTTTAATTCGTATATTAAATTTTTAAGAACAAAAATAAAATAACATGAGGTTAGGAAATTCTTACAATCATGGTTATTCCATATTTTTGTTGGAGATGTTACAATTATTCAAAAATTTCAAAACCCTAAACCATCACTTCCCTCATCATTCTTTGGCCTCCATTACACCTCCATGTCCGACCATTTTTTTCTACGGCCTCTGCCACCGTCCGGCTTCTATTCCGGTCTTCGCCACCGTCCGACCTCCATCGCATAGAGGTTTTCTGGCCTCCACCATCGTACGACATCCATCATAACCTTCATGTAATGTGTCGCATGAGAAAATCGGGTGAAAGAGAGAGAAAGATTTTCTACACGAAGGTCTTGATTTCAACATAATGATTTTAATTTCTTCAAAGTGTTTCAATCGAAAAATGGTGTATATTGACGATGCAGTATTATGAAACATGTTATATTGACGATGCAATAGTGATATTGTTTTGCATAGAAGTTATGTTTATGATGCATATGTAAGTGTATTGTCAATCAAATAATAAATTTTTTGTTTGGTGAATCTAATGCATCGTTTTGCATAACAATGATATTAACGATGCAATTGAGACTTTGTTTTGCATAAAAGTGAATGATGATGCAATAGTCTAACAAGGTACCCCATTGATCTTGAATATATATATATATATATATATATATATATATATATATATATATATATATATATATATATATATATATATATATATATATATGTATGTATGTATGTATGGTATTCAAAAATAAAGTAAAATGTAATTAATTATTGAATAAATAGTTAGATATTTTAATTTAATTATTAAATTTAAGTAAATTATTTTTAAAAATAGACAAGTAAAATACACGTCACTAATAGAAATTGACAAGTGACAAATAAGATAACAAGTGACATTTTAGTTACTTATTTAATAGTATTTACTAGTTTACGGACCCATGCATTACATGAGACATGTTTGGTAAATAAATGTTATTAAATAATATACATACATATATATAGGGGGTTCAATGGAAACCACCATGCACCTGAAAACTTGTGAAAATTGCACTGCACTACCACAAATGCATCAAATTCCCCGCGTGATGCATCAAAATCCCACGTGATGCATTAAAATCCCAAGTGATGCATCACCTTATTTACGATCATGTCACCGCGTTTTTCATGAAATGCATCAAAATCGGACGGTATGCGTAGGTTTCCATAGTTTTCAGATACATAGTGGTTTTCCATTGAACCCACCCCTATATATATATATATATATATATATATATATATATATATATATATATATATATATATATATATATATATATATATATATATATATATATATATATATATATATATAGGGGGTTCAATGGAGAACCTCCATGAATCGAAGAATATCGAAGAACCTCCATGCACCACCACAAATGAATCACAATTTCCGCGTGATGCAACATCATTTCCACGTGATGCATCAAATTACCACGTGATGCCTCGACTTCCACGTGATGCATTACGATTTTCTAGCGATGCATTGTGGTTCACCAAGGTTCTTCAATTGAACCCACCACTATATATATATATGTGTGTGTGTGTGTGTGTGTGTGTGTGTGTGTGTTGTGTATGTATGTATGTATGTATATAGGGTTAAGTTCAAGGGAAAACTTCTATGCATCGGAAAAACATTGAAAAACCAATTATAGTCATTAGATTAGATGCATTTGCGTTTTTAGATTCATGCATGCACCTAAAACAAATCATACAAGGGTAATTTGGGTACATAATATATTTTAATTTAAATTTAAAATTTCTATATTTTTATATCCAAATTTGAAAATTCCATAAGTAATACACAATTCTAATTTAAAAAAACTATTTACATCATGTCTTTTAAGAAAACATCGATATGTTCTTCATAAAATCATCATCACCATCTTCGTGTTTAACATCAAACCATAATCGATGATGCACTCCATAAAAAACGATGACGAACTCCATCAAAATGACGATGATGTACTCCACATAAAATAAAAAGATGCATTCCTTCAAATCTTCATTTTCATGTTCAACATTAACCCAAAATCGATGATGCACTATATAAAAACAATGATGCACTCCACAAATCTTCATAATAAAAAATATGTGAAACTACATAATCAACAAATGTATTAAATTGATAATATATTCAACAATCCTAACGATCCATCATCAATATCAATGTTATGCAAACCAAAATAACAACTACATCATCAATCATTGTTATGTAAAACAAAATCTCATATGCATAGTCAATCTCATTATATAAAAAAACAATGATGCACTCCACAAATCTTCATAATAAAAAATATGTGAAACTACATAATCAACAAGTGTATTAAATTGATAATATATTCAACAATCCTAACAATGCATCATCAATATCAATCCTTTGCAAACCAAAATAGCAATTGCATCATCAATCATTGTTACGTAAAACAAAATCTCGGATGCATTGTCAATATCATTACCAAGCAAAACGATGCATCAGTTTCAACAAACAAAAAATTTCACATTAAGTTGATAATATACTTACATGTACATTGCAAAAAAAAATCACTATTGCATCATCAATATAGTGTGTTCTTATTTATACTGCATCGTCAATATACACCATTTTTCGATTAAAATCCTTTGAAGAAATCAAAACCATTATCGTGTAGAGAGAGGAGGCCTAAGAAAAAGGTTGCGATGGAGGCCGGAGAACGAGGTTGTGATGGAGAACTTCTTGATTCGGACTCACAGACATTTGGTTAATCACAACACGATCCCATGGAGGTCGGCAGTAGGTTGCATGATGGTCAATAGTCGGCGTTGCATGGCGGTCGGCGGTCGGCGTTGTATGGTGATCGAAACTATGGTATGAAACTTCTCACCATCTTTTTTTCATCGTTTATGGAGATTTAAGTTTTCCATGCCATCGATGGATATTCAAATTTTGTAACGACTTTTCTTTAATATTGTGGAATGAATTTGAATGTTAAACTTATAAAATAATGTGATATGAGTGATTATATGAATTGCCAATTTTAAGATAATCATATTTTATTTATTTTGAATAAATGTTATTATGCTATTCCAAATAAATACTGTGAATGTCATAATAACAGTAATTATTTGATTGTTTACTTTTGGAATAACATAATTACATTTATTCAAAATAAATAAAATATGATTATCTAAAAATTGCCAATTCCTATAATCACTCATATCACCTTATTTTATAGGATTAACATTCAAATTCATTTCATAATAATAATAAAAAAAGTCGTTACTGATTGTGTAGCCCGTCCATTAATGATTGTGTGGCACATTTATTAATATTTGGGCTTCTCCTTGGCCCAACCATTTTCTTGAAACCCTAAAGCCCACTTCCTTGTGCCTATAAATACTCCTCTCTTTTATAAGATGAGGGACTTTTCCACGGTGCCTCTCTTGCTCCAAAAGCTCCACCTTAATTTTCTCCAACACTCTACTAGGTGTCTGGTTGAGCCCCTGGACTAAATACTATCAGTTCTAGGCGGTTCTTCCAGGAGGTTTTCCTCCTGGAACGCGCCTTATTTTTTCAACAGCAGCACCTGGACTACCTACCAGGAGGTCACACTTCCTCAAGACGCCTTGTTTCATCAATAACAGCACCTGGACTACACCACCATTAGCTTCAGGCGGTTCTTCCAGGAGGTTATCATCCTCTTGACGGGAACTTATCTTCCCTTATATGGATATCTCTCTCTCTCTCTATTTATTCTCTTATAATATATAATGTTACACATGTATATACACACACGTTAATTGTGATATATTACATCACCGGTCATATTCTGACTTGATCGTCGGAGGTGGCTCCCGGGGCTCACGCTCCGGGCCCACTTCTAACGGGATTCTACATGTTTCAGCCTTGTTCCAAGCTCGGGTTGGACAAAGAACGACTGCATCTCACGTCTGAACCGACCCGATGGAAAAAGGTATGAACAATTGGCGTCATCCGTGGGTACTAAAACAAAAAGATTCGTCGTTTTACGAACACATCTTTTGGGTTTCCAGGTTCTATCTCTCAAATCTACATCATTACGTAGTGATATTCATTTACATTATTATGACAATAATGATTCGTTATACATCTAGGCGGTATGCCTACCGCTAGCGCCTGGATCCAGGCGGTTTGCCTACCGCTAGCGCCTGGATGCAGGTGACCTATTAAGCAAAAATGGGCTAAAATTCACTTTATATTTATGTCATATATATATATATATATATATATATATATATATATATATATATATATATATATATGTATGTATATATATATCCACGCCATTGGCTTACTACTTGCACCTGGACTCTACCTCCAGGCCAATAGTCCAGGCCACACCGTCATTTCGCATTAGATAAAATTTGTCTCTATTTATGTGACAATAACTTCTTTACTACAAGTGGATAAAGGCAAAAACTAAACAAAAAATAACAAGAAATAAAATGGGTAATTTCTTGGCTAGTTCCAGGTGCCTGCAGCCGCCTTGTTCGTCCAGGCGCTTTTTTAGAAGCTCTTTGACAGCTTTTTGACAATCTTTTTGGCAGCTTTTTGACAAGCCTTTTGGCAACTTTTTGGAAGCTTTTTAACAAGATTTTTGGTGGCTTTTCACTGCCTTTCACAGCTTTTTGGTGGCTTTTCTTAAAGCTTTTGCGTAACTTTTTAGTAGTGTCCAGATGTCACCTCCAGCTGCTTCTAGACACCACCTCTAGGCGCTTTCAGACTTTAAGTTTAGGTGCCTCCAGGCGCTTTCTGACTTCACGTCTAGGCCCTACCTTCAGCTGCTTCTATGCGCTGCCTCCAGGCGCTTTCTGACTTCATGTCTAGACGATACCTCCAGCTGCTTCTAGGCGCTACCTCAAGGCACTGCAGACTCTAAGTCCAGACGCTTTCAGATTTCATGTCTAGGCACTGCAGACTCTAAGTCCAGACACTTTCTGACTTCATGTCTAGGTGCTACCTGTAGGCGCTGCAGACTCTAAGTCCAGACGCTTACTGACTTCAAGTCTAGGCGCTACCTCTAGGCGTTGCAGACTCTAAGTCCAGACGCTTACTGACTTCAAGTCCAGGCGCTAAAGACTCTAAGTCCAGGCGCTTTCTGACTTCAAGTCCAGGTGCTTTCTGACTTCAAGTCCAGGCGTCACCTCGAAGCGTATCACGACTCTAAGCCCATGCGCCTCTAAAACTCATGTCCAAGAGCCTCCAAACTCCATGTTCAGGCGCATATAGACTTGAAATCCAGGCGCTACGTTCAAGGACATCTAGACGTCACATCTGGGCTCATCTAGCTCTCAGTCTAGGCAACTTCAGCCTCCACGTCTAGGCGCCTCCAGCCTTCTGGTCTATGCTCCAGGCCCTTCATTGTTTATGCAGATGGTTTGGTACATTCTTACCATCACTTATTACATTATTGTTTTGAACAATGTTGAATCATGTCTTGTTATTTGAGTTCAATACTCCTAATGAAATTAGCAGTATTAAACTAGAAGGTAACCATGATATATTACCAATCACACACTTCAACATGGTATGTACGTCACCCCAGGTGCTACATGGTTTGCATTTCAATGTTCGCCATGCGAACCAAGAACAACGTGTCGCCAAAAGGCTTGAAGACATATTGTCTAACCCTGAATTACATTATATAGATCTACGAGATATAAATCTCATATATGGGTTCACTATGTGTCAACCCTGAATTACATTATATACGAATAAACAAGTGGATTCAAGTACTTGAGCCAGTGGACGCTTGAGCTAATGGACACCAATATGGGAAACATTTTCCAGGCGCCCAAACAGAGTACTAATTAATCCCACAGGTTGAGTTATCGCCTGAAACCTAAGGCTGAGTTATCGCCTAAAACCTAAGGCTGAGTTATCACTTGAAACCCAACAGGTTGAGTTATCACCTGAAACCACAGGTTTGAACCATTCGCCTGGAATCAATTATATGGATTCAAGTACTTGAGTGGGGGAGACGCCTAAACTAATTGACACCAATATGGGAAACATTCCAGGTGCCCAAACAGAGTACTAACTAATCCCACAGATTGAGTTATCGCCTAAAGCCACACAGGCTTGAATTATTCGCCTGGAATCACATTCATATTCATGCTAAGTGAACATATTAGTTCCTCCCAAGGAAAATCGACAGCGCTGCCGACATTAGAGCATGATAATAACCATTCATTTGGTAATATGAAAAGCAACCTACGTCCATGGCCAACTATGATTGCCCCAGTAGGGGTCTCGTCCTTTAAGACGGCGTAAAGCATTTTGCTTCAGAGAGCAGAACCAAAGACTTAAGATTAAACAACTTTAAGCTATCATTGGTATTCCCCAGACAATTAAGAAACCTTCAACAGTTCCCTTCATTGCTTGAACCCAACATCTATGGTTATACATCTTCTGGTTAGGCCTTTTAGGCCTTTCACATCATCTGTTCAGGCCCTCCAGGCCGTCTACATCATCTAGATAGGTCATCCAGACCGTCTACATCATCTGGTCAGGCCCTCCAGACCGTCTACATCATCTGGTCAGGCCCTCCAGACCGTTTGCATCATCTGGACAGGCCCTCTAGGCCGTTTGCATCATCTGGACTGGCCCTCAAAGTCGTTTACATCTTCTAAGAAGGCCCTTCAAGACGTTTAGATCTTCTGGTTAGGCCTTCCAGGCCGTTATATCCTCTGGTTACAGCTTCCAGACCCTTTATATATTCTGGATACGGCTTCTAGGCCGTTATATCTTTTGGCTACAGCTTTTCAGGTGTTTTATATATTCTTGATACGACTTTCAGGTCGTTTATATCTTCTGGTTACAGCTTCCAGACCCTTTATACGTAACAACCTAAACTTTATTCAACGATAAATTAATAAAGCTTAACGTTAAATAGGATGTTAAATTAAATTTGTACTAAAAAATTTCAATATCAGTTAATAAGAGAAATTAAATATGAGTTATGAAATGATCAGTTTAAGAAGAATGAAATAAGCATAAATTTTGTGGTCAAAATGTGAAAGATTAAACTTCTTAAAGTTTTGGTTATATTTATACCCAAAATGAGTTGCATCTATCTATTTCACCTAAATTAAAACAACAAATTCTCTGCTCAATTTCTCAAGCCACAGCTTCATCTTCTTTAGAGTTTTACAATCAAATTAAAAGATAAAAGCTGGAAATCATCAAAGCAAGACATCAAGCAACAATAATATATAAGATTCAAGGTAAGATTCATCTCTTAAATTGTTTTTTTTTTTTGGTTCATTATGAATCCTACGGCTTCTGTGAAGTGAAAGAACTCATTTGATCCTTCAAAATATCAAAAATTAGGTAAAATTTAGTGTTAAAATCAGATATAATCACATGCATGTTCTAGTTATGCGTTTAATTGATCACGTAAGCAATTTTTGAAGCTTTAAGTCACATTCTGGAATTTAAATGAAGAAATGTGTGCTGTCCATTTTTCTGTTTCAATCGAAAATCAAGAAGGGCCAATGCCTTCGGCCATAGCTTGAATACTATGTGTGTGTTTTAAATGGATTAAAAAGCATCAAAAACCTCCCTTTAACCTTCTTGATTTGCTGCTGTATTTAAAGAAACAGAAAAGAAAGAAGCAGTTCTAGGAGCAGTGTGTGTTGTGTTTAGCATGAATCGAACCCACCAAGAACACCTCAACCTACCGAAACCTCAAGAGGTTTCGGTAATACTGAAACAGCCACAGTACCGAGACTATATATATAGTACCGAAACCACACTACCGAGACCAAGAGTAGTACCGAGACCCAGAAACCAGTACCGAAACCTTTGAGGTTTCGGTAATCTCTTCAATACCGAAACATTCACAGCAACCATTCTCATTTCTTTGTTTTGTTCTATTTCGGTGCAGATTGAAACAAAAACAGATACAATAGGAATATATATAAATATATTTTACTCTTGCAGTATGTGTATGTCGATATATAGACAGAATACTGAAACCTTTTCTTTGTTTCATGAATTTCGAACAGAGTGTGTGTGTGTGTGTGTGTGTGTGTCTATATATATATTATCATGTAGCAACCTTCTATTTCCTGTTTGATTTGCATGAAAAGAGTATGTGTGCTGTGTGTGTGTGTAAAGTGAAAACAGCACCATGATGTATATATGAAAGTTCCAGCAGCCCAATTCTTTTTACTGGAAATATATATGGGCAACTTTTGTTATGTAAACATAAATAGCAGCCTACTTCTTTTCCTTAAAACCAAAAGCAATCAGCAGCATTGTTTCTTATAACTAATATACATACATATGTATCTGGGATATGGGTGTAATCTGGACATTAGTAAGCCACATTAATTCAATTCAAAATAGAAATTTGTGTGTTGTATTATGCATGATAAACAGAAAGAAATGAATTAGTAGCCTTTTAGATATATATTCATATATAAACAATTATACATGTGAGTGTGATGTACAGAAATGAAATAAGGCATATATGTGTGTGAAAGAAACAATTAAAGTTAAGTTTTGTGCAATACACAACAACCTTTCTTATATATAAATATATATACATCTACATTTAGGTAGTGAATTAAATTGGGAATGAAACATGTGCATATGAGTGATCAATCATTGAAATCAAGATTTATAAACTTAAGAAATGCCATCAATTAGAAAATGTATGAATATATGCATGATCATATATGATTAGATTCCAAAACAGCATATTTATGATCATAACACTAAAATGGTATTCAAATTAAGGGCATTAAGATAAGGGACATAATTTAAGCGTATGACATGATTAAATATGTTTTCTTAAGAATTCTAATGAACAAAAGAAAGCTAAGAAAAATTTAATAAAATCACACATGTCCATGAAAAAGGACAAAAATGCTTATAAGTCATTTAAATCATGTTTATAATTCATATATGGCAATTATAATCATTGAACCTTGAATGAAAGATTCTAACGAGATTGATGGCCATATTCATCTCAATATAATCAAGATATGAGACTTTGAGATTAAAAGTCAACGAATGAATACTGAATATACTACATATGATTCAAAGGCTAATAAATATAAAAAATGATATGATTAACAGATTGAGCAACAAGCAAAGCTAAAAGACATTAAAGAGCATCAGTGAGAGCTATATCAAAGTGGCAAGCTGTCTGTAATTCTGATATAAGTCAGATAGTGGTTCTAACCCACTGTAGATTGTGAGCAACAGAGCCAGCAGTGCAAAATAACCAGTAATAGTGAGTTGTAGATTTTACTTTAACTGCTAATTATGTGAATTGAGACTTTTGTTGCTTTATTCTGATTTTATTGACATTCTGATCCTGAGCATATAGATATATTATCATAGTATATTTACTATGATTTGTTGAGCTGAGCATTTCTTCTTCTAGCTTCTATTCATTGACGAGTCATTTGATTGTTAAGCTTAACACCAACACTATTGCTCGGCGTTGGGTTAATGTTAGGCTTATGATGTGCTGATTTACATGATGAAAGCACAGAGGGTAGCTAGAGCTGAGCATTCTGATGATACCCATATAGCAATTACTGGTAGCTAGCCCAGTACGTGGCTGATCCCCACTAATGATGTGTGTGTATGGTGTTATCATTATCCGAACATTCCTTATAAATTTGTCTAAAAGTCTCAAGAGCAACAACAGTTTTATAATTGGGAGCTGAGCAAAGACGCACATCATAGAGCATTTAATTGGCCAATGTCCCTTCGAGATTTGAGCTGTGCACGAGCCTAGTGTTGTGCATGAGCAATAGAGCTGAGATGTGCATGAGCCGAGTGCAGTGCATGAGCTTTCCGTGTTCATAATTGCATGTTAAATGTGAAATTCTACATTCTCACTAAGCAATTAAGCTTACCCCGTTGTTGCATTATTTTTCAGGTAAAGGCAAAGGATTGGCTAGACCTAGTTCGTAGGTCAGGACTCTGAAAGAGCTTGAAGTGCATTAGAACCTGTTTCAACACCTTGGTATTGTCAGATTATAGAGCTTTGGGGTTCGGGGCTAGTTTGTATTTTGTGCTTTGATGTAATAGTCTAGAAGTCTGTACCCTATTACTTAAACTTTGTCTCTGTTTGTAATTAACTTTAATTTCGCACTGTTAATTGTTTTCTTAGTTTCCTGATTGATATTTCATTGCTACTGGGGCCTAGACTTAAGACCTTTGAGAAATCTTGGGTCTTACGGGATGGTATCAGAGCAAATAGTATGAGTGAATCATTGTATTACGTGTAATACATGATCTCAAACTTGTGCAATGCTATAGTATCAATCATGACAGGATGGCTTGAACTAAGATAGGTTTCAGAGACTAGTAGGACGGGGCATGAAGGGTACAAAGTGCTAGACCAGTGAGCTAACTATTTAGTGAATTGTATTTCAGAGCTATGTCAGGAGAAGGTGGAGCATCAGGTGGCATGACCACAGAGCAAGTCCTGGAAATGATGCAACAACTAATAACCCAGAATAATGAGAAACAAAACAAGTTTATGTTAGAACAAACTGAATCAATAAAGAAAATTGAAAAGAGAAATAAACATAAAAAGAAGCAAACTCAACAGTCAAGCCAAAGAGCATCTATGGTGAGGAAGCAATTAAGGCACTAGACTGGGATCAGTTCTTGGAAATGTTCAATGCCAAATACTGTCCAACTAACAAACAAGACGAACTCGAGATGCAGTTGATGCAATTCAAACAAGGAACTAAGACTGTTGACGAATACGAGCATGAGTTCTCGAGACTTTACGGCTACTCGTCATATCAAGTAGCAACAGAAGAACGTAAGATAAACCAATTCAGACTGGGTCTAAATCCAACATATAGAAGACAAATGAGTAGCATAAAGTTCAAAACGTATCTCAGTATAGTGGAAGCAGCAAGAATGGTGGAGCGGGAATTCACAGATTCTAGATGTGAACCCGTTATGATGGCTATAAGTCCTACTTGTCCATCTCCACCTAAGAAACAGAAATCCAGTAGATTCTTCAGTTCATCAAAGTCCAGTCAGCAACAGTCACGAGCATCCTCTACACCTCAGAAGACTAGAGTCTATTCCATACAGTCAGAAGCACGAGCGTGTAAACGTTGTAGTAAATTTCATATTGGACGCTACAACCCTAGAGATGTGATCTGTTACACACGTAAACAGATTGGACATGGAAGTGATGAATGCCCAGAAAGAAACGACATATGCTACAACTGTGGTGAGCGTGGACATTATGCCAAGCATTGCCCAAATGCACGCGTGCTTACTAATCAGGAACAACCAGTTGGCAGAGCAATCCAACAGAGCACTACAATGATACCTACAGCAAAGGCACGAGCTTTTCATATAACTACTGAGGATGCCGAGGAGACTCCAGAAATGCCAAAAGACCACAATGGTAACTAATAATAAGTTTCTTATATGATAATATGATTTAAATCCATTGCCAGATGAATTTCAATTCCAAAGTAAGTATTGAGTTAACTGTACAACCCTGTCATCAATAGTGATTAATGCGGATGACATATGGGTTGTATCAGTTGAAGTTATGATACAAATACCTTTCCAATCTGTATCGTACATGATTCAAAAGCCCTAAGGAAATTGATAATTTAATCCTAAACACAAGCTACTTCGTAAATCCTAGTAATCTGAATGATTACAGCGTGTCTCCTAATGAGGCAGAGGTAGAAGTTGTTAATTCAAATAAAAATTAAATGAGAAGAGAATCTTTGAAGCAATGCATTCAAGTGTGAACTTGCATAAGAATCAAAGAAGTTAGAGGCACAAAGCTAAAGTTAAACAAGAAATAAATTGAAATTTTGTAAAGTCAAGCGATTGGTCATAAATGGCCAATGAAAAGCCTATCATATGTCAATATAAATGTAAGTGATGGATTCTCATTATGTCGATGCGAGACTAGTGAGATATCTAATATGGAATTCTTATTCCACCTAACTGCACTTAAAATAAAAGCTTCTGCCAAAAAGAGTGAAGTAACTATTAAAATTCAGAGAATCACCAATGAAAAGTCAAACATAAGTCTGTATGTATAATTAAATGGAATTCCTATTCCATTTACTTGTCAGTGCAAAGAAACTACAAGTCTTTACAACAGTCAGCGCAAAGCAGAAATAAGTAAGCGATTGATGATGATGACATCATCAATAAAAGAAATTGTTTCATAAAGGACAGATATCAGACTACAAAAGCCCTAAAACTAGTTCAAGATCAAATGAAAGAGAGATATGAGCCAATTAATGCATTGAGTTGCTAGCTGAATTGAATAAGATATATTTTAAATCTCAAAGCATAAACCCACATAGCAAAGGTATAAATGATAAGTCAGAGTTCCTAAAATGCATTAAAGTCAGTGCATATGTCACTAATAAGTGGTATAATGCCGAAAGAACCAGTGAATGTACTGGTTGTAAAAACCAAAGAAGCAAAAAGTTATGAATTTCAGATGGTGCTCATTCAATACTCACCAGCAAGTTTGTGTCAGATATTTGGAATTCATGCCCACTTTAAAATTCCTAATGACATATATTTGAACATAGACAACTTCAGGGTCGAAGTTATGCGTGGTGGAGCCCATTCTGTAACAACCTAAATTTTAATCAACGACAAATTAATAAAGCTTAACGTTAAATAGGATGTTAAATTAAATTTGTACTAAATAATCTCAATATCAGTTAATAAGAGAAATTAAATATGAGTTATGAAATGATCAGTTTAAGAAGAATGAAATAAGCATAAATTTTGTGGTCAAATGTGAAAGATTAAACTTGTTAAAAGTTTTGGTTATATTTATACCCAAAATGAGTTGCATCTATCTATTTCACCTAAATTAAAACAACAAATTCTCTGCTCAATTTCTCAAGCCACGGTTTCATCTTCTTTAGAGTTTTACAATTAAATTAAAAGATAAAAGCTGGAAATCAGTAAAGCAAGACATCAAGGAACAATAATATATAAGCTTCAAGGTAAGATTCATCTCTTAAATTGTTTTTTTTTTGGTTCATTATGAAGCCTACGGCTTCTGTGAAGTGAAAGAACTCATTTGATCCTTCAAAATATCAAAAATTAGGCAAAATTTAGTGTTAAAATCAGAAATAATCACATGCATGTTCTAGTTATGCGTTTAATTGATCACGTAAGCAATTTTTGAAGCTTTAAGTCACATTCTGGAATTTAAATGAAGAAATGGGTGTTGTCCATATTTTTGTTTCAATCGAAAATCAAGAAGGGCCAATGTCTTTGGTCATAGCTTGAATACTATGTGTGTGTTTTGCATGGATTAAAAAGCATCAAAAACCTCCCTTTAACCTTCTTTATTTGTTGTTGTATTTAAAGAAACAGAAAAGAAAGAAGCAGTTCTAGGAGCAGTGTGTGTTGTGTTTAGCATGTATCGAAACCCACCAAGAACACCTCAACCTACCGAAGAGGTTTCGGTAATACTGAAACAGCCACAGTACCGAGACTATATATATAGTACCAAAACCACACTACCGAGACCAAGAGTACTACCGAGACCCAGAAACCAGTACCGAAACCTTTGAGGTTTCGGTAATCTCTTCAATATCGAAACATTCACAGCAACCATTATCATTTCTTTGTTTTGTTCTATTTCGGTGCAGATTGAAACAAAAACAGATACAATAGGAATATATATAAATATATTTAACTCTTGCAGTATGTGTGTGTCGATATATAGACAGAAAAATGAAACCTTTTCTTTGTTTCATGAATTTTGAACAGAGTGTGTGTGTGTGCATGCAGCTTTGTATGTACATACATACATACATATATATATATATATATATATATATATATATATATATATATATATATATATATATATATATATATATATATATATATATATATATATATATATATATATCATGTAGCAGCCTTCTATTTCCTGTTTGATTTGCATGAAAAGAGTATGTGTGCTTTGTGTTGTGTGCTGTGTGTGTGTGTGTGTGTGTGTAAAGTGAAAATAGCACCATGATGTATATATGAAAGTTCCAGCTGCCCAATTCTTTTTACTGGAAATATATATGTGCAGCTTTTGTTTTGTAAACATAAATAGCAGCCTATTTCTTTTCCTTAAAACCAAAAGCAATCAGCAGCATTGTTTCTTATAACTAATATACATACATATGTATCTGGGATATGGGTGTAATCTGGACATTAGTAAGCCACATTAATTCAATTCAAAATAGAAATTTGTGTGTTGGATTATGCATGAAAAACAGAAAGAAATGAATTAATTAGCAGCCTTTTAGATATATATTCATATATAAACAATTATACATGTGACTGTGATGTACAGAAATGAAATAAGATGTGTGTGTGCAATGTGTGTGAAAGAAACAATTAAAGTTAAGTTGTGTGCAATACACATCAACCTGTCTTATATATATATATATATATATATATATATATATATATACATCCACATTTAGGTAGTGAATTAAATTGGGAATGAAACATGTGCATATGAGTATTCAGTCATTGAAATCAAGATTTATAAACTTAAGAAATGCCATCAATTAGAAAATGTATGAATATGAATATATGCATGATCATATATGATTAGATTCCGAAAATGCATATTTATGATCATAACACTAAAATGGTATTCAAATTAAGGGCATTAAGATAAAGGACATGATTTAATATAAGGACATATGGATTGGGTTATAAAATTCAATTGAAAGCATGTTATTGCACTTATTTCATCAATAAATGAGTACCATGATCAAGTGAATATGTGAATTAAATTCAGATGCAACCTTATGCACATATAAATATCAAATAAGCGTGTGACATGATTGAATATGCTTTCTTAAGAATTCTAATGAGCAAACGAAAGCTAAGAAAGATTTAATAAAATCACGCATGTCCATGAAAAATGACAAAAATACTTATAAGTCATTTAAATCATGTTTATAATTCATATATGGCAATTATAATCATTGAACCTTGAATGAAAGATTCTAATGAGATTGATGGCCATATTCATCTCAATATAATCAAGATATGAGGCTTTGAGATTAATAGTCAACGAATGAATACTGAATATACTACATATGATTCAAAGGCTAATAAATATCAGAAATGATATGATTAACAGATTAAGCAACAAGCAAAACTAAAAGATATTAAAGAGCATCAGTGAGAGCTATATCAAAGTGGCAAGCTGTCTGTAATTCTGATATAAGTCAGATAGTGGTTCTAACCCACTGCAGATTGTGAGTATGTATGGCAACAGGGCGGGTTCGGGACGGAGAATGTAAATACCGTCCCCGTTTAAAAAAATCGCGGGGACTAAACGGGGATCCCCATCGGGTACGCGGGGAAACCCGCAGGGAATCGGGTAACCCATTTATAAATCAGTGATATGAAATTTAATCACGTGGTTCGTAATTTAAGCTTAAAACGTCCATGTATGTTAAAATTTCAATAATAATATTAAATTAAATTTGTAATACCTATCAAATGATAACGAAAAAAACATTATTTCATTAAATTATATGTAAATAAATAAGTTTTTTAAATTATACGTAATAATTTTTTATGTATAATATATAAAATAGATAAAATTATTCATCTTTTATAATATATATATATATATATATATATATATATATATATATATATATATATATATATATATATATATATATATATATATATATCATATATTCACACACACCACACACATCACACACAATGATAAATAGCAAGTTGCTGATTAAAAGTAATCGGGGTATTCGGGATTTAAACGGGTTTAAGTAGATCGGGTATACGGGGGGGGGGGGGGGGGGTATTAGCAATACCATACCCGCCCCGTCCCCCGTTTAACTTAATCGGGTTCGGGGAAACCCGCCCCGTTTAGATCGGTTTTTGATTTTCGCCGTTGGGTTCGGTTTTTTTTTTGCCATCCCTAATTGTGAGCAACAGAGCCAGAGCCAGAAAGTGCAAAATAACCAGTAACAGTGAGTTGTAGATTTTACTTTAACTGCAAATTATGTGAATTGAGACTTTTGTTGCTTTATTCTGATTTTATTGACATTCTGATCCTGAGCATATAGATGTATTATCATAGTATATTTACTATGATTTGTTGAGCTGAGCATTTCTTCTTCTAGCTTATATTCATTTACGAGTCATTTGATTGTTAAGCTTAACACCAACACTATTGCTCGGTGTTGGGTTAATTTTAGGCTTATGATGTGCTGATTTACATGATGAAAGCACAGAGGGTAGCTAGAGTTGAGCATTCTGATGATACACATATAGCAATTACTGGTAGCTAGCCTAGCACGTGGCTAATCCCCACTAATGATGTGTGTGTATAGTGTTATCATTATCCGAGCATTCCTTATAAATTTGTCTAAAAGTTTCAAGAGCAACAACAGTTTTATAACTGGGAGCTAAGCAAAGACGCGCATCGAAGAGCATTTAATTGGCCAATGTCCCTTCGAGATTTGAGCTGTGCATGAGCCTAGTGCAGTGCATGAGCAATAGAGTTGAGTTGTGCATGAGCCGAGTGCACTGCATGAGCTTTCCGCGTTCATAATTGCATGTTAAATGTGAAATCCTACATTCTCAATAAGCAATTAAGCTTACCCCGTTGTTGCATTATTTTTCAGGTAAAGGCAAAGGATTGGCTGGACCTAGTTCATAGGTCAGGACTCTGAAAGAGCTTGAAGTGCATTAGAACCTGTTTCAACACCTTGGTATTGTCAGATGATAGAGCTTTGGGGTTCGGGGCTAGTTTGTATTTTGTGCTCTGATGTAATAGTCTAGAAGTTTGTACCCTATTACTTAAAATTTGTCTCTGTTTGTAATTAACTTTAATTTCGCACTGTTAATTATTTTCTTAGTTTCTTGATTGATATTGCATTGCTACTGGGGCATAGACTTAAGACCTTTGAGAAATCTTGGGTCTTACGTTATAAATTCTGGATACGGCTTCCAGGCCGTTATATCTTTTCGCTACAACTATTCAGGCGTTTTATATCTTTTACGGCTTCCAGGCCGTATATATATCTTCTGGTTACATATATCTTCTAGTTACACAGGCATTATATGTATTACATATATGGCTTTCAGACCGCTATATCTCTTTGGCTACGACTTTTCAGTCGTTTTATATATCATGGTTACGACTTCCAGACCATTTATATCTTCTAGATATGGCTTCCATGCCAGTTATATATTCTGGTTCCGACTCTTCAGGTCGTTTATATCTTCTAGTACGACTCTTCAAACCGTTTATATATTCTGGTTACGATTTTCAGGCCAATTATATCTTCTAGTTGCATTTCCCCGGGCGCTTTATAAATTCTGGATAAGACTCTCTATGTCGTTTTTATCTTCTAGCTATGGATTCCAGTCTGCAAATATCTTATAGCTCCCGATGGTATCCGGTAAAGCAGGATTTATAAAAGTCCAAAGCAATTGGTTTCGGAACCAATCACTTCGGACTTGGGGGACTTGATTGTGTAGCCCATCCATTAATGATTGTGTAGCCCATTTATTAATATTTGGGCTTCTCCTTGGGCCAACCATTTTCTTGAAACCCTAAAGCCCACTTCCTTGTGCCTATAAATACTCCTCTCTTTTATGAGAGGAGGGACTTTTCCACGGTGCCTCTCTTGCTCCAAAAGCTCCACCTTAATTTTCTCCTACACTCTACCAGGTGCCTGGTTGAGCCCCTGGACTAAATACCATCATTTCCATGTGGTTATTCTAGGAGGTTTTCCTCCTGGAACGCGCCTTGTTTATTCAACAGCAGCACCTGGACTAACTACCACGAGGTCACACTTCCTCAACACGCCTTGTTTCATCAATAACAGCACCTGGACTACACCACCATCAGCTCCAGGCGGTTCTTCTAGGAGGTTATCATCCACTTTACGAGAACTTATCTTCCTTCATATGGATCTCTCTCTCTCTCTCTCTCTCTCTCTCTCTCTCTCTCTCTCTCTCTCTATTTATCACACACGTTTATTGTGATATATTACATCACCGGTCATATTCTGACTTGACCGTCGGAGGTGGCTCCCGGGGCTCACGCCCTAGGCCCACGCCCTGGGCCCACTTCTAACGGGATTCTACATGTTTCAGCTTTGTTCCAAGCTCGGGTTAGAAAAAGAACAACTACATCTCACGTCTGAACCGACCCAATGGAAGAAGGTATGAACAGTTACAAAATTTGAATATCCATTGATGGCATAGAAAACTTGAATCTCCATAAACGATGAAAAAGAGATGGTGAGAAGTTTCATACCCTATTTTTGATCACCATACAATGCCGACCGCCGACCGTTGACCATCATGCAACCGACTGCCGACCTCCATGGGTTCGTGTTGTGATTAACCAAATGTATGTGAGTTTGAATCAAGAAGGTCTCCATCACAACCTCGTTCTCCGGCCTCCATCGCAACCTTCTTCTCCGGCCTCTTCTCTCTACACGATAATGATTTTGCTTTCTTCAAAGGATTTTAATTGAAAGATGGTGTATATTGACGATGCAGTATGGATAAGAACACACTATATTGATGATGTTGTAGTGATTTTATTTTGCAATGTACATGTAAGTATATTATCAACTTAATTTAGTTTTTCACCTTTTAATTATTTTTTCATCTTTATTGTATCTGTTTTTTATTATTATTTACGTGTTTATTTTACTTTTAATCATGTTTTTTATTTTGTTAAACATATATATCATTGAATTCATGTACATATACTCTTTTTATCAAGATTAGAAATTTTTAAAAAGAAGTTCATTTAATTTTTAAAAAAGAAATAGTAAATATAATTAAATCTTAAAACTTATTAATTGATTTATATTATCAAAATAAAGGTTATTACGTAATTTATAAATTGTAAATAAATTACACATGTCAAATGGAGGCAATATCAATGGTATTCTGTGACACCCCTCACTTTCCATACTATAACAATACCTCATATAGCATGGTATGTGGGGCGGAGTCAAATTTATCATACAATGGATCGACTCACGGTAAAAAAAACATAACTATTATTCTCCAACATTGTTTTAGTACAACTTATTCAATGGAAATACACAATACATAATTTCGAAATAAAAACATGGACAACTTAATCATAAATTTTCTCTTTTCCTTTGCCATAAGAGGTTCTTTCCTCGGTACCTGAGTATAAAAATGTAAGAATGAGCGATAACGTCCAGCAAGTACTAAACACCTGGGGTGGAGTGATATGATTAAAAAAATACTTTATAATGGGTAAGTAAATTTATAAAAGTAACATTTTGTAAAAATATATTTTTCTGTAACAATGATACAGTACAATGGATATTGATTTCTTCATTTCATACTCTAGTTAAATGAGCATGTTTGTGAATGAAATTAAATACTGTTATTTTCATAAAAGTTTTTCATCTTTTTCGTTATAAGATTTACTGGTATATTATTACCCGGATAAATCACAGAGAAGTATCATTCGTGTCATCTCAAAAGACTTCGCCATTTTGGCGTCATTATGTTGTCGTCTCAAAAGGCTATATCATTTTTATAATATTATCAGTATCATTACGTTGATATTCATGAAGTCATACCAACAACTATTATGCATTTCTAAAAAATATGCAACATTAAATTTATTTATAAATAACGTCACAGTTCCAATATCATAAGAAATACTGAATCATAACATATATCATATAAACATCACAGAGTCAAAAATAATGATTCAGCATCATGAATAGAATAATAGGCGCAAAGTGGAAGTGATTGAAAACTTACATTAGTCTAGAAACGGTTATTAGAATTTCGTAAGAAAGAAGTAGAAAATAACTCAATATGACTCTTTGTTTAATCGTGATATTTATGAGTATTGGTACGGTTTTCATTCGTTTGAGGTACGTCTATTTATAGACTAAGAATTTCGACAGTCGACACATTTACGCACATATTAACACTTACCGACGCTCTCTATCAGCTTTTTTTTCTACCAACACCAATTTGTGAATTCTCATTTGCATTTGCATGTGCATTAAATGCACATTTTCATTTTTTACCCTTAATCTATTGCATATTTACATATAACTCCCCTTATCTATCATAAATATATATATTTAGCATCTTTTTATAATTATTATTATCATTATATATATAATCTAATACATTTTTAATAATTACCTAATATTCGCTCAATGAATTTTCAGGATGTTACATATTCTAATTAAGTTACAAGTGTAATCTATTTATTCTGAAGAAAACCTAGATGAATCACGCAGAACACGTTAATCAAACAATAGCCTTTAATCAAACAGTAGCCCAGAAAATCAGTTTGAAAAATGCCTAAAAAATACCTCACTCAAGAAACACAATCGATGTAACCCACATCAATCACTCAGAACACGTTTTATGAACAAAACCCAAATCAATCACCCAGAAGAAGAGAAGAAGAAAAGACAATCGAAAACTTAGAAACATACCAGAAACCATGTTATGTCGCAATGGAGATCAAATCAGAAGCGAATAGGATCAGGCGAGGGTTCTTTTCTGTCGCAATGGAAATCAAAGCAGAAGTCATCAAGAATCACAAGAACGTGGGATGGCAATGGACAGGTATCGTGTTTTAACTGGATTTGTTATGAATTTTCAACATTAACTGCCATATGGAAGGTAACTGTTTAAGACCTTTTAATATATAATAGATTCTTCTACAAAAAATCAAATATATCATCTTTGTATTGCACTTTTATATAAACTTATCACCGTTCGAACCATCATTAAAATAATATTTTTTTATAATTTTTAATACACATATAATCATTTTATTTTGCGAAAATTATACAAAAAACCAATGCACTTTTGATATTTTTTTGATTAAGTCCCTGTAACAAAAACGTTTCCATAAAAGTCATTCAACGTGAAAATTTTTACGAATTGTGCTCTTTTATGAGATTTTTAAGGAGTTTTCAGATGTTTTTCATAAAATCGTTAAGTTAAAGGACTTTTATGAAAACATCTTATGTGCAGTAATTTTTACGAAAACATTTTTAAGTTGAGAGACTTTTATGGAAACGTTTTTGGTGCAATTACTTATTCGAAAAATATTGAAAGCACATCAGTTTTTTACATAATTTTCCCTTTTATGTTTCTATTTAAATCTTGAATATATTTTTATTTTATATTTGATTATGAATTAAAATAAGAGTAAATTATAGAAATGGTCTCTGTGGTTAAAACGGTCCCTCAACTTCCAAAGTTGCAGTGGTGGTCTCTCAAACTATTTTCACTTGTAGAAACGGTCCTTTTTTTTCTATAAATTTTAAAAATGACGATTTTGCTCTTTTTTAATTACAAGTTTGGTCCCTCCACTATTTAATTTAATTTGGATTTTGATCCTTTTCTTAAATTTTTATTTGTGGTTTTAAATTTGAAATATTTATTTAATAAATTATGATTTGATTCATTACTAAATATATTATTATTATTATTAGTTTTTATATTTATTCTTTAAAATAAATATATATATTTATTAAAGATTATTTCTAGAGCAAATGACATTTTTGGTCCTTGTGGTTTGATGGTTTACCCGGATTCAGTCCCTTAACCATAATAAGGTCAAATTTCATCCCTATTTTGCTAATTTTATGCCCTTTTAGTCCCTCGTCTGTTAAACTTAACGACACAACCGTTAAATTTGTAAAAATGACATTTTTACCCTTTTCATTGAGACACTTTTAGTCCCTATGGTTTTATTATTTACCCATTTATAGTCCAACATTTATTTTATTTTATTTTATCTTTATAATTATATTATTTATAGATATACTTAATTCAGTATAAACACACTTATTTTATTTATAAATATAGTTATGTTTTAATATTTTATTTATATTTACTATTGTTCGTATTTTATTTAAAATTTAACTTTTATTTTAATTTAAATATATATTTCTTTATGTGTATATTATATAATTTAATACACATAATGTTTGTGTGTATATTATATAATTTATGTCTTGGATATCTACATATATATATATATATATATATATATATATATATATATATATATATATATATATATATATATATATATATATATATATATATATATATATGTTCAAGTGAGTACTACCTACTACACAGCGCACCCGATTGTATCACTCGTAAAATTATTTTTTTTGAAATATTGTTTCACAAACATGTTTTAATTAACATTACACAGATGATATGTGAATTTCACGCAAATTCGAACACTCTAAGTGCATAAAATCACGCACCACATATATGTAAAACTATGTAAGTGTGCGTTCACATCATTTTTTAGGAGCTAGAAGATGTGAATGTATGTGAAAGTTACATATAATCTTCATAATGTTAAATGAAACATGTTTATGAAATAAAAAATTAAAATTTTTTTTAAAGGTGGTAGCTTCTGGTGCGCTGAATAATTAGCGGTACTCTCTCGAACCATATTCTATATATACATATATATATGTGTGTGTGTGTGTATGTATATATATATATATATATATATATATATATATATATATAATAGTTTCAAATATCTTCCAATGTCATTATTTATTCAAATATATTCACATATGTATATAATTTATGTGTCGATAATTGATTAGGTTGGAAGATATTTGAATAAATAGTGACTTTGGAGAGGAAAAATATCGACGATATTATATCTACTTAAACACAACTAACAAAATTACATATATAAATGTCAACAATAATATTATAAAAATTAAAATTAATAAAGAAGATAAACTTTAAATAAATTAGTAAAGAAAATATATAATTTTAATTAAAATAAAATTTTAATTTTAAATAAAATACAAACAATAGTAACGTAAATAAAATATTAAAATATAAGTATATTTATAAATAAAATAAGTGTGTTTATAATAAATTAAGTATATCTATAAATAATATAATTATAAAGATAAAATAAAATAAATGTTGGACTATAAATGGGTAAATAATAAAACCATAGGGACTAAAAGCGTCTCAATGAAAAGGGTAAAAATGTCAATCTTACGAATTTAACGGTTGTGTCGTTAAGTTTAACGGACGAGGGACTAAAAGGGCACAAAATTAGCAAAATAGGGATGAAATTTGACCTTATTATGGTTAAGGGACTGAATCCGGGTCCCTGTGGTTTGGGGGTTTTTGCTCTTTTGGTCCCTCAAAGTTTTTTTTTACACCAATAGTCCCAAAATCCCACACTAACCTTTAACACAAATGGTACCTACCGTTAAATGGAACCGTTAGACCAGTTAAGTCACATGGGCATTTTTGTCATTCTTCATCTCAGGGACCATTTAGGTAATTATTTTAATAGTTTATCATTTTTTTTTTCTGAGATTTGTTTGATTGAAATACATTATTATACGATTTCAAATACTTATGCCCTAATCATCATCAAGTCTGTCACTTTGGTTTCTGCTTTTATGTATTCTGTTTTTCATTTTCATGTACTCTGCGTGTCTGTCGCAGTGTATCTTCATAATTTTATTGTTTTTTTCTTTCTTTAACTTTTTGGTATGGGTTCTCGATGATGGACGGAAAATGTAAGTGAGGTTTAAGTTCATAGTCAACTTACTATTTTAGAAGAAATTTGTAAAAATTCTGAGCTTTGGATTCCGAATAATCTACAATCAACGAACTCAAACAAGATCTGGAATGATTCCCAGAGTCTTAGATCTACAAATTGAAGCTAGCTAGAACAAAAGAAAGCCGGTTCCGAAGATGAGGAGGTTGTAGATTCGCCGGAGTAACGCGCGTTCATGTCGTCGATTTCAGCTTGAACGAAGGGATGCAATGAAAGCCGGAGCAACCCGCGTTCATGAAGGTATCTCTGAAACTTGGACATCAACATAATCAAAATCCAATCCTCCTAAAAGCTAAAACCCGATAACCGCCTTTGGTCTCCCTTTCCTCTCTGGCTTCTCCGCCACACCATGGGCAGTTTTTGGTCCAGGACCAAGGAAACTGAAAACCAAACCAAACCGAATCCATTTAAAACCAAACCAATTTTAAAATTTGGTTTTCGGTTTGGTTTAAGACCAAACCGATTATGAAATTTGGTTTTTGGATTGCCTTCTAGTCTAGCTGATAGCAAACCAAACCAAACTGAATTACCGAATATTATATACATATATATATATATATATATATATATATATATATATATATATATATATATATATATATATATGTATGTATGTATGTATGTGGTTGGGTTGATAATATGTATGTATTATGTATGTGGTTGGGTTGATAAAAGTTTTAATCTTTTTATAGGGACAAGAAGTATCAATCTTCATTGTTAGATGAATAAAATTAATTGTTTAAATTCAATGATCAAGTTGAATTTAAAAATTATCACCTTAAATTTTAAACCATTAATTTTATTGATCTTACGGTCAAGAATGGTACTTTCGGTACCGTAGATATTTTTGGTACTCATTCGATCCCAAAACTATATATATTAGGATTAATTCCTTTCGACATAAAATATTTTATGTATGTTTAACTTAATATTTTAGGATTGCATACTAAATATTTGACTATATGAGATGTTTGAAAATTTTATGTTTGTCATTTCGTATTTGGTTGTTTGTAGTTTGTTTTGCATAATGAATATTTGGTTTCTTTGGTTTATAAACCAAACCAAACCGAATTCAAATTCGGTTTATGGTTTGGTTTATGAAGCTTTGAATTTGGTTTGGTTTGGTTTTTGGTTTGGGATATAAAAATTTTCAAACCGAAGAAACCGACGAACCCATAAACCAAACCGTTGATCACCCCTACACCATACTGCTTCCGTCGCTGCCTCCGACAAGCTCTCCCTCTCCCTCCATACCCATTTTCCCGTCGGTCCCTCCGCAACCCCCACCACAACTACCACAGCTTCAACCTCCGCTCCGCTCCGCCACACCACATTGCTTCCGTCGTTGCCTCCGACAAGCTTTCCTTCTCCCTCTGCTCCGCCACACCACAATGGATAAGCTGAAACTGATAAGCACAATTCAAACCGGAGCCCTAAGTTATTGTTTGAAATGCAACCTAAAAAAAATAAAATATTGACAATATTAACAAAAGAAAAAAATTATAAAAGAGAAAAAAAGATAAACTATTAAAATTTACGCAAATGGTCCCTGAGACTAAAAATGACAGATATGCACTTACTCTCAGACGGCGACATGGACGGAGGTTAATGAAAGGGACCAAAAGTGTTAGAGGTTTGGGATTTTGGGACTATTTGTGTAAAAAAAACTTTGAGGGACCAAAAGAGCAAAAACCCCCAAACCACAGGGACCATTTATGTAATTTACTCTAAAGATTTATTTATTTTATATTTCATTGGTTAAACTATTTGTATATTTTTATCATGGGTTAAAATCATACAAATGTAAGATACTTTACTGAAATTATCAATATGACTAATTTACTTTTTCTTTTAACCAGATGGTACTTGTACTCAACGGTGACCTGTCGATATGGTATGTATGACCGGTAACTATGCTAACATAGCGGTTTTATTAATTCAAACGATAACATGACATATTTTTTATGACATGGAACCTACATTAGTCATACAAAAAAAATTAACCACCAAACACCCATAAACACAAAGATGCTTGACGAAATCGAAATCGATTCCAAAAATGTAACCACCAGATCCAGAATATAGGGGACAGTGTTACGGTAGAGATGATCAGATGCTAAGGTCATGAATGAGACGATGGAAGGTGACGACCGGAAGCGATGATGTTTTTGGTTTGAAGACATTATTGTAGCATTTTAGGAAACCATCGGGGATGGTGTTTCAATATCTGGTTGATGAATGAGATAGAATGGGTGGTTAAATTCGCATGATCATTTTTAAAAAATTGAAGTATTAAAAAAATTTATAGTACCGGTGGAACCGGTAATCAGTCACCATATGTATCATATCAACAATAAAACTCAAGCTCGAGTATCATCCGGGCAATATAAAAACTGCATTAGTCATATCAATAATTTCAGTCTAGTAGCATACATTTGTACGACTTTATCCATTTTATCATTTATACTTTTCTATCTAACTATTTCATTACGTTAATAAATTTTGATTTTATGTAAATTTTGATTTAATATTACTAATTCATTACGTTAATAAATATTGATTTAAATTTAATAATTTATTATATTTTGTTTAAATATTTTATTATGCTAATACGTTTTGATTTAAATTTATTATTTTATTTGTTTTAGCTTAAATATTTTGTTATAACAGTACAGTTTAGCATTTCACTCGTTTTGATTTACAATTTTGATACGTTAATACTTAAGTGAAAATGAACAAAATATTTAAGTGAAAACGAATAAAATGTATTAATATACAAAATTGCATATCTAAACTATTTAGATCAAAACGTATGACATAACAAATATTTAACAGTACAGTTTAGCATTTCACTTTAGATGTTGAAAGACAGTTTTCATAAATTAAAACAAACCATGAGGCCCAATTTTGTAATTTACTCTTAAAATAACTATAAAATCCTAGTACCATGCGTAGATCACACTCTCGTATATTCTCTTCCCCTTGAACTCTTGAAGCCCTGCTAAACCAACTAGCAAGAAATCTCGATCAATCAACAATGGCGAAAACTGCTTCGTCTGCTAAAAGATGGCTTCCTCTCGAAGCCAACCCCGAAGTTATGAACCAGGTTCTTTCTCCGATCATATTAAGTTATCAATCGCTCTTTGTTTACGTAGAATTAAATACTTAAATCGCGCATAATTACCAATTGGTTTGATCAAATAATGTTTTAGTATTTGTTACTATTGGAGAGTGAGGTTGAGAAACTGTGGCTGATGCTCTCTTCTTAGAGGAATTAGGGTTCCACTTCGGCTCTTATTTTCTACACTCAAACATCTAGTGAATTAAATTGAACTAATTAGTCAATCACAAAACCCTAAAAGTCTAAAACATGCAGGAATGATCATGATTTGTAATAACATAGTGGTTTTAGTTCAGGGCACTGTCAATTGACTGTATTTTGTGATTATTACAGGGTTTATATGAAAAAAAATCAACATGTTTTTACAGTTTTTGAGTTTTTATACCTCAATGTTATTGTCCTCAAATTAATTTTTCTTTTTTAGCTTTGTGAAATTTGCCGGTTGTAATTGGTAAACCGAGTTTTTTAAAAACTGAAAAACCGTGTTTTAATAGCCAAATTTAACTAACCAGAAAGAAAAAATCAAGTTGAGGACTTTTATGAGGAAAAATAACTTGAAGGGATGAAAATGCAAAAAACGTAAAAAAATGTTGGTTTTTTCACAAGAAACCCATTATTGTATATAGAGTTATAGTTAGTTGCACGACTTATGTTTGTGTATTTGCAAAGTGCAGAAATGAGAGAACTAAACCGTATGGAACCTGCTCCGGTTCTGTTCTGTTCAGTCCTGTTTAATTGTTTTTTCCCGAATTTTACATTGAAAATACAAAACTGTACTGAAACTGAAAAATTAATAAAATAAAAACCAAGAACCAAATCAAATGGTGTCAGTTTTGGTGCAGTTCTTTGGTTTTGACTTTTGCATACCCCTAGGATTAAGTCAGAATATGCTGTTGGCCTTGCCAATTGTGATTCCTTCTGACGCTTAAAGCACCAGATGGGTTCAAAGAGTTGTTAAGATCACTGGTCAGAAACCCAATAGTAAAATAAGTAGAGTTTTGTCTAGCCAACTATGAAAAAAATCTTTTCCTGTGAATAATGAGTTCTGGAATCATATTAACAGTACCGACTAGTTTTGCAGATAACAACACTAGCATATGTTTGTTTAATTATTATGTTTTTGTATATGGATATTGGATAGTTTCTTTGGGGCCTTGGTCTTCCACCTGATGCGGCAGAATGCAATGATGTATATGGATTGGATGAAGAACTCTTGGAAATGGTACCAAAGCCAGTACTTGCGGTGTTGTTTCTTTACCCTATCACAGCGGAGGTTTGTTATCCTAAATAGATTTTTCTATATGACATTCTTCAAGTTCCATGGAAATATATATGTATATGTATACACCCACACATGTTATTAATGTTTTATTTTACTTGTGTTAGAGCGAACAAGAAAGATTACAGCAGAACGATGTTAACCAGGTGGGTTACTGATGACATCTACCATAAAAATATTTTTTGTGGATATTTTTGTCTAATAAAAGAGGATGACCCAATGCACAAGACTCTCTTTGCCTGTATCTAGTCCATTGTCATACGTCATAACCGCTGATGGCTGGAATCCATGTCTGTTCACTGAATAATGAAATATATTTGTATGGTAATATTTGGATTCTGTAACCTGTATGTTTGAAGCGAGTAAGATTAGATCATACGCTCGTAATATTGTCGACCCTAAATGTGATTGATGGCTTGCTTTCTCATGTCAAACAATGTTTATGGGGTTTTTCGTTCTTCTTTCGCTTTTTTTAATGATTAGAATCTAGTATGCTTTTGTCACTGCAGGATTCTTGTGATGGAGTTTACTTCATGAGACAAACAGTGGGAAATGCATGTGGAACCATTGGACTTCTTCATGCTATAGGCAACATCACCTCAGAGATAAAACTTGGTAGGCCATGGTTTTAATTTGGTATACACTATCCTGTTCTTTTGAGGATATGTATTCTGTAGCAGATCACTTCACCAACATGACTTGTAAGGCTCTCGTGGGTGATTGACTTTTGTCGTTATTACTTCACACAATTCTATATGGATCAATATTGAATAATCTTCTCTTTTCTTGCATTTTTTTTTATTTAATTCTCAGCAAACGAATGGGCCTTGAGTGGTCAAGTGTATGACTTTCTTTTTATCCATGTAATCTTTGGGGAAAATATCAGTTCACTAAGTCACTTAATATGCTCATCACATTCCTGCTAGATATATTCATATGCTGCTCATCACTACCATGAGAAGGAAACCTATAATTTGTTAAATGATTATCACAAATGCCATATGCCAGGAGCTTGCATGTTCAGTTAATCTACATGTTGAACGCCTGCTATACCGTGGTCCTAGGAGAAGGCAATATGAAATTTGTCAAAGCGTCTTTGTCAACATTAGTTTTCTCTCTGTCTACACCCCTGTTAGGAATTTAAGGGAATTTAGAGAGAAATCTTTTATTGAATGAACTGATTACAATGGAGAGGTCAGCCCTTATTTATAGGCTACGAGATTACAATACAAGGGAAAATAAGGAAATACAACTAACTATACAAGTGAATTAAAGTCACTTCACTCAACAAATCTCCACCTTGACTTTAATTCTACTAAAGTCAAAAACAGAAAATTCTATTTCCATCTATCTATGTTTAGGAGATCTAAACAATGTCTAAATTTGTGTAATGGAACGGGTTTAGTTAGCGCATCTGCTGGGTTGTCTTCTGTCTTCACCTTCTTCACTTTAACTCTCCTTTCGGAACGTATAAAGTGATAACGAACATCTATATGTTTCGTTCTCTCGTGATGCACTTGATCTTTCGCGAGACAAATTGCACTAAGGCTGTCACAAAACACAACAGCCTGATCTTGATGAAATCCAAGGTCTCCAAGCAAGCCTTTCAGCCAGATACCCTCCTTTGCAGCCTCTGTGAGCGCCATATACTCCGCCTCTGATGTGGACAACGCGACTGAAGGCTGCAATGTAGCTTTCCAACTCACTATACCTTCTCCAACAGTGAATACATATCCTGTTAACGACCTTCGAGTATCTATATCAGCTGCATAATCTGAATCAGAAAATCCAGCCACAAAACAGTCTCTATTTCCTCCGTAAATGAGACCCACATCTGCCGAACCCTTAGGCGGCGTTTGGTTTGTGGGATTTCAGAAAAACTGGTGGAATTTTCATTTGAAAATCCCTCTCTCTTATGTTTGGCAAAATAAAACAGAGGGATTTCAATTTCCTTTAGCATTTCACAATCCTCCATTTTAAGATTTTAGAATTCTTCCATACCCCCTATTATTTCAAAATCTCATATCTCTACATTTCGAAATCCAAACCAAATGACAATATTACTTTTATCCTCAACGTAGCCACCACCTACCTATACCTATTGATCCTACCTTACCCTACCAACACATACCCCATCCCACCCACCCCATCCAACCCCACCCCACCCCACCCCACCCCATCCTATCCTGCACTACCCTAACTACATATACCAAATAATGATAACTATCTAACATTACATACTTATACCAATCCATTGTACCATATCGTACCTCTCTACCCTACCCCTACCTAGTACCTACCATACCTATCCATGCTACCCATCCCCACCCTGACCCAACAAGACATCATATCTTACTCTCACTCATCCTACCTCACATATATTTATATACATACCCACCCCATAATACCCCTTCTCACCCAACCCTACCCACCCAACCCACCCCACCCTTACCTACCCACCTACCTTATCCCCACCAATCTCCCACCAATATACATCGTATCCTATCCTCACCCATCCTACCTTACCCACATATATCTATACGCACTTATCCCACACTATCCCTTCACATCCCAGCACACCTTACACAACCCAGCACACACCACCAACCCACCCACCCATCCCTCTACCTACCTACCACCCATCCCTCTACCTATCGACACATTGCCCACCTTTTAACATATCTTACCTTACTTATTGTACACATACATGATTTACCCATATCATTTGACACATTTGCAAATAAACAAGATTTTACAAATAATTGAATTTAAAATCTTGCAAACCAAACACATGACATGATTCAAATCCTGTCACATTTGAATCCTGTCATTTTCAAATCCTGTCATTTTTAAATCCTGGTATATCAAAATCTTGTAATCCAAACGCTACCTTAAGGTATCGAAAAATTCTCTTAACGGCAACCCAATGCTCCTTTCCAGGACATGCCATGTAGCGAGAAACAACACTTATAGCATGAGCTATGTCCGGCCTAGTGCACACCATAACGTACATAAGACTTCCCACAGCACTTGAATACGGGACTTTGCTCATGTATTCCACTTCAGCCTCTGTTTGAGGAGCCAATTCTGCTGAAATTCTGAAATTTGCGGACGAAGGAGTATTCAATGGCTTTGCTGAAGCCATGCCAAACCGAGATAGAATCTTCAAAATATAACTTTTCTGTGACAAGAAAAGCTTATGCTCAGATCTGTCTCGGACAATTTCCATCCCAAGAATCTTTTGGGCAGCTCCTAAGTCTTTCATATCAAACTCAGAATTTAGTAATTGCTTCAACTTAACAATATCAGCCTTGTCTCGAGCTGCCACCAGCATGTCGTCGACATAAAGAAGCAAATATACGTGCGAACCATCAGCTACCTTCTTATGATATATGCAGCAATCATAAGGACTCCGATTGAAGTCATGACTCACCATAAAGCTGTCAAATCGCTTATACCATTGCCTTGGGGATTGCTTCAATCCATACAACGATTTCTTAAGCTTGCAAACATGATCTTCTTTTCCATGAACCACAAACCCCTCCGGTTGATTCATATATATTTCTTCCTCAAGATCCCCATGCAAAAACGCTGTTTTAACATCTAATTGTTCCAACTCCAGATTTTGTTGAGCCACTAGAGCCAACAACACTCTAATGGATGTATGACGCACCACCGGTGAGAATATTTCGTTGTAATCAATCCCATGCTCTTGACTATAGCCTCTAGCCACTAACCGAGCTTTATATCTCACTGTTTCTGATTCTGGCAGCCCCAATTTTAGCTTGAAAATCCATTTGCAGGTCACCACTCTCCTGCCTTTAGGAAGTTTTACCAACTCCCATGTCCTATTCTTGTGAAGGGACTCCATCTCTTCACCCATGGCTCCTATCCAAACATCCGCCTCCTTAGATGTTATTGCTTCTTTAAAATTGGATGGCTCATTAAGCTCCACCATCTCTTCAGCAACTTGAAGAGCATATGCTACCATATCATCAAAGCCATATCGATTAGGTCTATTAACTTGTCTCCGGGGCTTGTCTAATGCTATGGACCGAAATTCCATAGATTGAGACTGTTCAACTGAGCCTGTTTGAGTCAAACTACTAGGCTGTCCAGCAGTAGATACGGGTTGTCCAGCAGCAGGTCCACCTTCATCAGCATCATCATCTAAATCATACTCCACCTCTTCCGAGACACTTTCCTCTTGGTCTTTTGGAGTCAACGAATGACGAGAGTCGCCCATCATATTTTTCTCATCAAATATTACATCACGACTTAGAAGAACCTTCTTATCATCAACCGACCAGATTCGATAACCTTTAATTCCAGACCCGTAACCCATAAACAGCCCCCTTTTCGACCTTGGCTCTAATTTTCCTTCACTCACATGATAGTAGCAAGGACAACCAAACACCCGTAGCTCGTTGTAATCTGCCGGTTTACCGGCCCACAACTCAATGGGGGGTTTTGCAGTCAATTGCCGTTGCTGGAGTTCTATTCACCAAGTAGCAGATCGTGTTTAATGCTTCTGCCCAAAAACCTCTAGTCAGCCCCGCATTTGACAACACACATCTAACCCTTTCTAGCAACGTTCTATTCATCCTCTCGGCCACTCCATTTTGCTGCGGAGTGTGTCTAACCGTCCGGTGCCTTGCAATCCCTTCATCCTTGCAAAATTGATCAAATTCGTTAGAGCAAAACTCTAAACCATTGTCGGTTCGCAACCTTTTCACCTTTCTCCCAACTTGATTCTCAACAAGAGTCTTCCAATCTTTGAACTTACCAAATGCCTCACTCTTATGTTTCATGACAAACACCCATGTCATCCTAGAGTAGTCGTCGATAATTGAGAGAAAATATCGGGCACCACCAATCGAAGGAACTTGCGACGGACCCCAACAATCAGCGTGTAAATAATCCAAGGTGGATTTGGTTGTTTGCACCGCCTTTGAAAAACTCACTCTCTTTTGTTTACCAAAAATACAATGTTCACATAGGCCAAGTTCAGCAACTTTATGGCCTCCAAGAAGCCCCCTCTTGCTGAGTATTACCATGCCTTTCTCACCTACATGCCCTAATCGCATATGCCACAACCGTGTCAAATCAGCCTCGGTTTTCTCAGCACTTAAGGCCGGTGCTGCTGTCCCTACAACCGTTCTTCCTTCAAGAACGTATAACGTGCCTTTCTTGACTCCTTTCATCACTACTAGAGCACCTTTCAAAACCCGTAGAACTCCCTTTTCACAGCTGTATTTGAAGCCTTTAGAATCCAAAGCTCCCAAGGACACTAGATTCTTTTTCAAATCAGGTACGTGACGGACATCACCCAAAATTCTCACCACTCTATCGTGCATCTTGACACTTATTGAGCCAATTCCAGCAACCTTACATGGAACATTGTTTCCCATCAAAACACTTCCTGTCTCAACCTTTTCGTAAGTGTCAAACCAGCCTTTATTCGGTGTCATATGAAATGAACAACCAGAGTCAAGAATCCATTCATCTTGCTGACTTTTACATCCAGCAACCACCGAAAGCACTAAATCAGCCTCTGAACCCGAATCGTCATCAGCAACAGCAGCGGAACCTTTTTCGTTGCGTTTCGGACATTCGTTCTTCCAATGTCCGGTGGCACCACACTTGTGACAAACGTCTTTCGGGCCAGGTTTCGAACCTCTACCCCTTGATCTAGATCGACCTTTTCCTTTCCATTTTCCTTTTCCTTTCTCTCGGCCTCTTTCTCTACCTCGGTCTCTTTCCCCATTCACCACCGACAAGCCAACCGATTGGCTTTCGGTTCCATTTCCGGACGCTTTATGGCGCAACTCTCTCGAATGCAGGCTTGATCTCACTTCTTCCAGTGTGATCGTGTCCCTTCCGACAACAAACGAGTTCACAAAATTTTCGTACGACGGAGACAACGAAACCAGCAAAATGAGGGCAGCATCCTCATCTTCAATCTTGACCTCGACATTCTTTAAATCCATAAGAATGGAGTTTAACTCGTCAAGATGTTCCTTCAACGCCATCCCTTCCTTCATACGAAGCGCGAACAACCGTTGTTTTAACAAAAGCTTGTTCGTCAAAGACTTAGTCATGTACAATGACTCAAGTTTCAACCACAATCCAGCCGCACTTTCTTCATCAGCAACTTCGTAAAGAACCTCATCCGATAATGACAATAAAATTGTCGAATGTGCCTTCTCATCTTGCTGATCGAAGTCATTTCTGTCCATTGTTTCTGGCCTTGGACCAGCGAGAGGTGTCCACAATCCATCTCGTTTCAGTAATGCTCTCATCTTGAGCCGCCACAAACTGAAGTTGTTCTTCCCGGTGAATTTATCAATCTTGATTTGTGAAGGCATTTTCTTAAAGTCTTGACAGAATCTTGGCTCACGGAAAATTCAAGAAACTGGAAGTAGACTCAAGAAGAATTGAAATCGATTGATTGAAGAACTGAGACTCCCAAACCCAAATTAATCGTCCAGAACGTACCACCACAGGCTCAATTTGCAATTCCAATTGCCAAATTGACCGTACACCTTGATCGCCAAAATTAATTCCAGAATCAATTTCGATTGCGAAATTCGCAATCACCAAAATCGACCAGATCACAGAAAAGCGATTCTGGAAGTTGAATTTCCAGAAGCCGATTGCCCAGACTTGTGCGCTGATTTCAATTGCAAAAAAAAAAACCCGACTTCTTCAATTGAAACAGCGTTGTCCAAAATTGATCACTAATTTTCAATCGCTCCACCATAGAATTGAACGCTGACAGATTAATTGCAAGAATCGATCACTAATTTCTCAATTGCTCCACCCTGAATTGAACGCTGTCAGTTCAATTGCAAGAAAAATTTGATCGCTAGTATTTCAATTGCAAATTGATCACTAATTTCTCAATTGCTCCACCTAGAATTGAACGCCATCAATTCAATTGCAAGAAAAATTGATCGCTGAGAGTTCAATTTCATAATCAATCGATGATTTCAGAATTGAAGGAAAAAAAAGGAAAACGGATGTCAGGTCCACAGAAGCGTGTCAATCAGAACCTGGCTCTGGTACCAGTTTGTTAGGAATTTAAGGGAATTTAGAGAGAAATCTTTTATTGAATGAACTGATTACAATGGAGAGGTCAGCCCTTATTTATAGGCTACGAGATTACAATACAAGGGAAAATAAGGAAATACAACTAACTATACAAGTGAATTAAAGTCACTTCACTCAACAACCCCTCTCCCGTTCCTTCCATCCTGACACATGAGAACCAACTATGCATGTGGAGCACCCTGCAAATGGTTGGGGACTTCATGGAAATCTAATGTTAAGGTTATCTTGAGGATTTATATATTATATAACCGTTGCACTTACAGAGTACCTTAAAAGAGTAGATCATGCAATAAGGATATCTTTTTATATACAAACATCATTTAATGTAGTTAACAAGCAGAAACCAACATGAAGGTTTAGATATAAGAAAGTGATCATCTGTTATGACCTAAATTATCATTAGCAAAGGGTGTGCAATTACTTGAACCATATTATTTGATGAGATCCTTGACATTTCATTCTCTTTTTTTATGTATATCAAATGAGGCTTTGAGTAAAGAAGAAATCCTTGTTACTTGACGTTAAATTTCTAGAATTACTTAACATAAATTTTCCGAAAAGTCTGCAACGATTTGCTGCGGGCTCTCACATAGGATGATTTAAAATTCTTCTTCATTCACCAACATAAGCTTCCTTATCATCTTTCACGTTTCATCTGATGCCTCTACATATGCTCAGAGACATGATACTGCATGTTTTGCACTCTTGTTGGCTTTCCGCCTTTTCCATCTGAAAACACTTGGTAGAAGATAAAGGAAATAGAATATAATGCTTTTAGAAGTGTTGTGATGGTCTGTCTTTTTTGTTTTCTTTTTACCACTCTTAAATGTATCTATTGAAAACGTAGGTCTCCTGCTCTTAAGATCTTTTTATTTTCTTACATTGTTGGTTACGGAATCCTCTCTCTCTCTCTCTCTCTCTCACACACACACACACACACACTCACTCACTCACTCATTGTGCATTTGGGCCCTGAATTAAGAGATTGAAAGTGGAAGTGAAAAGATGAAGTAATGAGCTTGGTTCATTTGGTTTGTTCAATGTGTCTTTGATACTTTCTTGATAATCCTAACTTGTTTTCTAAAATCTGTATATGCATTCATTAACCCTTTCTACTCATGAATGCATTGGTTTCTTTCTGATAGAAATGTTGGCTTGTGATTCCATTTCTAATCCAGTTACATTAATATTATCATCATATTGTATTGTTGTTTCCTTTTTTTCAGTTGAGAACTCATTCCTGGACAAGTTTTACAAATCGACGGCAAGCATGGATCCAATGGAGGTAGTATACGTTTTTAGAAATTACACTTGGTTAGAGTTAGAGGTCGCAAAATGGAAGGGACGGGCAACAAGTCAAAATGGTTGTTTTTTAATCTGGTGTCAGCAACAAGTCAACAAGGGTGTTCAAGAAATACAAAATCCAAAAGGAGAAACATTTTGTTTTTTAGGCTAAGCGAATGGGAAAAATCTTCGATTTTCTATTTGGTTACAGTTCACAATTTTATAGATGGATTGGTAACTATAAAAAGGGAAATTTCAGATCTTTATTTTTTTTTGGTATACTAATATAATATAATATCAAGCCATTAAAGAAGCAACTTTGATTTAGTTATCTACTTTTATTAAATTGATTAAAAAGCTTATGTGAACTTTTAACAACCTTCAACCTTAACTTGTAATTTAAAATTAATTTACTAATTGGATAACTAGACAACCGAACCACCGGATTTTGGTTAGCCAGCCATCCGTGAACGCTCTCAACATTTTTTTGTCTATTTATATACTGCTAATGAATATATTACAAAGACTATATATATTGAAATAACAATCCAACTAAAAAACAATATAGGAGGTTAGTAAAAGTTGGAAGACACTTTCAATGACTCTTGACTTGTTTAACCCGCTTCCTTTTTAGCTACTTTCTTCTTTCTCAATATTACCCTTCTGAATCATTTCAATAAAATGCAACCCGAATTTATCTGTTTTCTTATAATTGGATTGAGATTCTCACCCTTTGTTTGAGTTGATGACTTAACATTGTGTTTCTATTCTTCCTTCTATTATACACATTTCATATTTCTGTGCAGCGTGCTCATTATCTTGAGAATGATGGTGAAATGGAAGTTGCACATTCAGAAGCAGTAGCAGCTGGTGAGACCGAGGTGAGTTGAAGTTCCTGGATTGTAGTTTTAATCCTTAGATGGCTTGTATAAACTATAAAGAGCGGAAATGTGATACGAAATCAGAATTTTAAATAAGAAGAACTAAGGATTAATGAAGTAGATTTCAGAGAAAGTGATTACAAAATAGAATGAAAACCCCACAATCAGAATGATTGTTCCAGGGAGACTCCCTTTCTCAGAACCAAATGGTTGAAGACCCCTCGAAGCCACTAAGCAATGAGCTAACAAATTCTAACAATATTTCTGCACACTTACGTCCTTCCCCTTATCCCTTATTTATAGAATTTCCAAATAACTAACTACAACTATTATTACTATAATATCCATTCTAGAATATACTAATAGTCGAATGGTAAAATCCTATCAATACTCTCCCCTTGTAAAAGTCTTGACCTCAAGACTTATTTCGGGAAGTGACCCATGAAATTCCAGATTGGTGTGGTGGTGATAGGCTTGGATGCAAATCAGCCGAAGGAATATCCTATGATAGTCTCCATGAGCTACATCAATCGCATCATCTCCTAAGAGAAGAACACACAATTATGGAAGTTTGATCTTCATAGCCCAAGGTGGATTGGGCACCACCATCTCCGCCACTCCCTCCTCCAAATTCAAAAAAATAAAATTTCAAGAATCACCATCATCATTTGAAACAGATCTCTTACCTTGTTGTTTAATGAAATTCAACATCAGGTTACGAAATGCAATTCTCCAGTTGATCCATCTCCAACGTTTTCAATGAGGTTTTGATGTCAGCTACATCAACTTGTAATTGACGAAACTGATCTTCATTCTGCTCCAAATGACTCTGAACCGATCGAGTTTCAGTTGGCATTTCAATCGAACAAAGGAGAACAAGATGGAATTACAGTAGAAATGAAGGATAGAGGAGAAAATGGTAGGTCAGACCAATAATACGAAATCAGAATTTCAAATAAGAAGAACCAAGGATTAATGAAGTAGATTGCAGAGAAAGTGATTACAAAACAGAATTAAAACCCACAATCAGAATGATTGTTCCAGGGAGACTTTCTTTCTCACAACCAAATGGTTGGAGACCCCTCAAAGCCACTAAGCAATGAGCTAACAAATTCTAACAATATTTCTGCACACTTACTTCCTTCCCCTTATCCCTTATTTATAGAATTTATACGAATTGTGAAATCAAAGGAAGAACATTTGTATTGCTGAATGTAAAATCGGTAAGTGATTAAGTAAAACACAAACTTAATCCCATAGGATTCCAGGGAAACTCCCTCTCTCAAAGCTAAATTGCTAAGAGCCCTCTCAAAGTTGCTAACAATGAGCCTAAAAAGATCTGATCATAATTTTTCACACCCAACTCACACTCCTCTCCTCTTATTTATAGATTGTATTTCTAACTAACTACCAACATTATTCCTATTTTGCCCTTTCTAGAATATGTTATTGTACCCATTCTAGAATCTAGAATATACTAATAGTCTAATAGTAAAATCCTATCATAATGGATCATGACATATTTTATCTGAAGTTAAATTATGGATTACCCCTTTTAACTTGTATATAATTTTATAGTTGGTGACATCAATTATGCTATATAATTCATAATTTTCTATTGTTCTAACACATAACTCCCATCCATAAAGATCTGGTGTATATTTCCGCTTTCTAGATTAGATGATTCCACCTACAAAAATATTACATGCCTGAGTTTTCTATTTTGCAAATCATCTATGCTGCCAAATTCTGAATGATGTTTTGTAATTGCTACTGATGGGATTGATATCACTATATTTGAATATTTGAATTTCAAACTATTAAAAGTCGTGTTTTGACTATGGTTGGTAAGATCTCAATCTTGATCTGTAGATCTTAATATAAAAAATATGCATAGGAATATATGATCTTGTTTAGGATGTTAAGATCTGCCGTAGGATATTAAGAATTCGATTGAATATGATATTGCTTGACATTTAGTAAATTAAAAAACTATAAATGATTTAAATTCTATTGAAGAAAAAAAAGTAAGCAAATGAGTTAATTGCCAAAATTGCCAATAATAGTATATTTAATAATGTCCTTGACTTCAATAGTTCAATACCCTTTATATATAAATCTTTAATGACCTAATTAAGTATTCTAAATCTTTGAGTTGTATTGAATATTTACCATCATGTTTTAACTTTGTTTACTTAATTTGATACAAGATTAATCTTTGATATAGGTTATAACATCATGTAAAAAAGAATATACCATCTGGACCATCCATTCCTCAAGGAGACAGCAAATAATCATTAGTAGGATCTCGATCTTGTAAACATCTAGACAAAAACATCAGACTATGAACGTATGTTCGCAAAGTAGTGTGGTGGCATAAGAACATTAGAGTGGTATTCCCTATACTAATGTTAATATTTATTATCCTTGGAATCATTATTAACATAACTAGCATCTAAGGTAATGTTTCCATGATGAAATTAGTCAAATTGCAAATTGTTTTTATGGAATCTCATCCTTGCACTTCCCCAATGATAAACTTAGGCAGCTGTAGAGAAACCTTTTTTTTACAAATTTTTTGTTGTTGTTTGTTGGTTCCATGTACTATGTTGTAATGTCTATTAGAGTCGGTGGCATACCTGAAAATGGTAAATGAAGATGGATGATAAGGGGATGCTTGATATTGCGTTTTGAAACATGTTTATTGCTTTATTCGCCTTCAAATGCCATTTTGGAGCACCTTTGGCCCTGCTTTTGCAATACGTGGTATTCAAAACCTGCATGAAGTTGATAAACCAATCCAAACACTACTTAAAAAGTGTCATGGTCTTCTAAGTGCCAAATGGAATGGTAAATCCAATTTTGTGTTGTAGGATTTCTTGTGAAGGATGATTATGTTTACTCTGAAATCATATTTCTTTCTGCAGGCTACAGATGGTGTGAATGAACATTTTATTTGCTTTGCGTGCGTTAATGGTAAACATCTCTCTCTCTCTCTCTCTCTCTCTCTCTCTGTGTGTGTGTGTGTGTGTGTGTGTGTGTGTGTCTCTCTCTCTCTATATATATCTTTCTCTCTAACTTATGTGCGATGTGTTCTTGAATTCACTGAATGAATTTTGAAAGAATTGGAATTTACGTATACTGTATTTTGAAATTTGGATTACAAAAACAATGAGTCAATGAATAAAAATGTGTTTGAATTCCATAAAACATCTATGATTGAAGGAATCTATCATTCCTAGCTATTTGTAAATAAATTTAGATTCCTAACATTTCACACAACTTATGCCCTTAACTAGCAGTCTAGCCTTAAAGATCATTCCATATCTCATCCAATCAACTACTATATACTATAATTTAAATTTAATTCTTTCAAATTCCGTTCCACGAGCCAAACGCTCTGTTATGGTTGTCATAGTTTACATCCAAGAGTTTTATTTCCCCATAGCATGAAGCAACTTTTTTGGACTTGCATTTTAAACTTGATTGTTGGATTATCGTTTTAAAACTTATTCTTGATATTTTATTTTTTGGTGGTCAAATAATCATATTAGGCTGAATTCAAACAAAACTATTTATCTGATTCACTGATTTTGTCCATTTTATTTATTGGTTCTTTAAATAATCAAATTTTTGCTGAACACTGATCATTTGATTAGTACCACTTTAAAGTTCAAACATCTGAAGTGCATTCGAACACTTTAATGTTGAAGTTCGAAACATATGTCCAAACACCCCCTAACATAGGAAGAAATGGTCACGCCTCTTATACCTTGACATATACAAGGGGTGTTTGGTTTTGCGGTATGAAGGAGATTGTTAAATTATTGTGTTTTACCGACGCAAATAATCTAAGGTAGCGTTTGGATTACAGGATTTTTGATATACCAGGATTTAAATATGACAGAATTTTAAAATGGCAGGATTTAAATTATGTCATGTGTTTGGTTTGCAGGATTTCAAATTCAATTATTTGTAAAATCTTATTTATTTGTAAATGTGTCGAAATGATATGGGTAAAGTAGGTAGGTGCATAAGAAGTAAGGGTGGGTATGTTAAAAGGTGGGCAAGGTGAAGATAGGTAGGGGTAGGGTAGGCATTGTAGGTAGGGGTGGGTGGGGTAGGTAAGGTGCGTTGGGATGGGATGAGATGTGAAAGGGTAGTGTGGGTGAGGTGGGTATGTATATGTTGATATAGGTGAGGTAGGATGTGGGAAAGTAAGATACAATGTTTAGTTAGGTTGGGGTGGGGTGGGGATGGGTAGGTAGGTGTGGGTAGGTACGGTAAAATATAATATGATGGATCGGTGTAGGTAGGTAGTGTTTGATAGTTATCATTGTTGGGTATATATAGTTATGGTAGGGTGGGGTGTGATGGGGTGGGTGTTGGTAGGGTAGTGTTAATAGGTATAGGTAGATGGTGGTTAGGTTAATGAAAGGGTAACATAGTCATTTGGTTAGGAATTTGAAATGTAAAGATATGAGATTTTGAAATAATAGGAGGTAGTGATGAATTCTAAAACCTTAAAAATGAGGATCGTGACATGCTAAAGGAAAATGAAATCCCTCTTTTTTTTCTTTTTTTTGCCAAACATGATAAGAGAAGGATTCTTTGAAATCCCACAAACCAAACGCCACCTGAGTGTTTGCATGTGTTTTTTTTCTTAAATCAGAGTTATCTGCGTTTCATAAGCCTTCTACATCAATTTTTCAGCCACAAATTCTTGGTGCTGCACAGCGACACGTCTACCATTTATAATGAAGTGCTCTTGTTACTTGTAGGGGGTGTGTAATACCTTCAATATTGGACCGAACCAAATCCGAACCATTTGGTACCGGTTTTAGTATGGTTTGTCCAATTATTTGGTTTCATGGTTTTCTCGATTTCTGCAATGAAAAATACAAAACTAAACAGGAACCGAAACCCAACCAATAATTTGAATATCAAGAACTGAACCGTATGGTACTGTTCCGTATGGTTCCTTGGTTTCACACATCGGTTGAAGTAACAAGTTGACTTTTCCTCATAGCATATCGTATTTTCTTTCTTTAGAGGCCCTCTTTCAAACCTTCTCTAACGTAATGGCACGTCCTGCATTCCACATTATATTAACAGAGTAAAGTCAATTTCAATTAATTTTTTTGGGCAAATATTAATAATTCACAGGAAAATTATATGAGCTTGATGGAAGGAAAACTGCACCAGTTTCACATGGCCCTTCTTCACCAAGCAGCTTATTGCAGGTACCTTTTGAAGCAAAATTGTAACTGGCTTTCTTTTTTCGGTAGTTTTTTAGACATTTGACTGATAGTGAAGCACTCGAATTCAATTTTAGCCAAGTTATATGTCTACAATAGTTTCTTTTCACGAACAAGCTGCAGGATGTGATTTTGTGTTTTATGTTTTGCAGGATGCAGCTAACGTGATCAAAGGAATGATAGCGAAGAACCCAGACTCGGTGAACTTTAATGTGATTGCGATCTCGAAAAAAGTCGCCTGAAGCACAATTACATTGAGCTAGTTTTTAGATTAAAATTTCAGTATTTTCTATCTTTTCTATATAGATGCTAAACTAGGAAGGATCATAACTTGTGGAGGAGATGGTTCATTTCTTCCGAGTCATGGTGGTTTCTACTTATCAACGAAAATTCATGTTTGTGTATTGTTTTGATTTGAGAGGGACGCTTGGTTCTAGGAATGAAATTCGAAGAAATTGATAATTAAATTCAGATTGTTTTTTGAATTTTTGATAACAAAGATAAAAAGTTAAAATGTGTTTATTTGCCTTCATCTTTTGGGTAAGTTACAAATTTCGTCCCTTTGGTTTACTAAAAATTATGGATTGGGTACTCCAACTTTAAAAATTACATAGACAGATCTTGTGGTTGAAGTTTTGTTACGAATTTCGTTCTTTGGTCATTTAAAAAGACCATTTTACTCTTAGTGGGCGTTTGGTTCGCAGATTTTTTTCTCTGTGATTTGCATTTTGTCAAAGGATTTGCGTTATGCAGGATTTTGTCAAAAAAATTTCATTATCTTATAGAAAAAATTTGCTAATCTGAAAAATGCCAAGTAACTGGGATTTAAAATTCTAGGGGGGAGGCTGGGATTTTAAATAACAAAGAAGTGGGGATTTAAGAAATCCTAGGATTTTAAATCTGCGAACCAAACACAGGATTTTAAATGCAAATCCCAGGAAATCCGCGAACCAAACGCATCCTTAGGGGGCGTTTGGTTCGCAGATTTTTTTCCTTGGGATTTGCATTTTTTCAAAGGATTTGTTTGCATTATGCAGCATTTGCATTTGTCAGGATTTTGTCAAAGAATCTACATTATCTTTTAGGAAAAATTTGTTAATCTGAAAAATGCAAGGTAACTGGGATTTAAAATCTTAGGGGGGATGCTGGGATTTTAAATAACAAAGAAGGAAGGGATTTCAGAAATCCTGGGATTTCAAATCCTTACTGAAATCTGCGAACCAAACACAGGATTTTAAATGCAAATCCCAGGAAATCCGCGAACCAAACGCCCCCTTAGTGTTTAGTAATTATTAATAAAGTTGCTTTTATTATTATTTCTATTATATTAATAAAGGCCAATGCATTATTATTATTAATTAAAAAGTAAACAGTAACGTTCTGAGTTTAAATTTTTAAAGTTTAAAAAATAGTAACTTTTTTTGAAATCAAAAACTAAATGTAACCACCGTCAAAAAATATTAAATGTTTTTTGATGTTTTTAAATTTTTTTTATATAAACAACCTTTTGATACTATCAGTAAATGTTTAAAATTTTTTTATAGTTTAAACGTTCTAAATGTTTTGGAAAGTTTTAAAATTTTAAGCGTTTTTAAAAAAGTTTTAAGTAAAATATTTAATTGTTTTTTAAAATTTTAAGTAAATTTTTTAAAGAAAGTTCTACAGAAATAGTAAAGTTTTTCAAAATATTTTAAAAATATTTTATTGTTCACGAAAGCTAAAATTTCAAAAAGAAAACATATAGTTAATAAACTATTTTATTTTTAGCTTCTAATCACCAAAATGATTAGAATACCGATTTATATGTTTTCAAAGGTATTTTAGTCCTCATTAAAAATCATTTAATTCATTAAAGTACTTAACAAATTTCATTTAGAGTTAATTACAAAAAATGGTCCCTGTGGTTTTTTCTAATATTTGGATTTGGTCTCTGAACTTTCAATTTTGTAGAAACGGTCCTTATTTTCATAGTTTGTTTGCAATTCTGGTCCCTCAACCTATTAACTTTTCTAATATGACCAAATTACCCTTATCTTGATGCAAACTATATGTAACACCCCTCCCGATCCCGGAAATGCCACGTCAACATAATATCATAAGTGACAATAACGCAACGGATCTATAACACACGTGTCATAGGATACTGCAGATTACAGCTAATTTAAAACTTTAAACACATAAGTCAAACACGTTCGATATATTCACAATCCCAGCTTAACAAAACATATAATCCCGATCACTAGATACATTGTTCCCAAAACAACTATTACAAGAGTTTTATACCATACACAGAACTATTACGGATCTTCAATCAACCTCGAATCTATCTCGGCGGCGGCTGAGATCCCTTCTGATTCCCTGAACATGTTAGACTCGAATACATGAGCTATAAAGCCCGTGAGCACACGAGGGTTGACACTGCACATAACACATAGCACATAGCACACGGTATCCCTGTCCCTCTCCCTGTAGCCCCACACATATCTCAGGTATAAAGCACAAGTATGAGATCGGAATAACACCCTGGCCCAGAGGGGACCCTTCCCCGGCCGACACACCGCACACAGCAGTGAGCGGCAATAACCCTGTAGCACAGGAGCGACCCGGCTACAGGCCCTGCCGTATATATACGCCCCAAGGACTGTTAGGGACAATCAACCCACGCGATCCCTTTCGCGACTCACTGTCCGTATGGAACACATCACGGACCCCTGGAATCGATCTCACATCTCATACATAACACGTATAAGGAATAGAGTATACCTAAGGCTCACGTCCCTGTCTCATATATATAAAACACGCACGATATAGCTACACAACTATAAACACTAAAGACGTCGCGCGTTTGTAAAAGAACTCGAGTACTCACCTGACTGATTTCCCCAAGTCTGGCCTCCCTGATCAAACCTGGCTCGAGATCCGTTGGTCCCTGTAATCACACGAATATCCCAATGATTAAACACAATCCCGAATGACATCAGTCACATAATCACAAAGACCCGAGCTCTACTCGACCCGACAACCCCACGGAACCGAAACCCGATGAATACCCAAAACTCGACCCAAACCCGACTCAAAGCAATCCCAAACGAGACCCTAACCCCATACGAAACCCAACACGAGCAATCCCGAAGGAAACCCGACACAATTTGACCCAAACTCATTTCACAAGACTAAACTCGGATTTTCACTGCAGGCTGTTAGTCGCGCCGCGGGGACCCTGGTGGTCGCGCCGCGACACCGCGAAAACCCCATAGCTGACCTGTGATTTTCAGCTTCAATCCAGGAGTCACAACTCCATTCAATTCGATTTCCAGTCCCCAAATAACACATAAAACCAGTATATAACCATCTCTAACAACGCAGAAACCACTTCATATATATTTCACAATACATAACTCAATTTAAACCCTCAATTCAAGATAGCTTACCTCTTGAAGCTCAAGAACACCAAAGGAGTGAAGATGATGAAGAAATCTCAAGATTCCTCAGTCAATTAGGAGCTTGAAGATGGATTCTTGCTGCTGGATAGTTTCACAAACACACACAACACATCTTAGGTTTCTTTCCAAATGAGGAAAGGAGAGAAGGATAAGGACGTATATGATTATCTCTATTTTAGCCGGTCCCGAACCCATTAACCCGAACCCGATATCACATTTCCACTATTAATGCCCATTTAATCCCACGATCCCAAAAATGTAATCCGATGACACGCAAGCCCCAATCCCGACACGTATCAATCCACGAAATGAGATATAACTGGACCAACCCAATATTAATAGAATATTTATCCACTATAATAATCCCACGTACCAGGTTGAAATGACGGATTTTACAAATCCTCCCCTCTTAAAGAGATTCCGTCCCGGAATCTAACTCGAACTCTGGAACAGGTGAGGAGATCTCGATTGCATCTCTGACTCGGGCTCCCAGGTAGCGTTGATACCCTTATGGTGTCTCCACTGAACGAGTACCAAGTCAATCTCTTTATTCCTCAGTTTCTTGATCTTTCGGTCGGTAACAGCCTCCGGCTGCTCCACATATCGCAGCTGATCATCGACTGTAATCTCAGATAAGGGCACATACTGGTCATCTGTAGCCAGACACTTCCAGAGATGACTCACATGAAACGTATCGTGCACACCGGCCAACTCTGAAGGCAATCGCAGTCGATAGGCCTGATCTCGGATTCTCTCAACAATCTCGAACGGCCCGATATACCGCGGACTCAGCTTCCCACGATGTCTGAACCGGATGACCCCTTTCCACGGCGACACCTTAAGCAATACTCGGTCCCCAACACTGAATTCCAGCTCTTTTAAACGGCGATCGGCATAGCTCTTTTGACGGCTCTAGGCGACCCTCATATGCTCCCTGATCACGGCCACCTTGTCACTGGTCTCCTGCAACAACTCCGGCCCGCTGATAGGTCGCTCACCTACCTCGCCCCAACACGCTGGGGTCAGGCATTTGCGCCCATATAGTGCCTCAAACGGAGCCATTTTGATCGTGGCGTGATAACTGTTATTATAGGCGAACTCGACCAACGACAAATGCACATCCCAATTACCACTGAAGTCGATAGCACACGCCCGCAACATATCCTCGAGGGTCTGATTGGTGCGCTCGGTCTGCACGTCAGTCTGCGGTCTGTATGCCGTGCTCAGCTGAACCCTGGTGCCCAATTCCCGCTGGAAACTCTGCCAGAATCGAGATGTAAACCGCGTATCCCTGTCCGAAGTAATCGACATCGGAATCCCATGCCGCGACACCACCTCATTGATGTACAGTCTTGCCAACTGATCCATGGTGATAGTACCCCGAACGGCTAAGAAGTGCGCACTCTTCGTTAGTCGATCCACTATAACCCAGATCATATCATTTCCGCGGACCGTGCGTGGAAGTCTCACAATGAAATCCATCGTAATATGGTACCACTTCCACTCGGGGATCTCTAACGGCTGTAGATGCCCGTGCGGATTCTAATGCTTGGCTTTGACCCTCAGACACGTCATGCACTGTTCGACATATCGACCCACATCCCTTTTCATTCCCGGCCACCAGTAGAAGTCACAGAGATCACGGTACATCTTAGTACTTCCCGGATGCACAGATATCCTCGACCGATGCGATTCATCAAGAATCAACTGCCGCAAATTCCCAACCCTCGGAACCCAGACCCTATCATGGAACACAAACACCCTGCGATCATCCTAGATCAGTGACTCAAGCTGCCCAGTCAGACGTTCCCTTTTCAAATTATCATCCCGCAGGCCCTCCTGCTGCTCTAATCTCAGACTATCAGTCAATGTCGAGGTAATCTCAAGCCTCGAAGCCCTGGATATCACAGTCTGGCCGCATGCCCTACGGCTAAGCGCATCAGCTACCACATTAGACCGACCCGGGTGGTACTGAATCTCGCAATCGTAGTCCTTAAGCAACTCAAGGCTACGGCGCTGTCGCATATTCAGATCTTTCTGGCTGAATAGATATTGAAGACTCTTATGATCGGTATACACAATAAACCGAGACCCATATAAATAATGGCGCCAGATCTTCAACGCGAACACAATGACGTCCAACTCTAGATCATGCACGGTATGGTTCTCCTAGTAAGTCTTCAGCTGGCGTGAAGCATACACGATCACATTCCCCCGCTGCATCAAAACGCAGCCCAACCCTGACCCCGAAGCATCACAATACACTACAAAATCCTCGGTGCCCTCCGGCAAGGCCAACACTGGAGCCTGACATAACCGGGTCTTCAGCTCTCTAAATGCACGCTCCTGCTCCTCGGACCACTCGAACGGAACGGACTGCCGTGTCAATTTCGTCAACGGCAAGGCAATCCTTGAAAAGTCCTTGATAAAGCGTCGACAATACCCGGCGAGACCCAAAAAGCTACGAATCTCTGGCATTGCCTCAATCTTGGCCGGATCCTCTTTAATACCCTCTGCACTGACCACATGACCCAAAAACTGCACTTCCCGAAGCCAAAATTCGCATTTGGAGAACTTCGCATACAATTTCTCCCTTCGCAGCACAGTCAAAACCTCTCGGAGGTGCTGCTCGTGATCCTCGCCACTCCGTGAATAGATTAGGATATAATCGATGAACATGATCATGAATCTATCCAACATAGCTCTACACACCCTGTTCATTAAATCCATGAAAGCGACGGGTGCGTTAGTCAAACCGAAAGGCATCACAAGGAACTCGTAGTGCCCATAATGAGTCCGAAACGCCATCTTTGGCACATCCTCATCCCTGACCCTCAACAGATGGTAACCACATCGCAAGTCGATCTTGGAGAAGAAACTCGATCCCTGGAGCTGATCAAACAGGTCATCGATACGTGGAAGCGGATAACGATTCTTCACTGTCACTTTGTTCAATTCCCTGTAGTCGATACACATCCGCATGCTGCCGTCCTTCTTTTCACGAATAATACTGGCGCACCCCACGGCGACGAACTAGGACGGATGAATCCACGATCCAGAAGCTCCTGTAACTGAGACATCAACTCTCGCATCTCTGTCGGTGCCAGCCTATAAGGCATCTTAGCAATCGGCACCGCCCCGGGAACAAGATCTATACGGATTTCTACCTGGCAATCTGGCGGTAACCCAGGCAACTCCTCTGGGAATACCTCAGGGAACTCACGAATCACTGGAATATCCTCTAAGGTCTTCTTTTCCTTCCTCGCGTCAACCACATAAGCTAGGAAGGTCTCGCACCCCTTAGAGACATATCTCTGAGCCTTGGTCATAGACACAATCTTAGTATCCCCCTTACGGCGCTCCCCGTACACAATGACACTCTCACTGTCTGAAATGGGTATACGGATGATCTTCTTAGCGCACAGAATATCAGCCTGTCTGGCAGTCAACCAGTCCATGCCCACAATCACATCGAAGCTACCGATCTCAATCGGCAGCAAATCAATCGCAAACTGATGAGAATCTATCTCTAAGACGCAATCCCGATAAACCCGACTCACTAATATCGAACTCCCATCAACCCTCTCAACAACCAACGGAACAGACAAAGAAGAAGGAGACACACTAAAATACGCACAAAAGATAACAGACACATAGGAGCGATCGGCCCCAGAATCAAAAAATACACGAGCTCGAAGTCCGTTAAGAATGTACGTACCCGAAACAACATCGGTAGCATCCCGTGCCTCCTCAGCTGTCGCCTGAAATACCCGCCCTCGGCCCCTCGGTACAGAATCACGGCGGCTAGATGACGACGGCTCAGCCCTGGCTCCACTCGAGCTAGCTCCCTGAACTGCCGGCCCCGACTCCGTACAGTCCCTGACACGATGTCCCGGCCTCCCACAGCGAAAACACAGCGGCTCGGGAACAGTACACACTGACGCGGCATGGCCCCGCTGGCCGCACCTGAAGCAACACGGCTGCTCAGATAAACACTGTCCGGAATGACGGCGATGGCATTTCGGGCACTCCCGATCCCCATAAGAGCTCTCAACCCGACTACCGGATGCTTGGGACCCCTGTCCCACACTGCTCTGGCTCTGCGCCCTCGACCCCTGACTCTGGCGCTGACGCCTCGATCTGCGGTCTCGGCCCCGGTCTCTATCACGTCTCTGACCCGACCCTTGCCCTGAACCCTGCCCCGAGAACTGCCACTGGTCCGGACGCTGATCACTGGGGGCGTCCCCGGAAAATCTCCATACACTGGACGACTGCTTAGATGTCCCGGTACGCTGCCTCTGAGAAGAGGGCTGCTCCCTCTGCTTGAGAATCTCCCGCTCCCTCATGCGGGCCATCTCAAGGGCACTAGCAAATGTCGGAGTATCGTGTAGCCCTACAAACTCCCGGATATCCGATCGAAGCCCATCAATAAACGCATCAGCCTTACGACTCTCCGTGTCAACATGCTGAGATGCGAACTGTGAATACTCATTGAAACGGTCGACATATTGCTGCACTGTCATATTACCCTGCTGCAGATGCAAGAATCGACGCTCCATTTCCCGTCTCTCATCCCGAGGAATGTATAGGAGCTCAAACATAGCCCTAAACTGTTCCCAAGTCATGGCGTATGCGGCAGACTCGGTCATCGAAGACTCTATCGATTTCCACCACTGTGAAGCTCCGCCCCGTAACTGATAAGCGACATAACCAACCATGTCCCTGGGATCCACATGGGCCAATCGGAACGCAGCCTCGATCTCTCGCTCCCACGCGATGGCCGCCTACGGCTCACCGTCACCACGAAACTGCGGTGGGGCCCCTGTCATGAAATCTTTAAAAGACCCGCCCCTCTGAGAAGACGACGACACTCCACCCCCTGACCCGGTCTCGGTATGCCGGACCACTGGCCCCAAACTCTGACCCTGCTCGCGCTCTTCCTCTTTCTGCTGTCGGTAAAACTCGGTAAGAACTTCTAGCAGCTCGGATTTGCGGATATACTCGTCATTGGGCGGCTTACCCGCGCCCGAACCCTCTCCCTGATCTGCCATATGAGTCTGCACAAAACAAAACTATTAAGCACAAGAGATAAGTCAGCCAGCGTTATACACTAAGTCAGGTCGGTTAATCCACTAATATAATCGCAAAACGATCCCTCATGGACCGGAACAAGGTCTAAGTTAAGCATCCACCAATGATACTCAGCTTCAAACCAAAAGCTCTGATACCATGCTGTAACACCCCTCCCGATCCCGGAAATGCCACGTCAACACAATATCATAAGTGGAAATAACGCAACGGATCTATAACACACGTGTCATAGGATACTGCAGATTACAGCTAATTTAAAACTTTAAACACATAAGTCAAACACGTTCGATATATTCACAATCCCAGCTTAACAAAACATATAATCCCGATCACTAGATACATTGTTCCCAAAACAACTATTACAAGAGTTTTATACCAAACACAGAACTATTACGGATCTTCAATCAACCTCGAATCTATCTCGGCGGCGGCTGAGATCCCTTCTGATTCCCTGAACATGTTAGACTCGAATACATGAGCTATAAAGCCTGTGAGCACACGAGGGTTGACACTACACATAACACATAGCACATAGCACACTGTATCCCTGTCCCTGTCCCTGTAGCCCCACACATATCTCAGGTATAAAGCACAAGTATGAGATCGGAATAACACCCTGGCCCAGAGGGGACCCTTCCCCGGCCGACACACCGCACACAACAGTGAGCGGCAATAACCCTGTAGCACAGGAGCGACCCGGCTACAGGCCCTGCCGTATATATACGCCCCAAGGACTGTTAGGGACAGTCAACCCACGCGATCCCTTTCGCGACTCACTGTCCGTATGGAACACATCACGGACCCCTGGAATCGATCTCACATCTCATACATAACACGTATAAGGAATAGAGTATACCTAAGGCTCACGTCCCTGTCTCATATATATAAAACACGCACGATATAGCTACACAACTATAAACACTAAAGACGTCGCGCGTTTGTAAAAGAACTCGAGTACTCACCTGACTGATTTCCCCAAGTCTGGCCTCCCTGATCAAACCTGGCTCGAGATCCGTTGGTCCCTGTAATCACACGAATATCCCAATGATTAAACACAATCCCGAATGACATCAGTCACATAATCACAAAGACCCGAGCTCTACTCGACCCGACAACCCCACGGAACCGAAACCCGATGAATACCCGAAACTCGACCTAAACCCGACTCAAAGCAATCCCAAACGAGACCCTAACCCCATACGAAACCCAACCCGAGCAATCCCGAAGGAAACCCGACACAATTTGACCCAAACTCATTTCACAAGACTAAACTCGGATTTTCACTGCAGGCTGTTAGTCGCGCCACGGGGACCCTGGTGGTCGTGCCGCGACACCGCGAAAACCCCATAGCTGACCTGCGATTTTCAGCTTCAACCCAGGAGTCACAACTCCATTCAATTCGATTTCCAGTCCCCAAATAACACATAAAACCAGTATATAGCCATCTCTAACAACGCAGAAACCACTTCATATATCTTTCACAATACATAACTCAATTTAAACCCTCAATTCAAGATAGCTTACCTCTTGAAGCTCAAGAACACCAAAGGAGTGAAGATGATGAAGAAATCTCAAGATTCCTCAGTCAATTAGGAGCTTGAAGATGGATTCTTGCTGCTGGATAGTTTCACAAACACACACAACACATCTAAGGTTTCTTTCCAAATGAGGAAAGGAGAGAAGGATAAGGACGTATATGATTATCTCTATTTTAGCCTGTCCCGAACCCATTAACCCGAACCCGATATCACATTTTCACTATTAATGCCCATTTAACCCATTTAATCCCACGATCCCAAAAATATAATACGATGACACGCAAGCCCCAATCCCGACACGTATCAATCCACGAAATGGGATATAATTGGACCAACCCAATATTAATAGAATATTTATCCAATAAAATAATCCCACATACCAGGTTGAAATGACGGATGTTACACTATAGGGACCATTTCTCAATTAGTTTTTTTAACTCTTTCTTATTTCTAATTAAATAAATTATTTTTTAGTGTTATTTAAATTTAATAAACTATAAAAAATAGAAAAGAATTATTTAATTATTTATGTTGGTTCATAAATGATTTAGATATTTTTATTCTTAACTAATTTTAATTTACTATAATCAAAGTGTAAACCAATCAAAATTTATAATCGAAAAAATCATTTATGTTTAGAAATTAATTTTTAAGGGCTTCATAAATAAGAAATTTTTTACTCTATAATTATTTATAATGGTTCATACATTTATAATAAAAATAATTATGTTGATCAAACCACAAATACCATTTATGTAATTGACTCTATATTATTTTTAGTGATAATTAACTTTAATAAAATTATAAAAAATCATTTACGAGCCAACAATTTAGTTAAAGTTAAAAATATTAAAGAACTTAAATAAATAAAAATTTAACGTTTAATTTGACCGAGTTAAAAAACTTGCAAATGGTCTAAGACAACTCAAATTTTTTTTATTTAACTTATCAATTATTTTATCATTTTAATTTTTAATTACACCAAAAACGATTTAAATTTTTAGGTCCATATAACATCTTTGAGATTCATGATTAACAACTTTAATCATCAAACTTTGGTTTGTCAGACCTTTACATAAAAGTCGAGAAGTATAAATAGGTTTTTAATCTTTTTTCGTCTTTCAATTTGACTTTTCATTTTAATCGGATTAAATCGACACCTTAAAAATTTAAACCATTTAGATTTATCACTTTAGCATTATCACCTTGCTTTGATAAAAATGTTAACGGATTATAAAATAGAATCTTTGGCCGATTTTATTTAAGAAGAAAGTAAAATATATTTAACCAACAAAGATTATTTTATTATAAATTTATGAACCAACATAAATAATTATAGAGTCAAATATTTTTATAATATTTTATATATGAAACCTCTAGAAAATAGTTTCTAAACATAAATGATTTTTTCGATTATAAATTTTGATTGGTTTAGACTTTTATTATAGTAAATTAAAATTAAATAAGACTATAAATGTAACACCCACAATTCTCACACAAATGCCACGTCAATACAATACACAGGTGACAATAACGCAATCATCTCATAATGCACATGTCACAGGATTAGCGGAAAACACTGCTAATTAAAACTTTATCATACAAGCTGTCATAAATCAAATCACATGATGAGGCAGATACGTAGATACTGATTATCTGTTAAACACCAACTACTGATAGCTAACACATCGCTGATCAAGCACAAAAGACAGACAACAGCTCTATGGTCTAACAACGGCAATCAACAAACACTTTCGACCTCTGAATCACTTCGGCTGCTGCGACTGCGACTGCGACCCCACGATATGACTGCCTGAGACACACACAGGACTCGAAAACATAAGCTGGACAGCTCGTGAGTACGCGAGGGTTAGACACTGCAGGTAAGAACACATAGCATACACAACACATATATCTCAGCACACATATGCAACTCGATGCATAACACATATCACTGCTCAAAAGGGGACCACGTTCCCCAGCTAACAGGCCGCACACAGCAGCGGTTAGCTACTCAATAGGCTCAGGAGCGACCTGGCATATCACTGCCGTATATATACAGCCTCATATCTCATGACTGGTTAGGGACAGTCAGCCTGCGCGATCACACATCGCGGACACCTGCAATTCAAACACATATAGCACGTATAGGGTAGAGAAGCTCATACCTGCGCGCTATTACAGTCTCAAACACACATATATCACAACCACATAGACGAATCGAAAGAATGCACGTACGTTTGAAAAGAACTCGAGTACTCACTGACTACCCGATTCGACTTGAAACCCGAAATTCTTAATGCGGCTCGGCACGTGATCGGCTAGGACCTGTAATCGTCACAATCCCACATATCAATACAAGTCCCAACAATCAACAATTCAAATCAAACATAATTATCGCGATCAATCTTAACCCGAAACACATTCCCGAACGGATAACCGACCCTCGAATTGCTTTACGAGACCCCCAACGAGACTCAAAACCCAATTAATTTAACCCAACAATATCTCAAAGAAGCACAACCAAATAACAACCCAAGACTCCCTCACATGGATCAAACCAACTTTCTCCCACAGACTGCAGTCCGCGCCGCGCTCCCCTGCGCTCGCGCCGCGCCTCAGGCCTCTTGCGCGTCTCGCCGCGGCTCCCTGCGCGTCGCGCCGCGACCAGGTACCTGTTCCCAGACTTGCTCTTCGATAACCATGGCCGAACCAGAGGGTTTTAACCCCTCCACACTTAATTTCAGCAGCAAACTATACACAAAACTCATAGAACTTGACCTATACACTACTGAAACGAATTCCCTTATACAACACAAACATATCTCAAGATTTTGGCCATTAAAACTCATAACTCTTACCTTTGGAGCTTCAAGAACACAAGGAGGATGATGAAGATGATCAAGGTGCACACTTAGCTTCAATTTCTCAGCTGGAGCTTCTCCCAAATACACACACTCACTTCTCTTAGGGTTCTTCTCTGAGATTTGGATAAGGGAATAAAAGGGATAAGGGAATAAAGCTCAACAATATATACGTACATATCCATATCCGGTTCCGAACCCATTAACCCGGACCCGATATCACTTTTTCATAATTTATATCATTAGGACCCAATTAAATCCACGATCTCAGGGAGATAATTAATCCGCTAATTATTAGCTCGGGGACACGTATCACTCAATCTTGACACGTTGAATCCACGAAATGGAATTTAATTGGAACAACGCAATAATAATAATTAAATGAGCCAATAAATTAAATCCACGTACCAGGCTCAAATCCGGGTTGTTACAAATCCTCTCCTCTTAAAAAGATTCCGTCCCGGAATCTAGCTCGGACTCGGGAACAACTGCGGATAACGGCTCCTCATCTCGGCCTCGGGCTCCCAGGTGGCACTAGTACCCTTATGATGCCTCCACTGAACGAGTACTAGCGCGATCTCTTTATTCCTCAATCTCTTCACCTTACGGTCAGTAATCGCCTCAGGCTGCTCAACATATCTCAGATGGTCGTCCACGGTAATCTCAGATAACGGCACAAACTGATCATCCTTGGCTAAACACTTCCTCAGATGACTCACATGGAACGTATCGTGGACTCCGGCCAACTCGGGAGGCAATCTCAGTCTATAAGCCTGATCTCGGACTCTGGCGATAATCTCGAATGGACCGATGTACCGCGGACTCAGCTTACCTCGATGCCTGAATCTGATAACTCCCTTCCACGACGACACTTTCAACATCACGCGATCTCCAACACTGAACTCGAGCTCATTCAGACGACGATCGACATAATTCTTTTGCCGGCTCTGCGCCACTCTCATATGCTCTCGGATGACTGCCACTTTATCGCTTGTCTCTTGCAATAACTCGGGCCCACTGATAGGTAGCTCGCCGATCTCGCTCCAACACACCGGGGTCAGGCACTTACGCCCATAGAGTGCCCCGAATGGAGCCATCTTGATGGAGGAATGGTAGTTGTTGTTGTACGCAAACTCGACTAACGGCAAGTGAACGTCCCAACTACCACTAAAATCAATCGCACAAGCTCGGAGCATATCCTCGAGAGTCTGATTCGTCCGCTCTGTCTGCCCGTCTGTCTGAGGTCTGTACGCTGAAGTCAACTGAACTCTCGTCCCCAACTCGCGCTGAAAGCTCTGCCAGAACCTCGAAGTAAACCGCGCATCTCTGTCGGACGTAATCGACATCGGAACGCCGTGCCTCGAAACTATCTCACTGATGTATAACCGAGCTAACTGATCCATAGTGATGGTGCCTCTCACTGCCAAGAAATGGGCATTCTTAGTCAACCGATCTACTATCACCCAGATCATATCGTTGCCTCGAACGGTGCGCGGAAGTCTGACGATGAAATCCATCGTGATATGATACCACTTCCACTCAGGGATCTCTAGAGGCTGCAAATGCCCGTGAGGCTTCTGATGCTCGGCCTTAACTCGTAGACAAGTCATACACTCTTCAACATATCGGCCCACATCTCTCTTCATCCCTGGCCACCAATAGAACTCGCGCAGATCTCTATACATTTTGGTGCTCCCGGGGTGAATGGACAACCTCGATCGGTGCGACTCATCTAAGATCAACTGCCGCAGATTACCGATTCTCGGAACCCAAACTCGGTCATGAAATGCCCACAGACCTCTACTATCTCTGCTCAACATCTCAAGCTGCCCTGCAAGACGTTCTCTTTTCACATTCTCAGCCCGCAAACCCTCTAACTGGGCATGCCTCAGACTCTCCACAAGAGTCGACGTAACCTCGAGCCTCGCTGCTCGGGAAACTACCGTCTGACCGCACGCCTTGCGGCTCAGCGCATCGGCCACCACATTGGCCCTACCCGGATGATACTGAACCTCGCAGTCATAATCCTTTAGTAACTCGAGGCTGCGCCGCTGTCTCATATTTAGCTCCTTCTGACTGAACAAGTACTGAAGACTCTTATGATCTGTATACACTACAAACCGCGAACCGTACAGATAATGACGCCATATCTTCAACGCGAACACTATCGCGTCCAACTCAAGGTCGTGCACGGTATGATTCTCCTCGTAGGTCTTCAACTGTCGCGACGCATATGCTATCACTTTGCCTCGCTGCATCATAACACAACCCAAACCGGTACCTGACGCATCACAGTAGACCACGAAATCCTCTGTACCCTCGGGCAATGCTAACACCGGAGCCTGACATAACCGGGACTTCAGCTCTCTAAATGCTGACTCCTGCTCATCGTACCACACGAAAGGAACGGACTGCCGTGTCAATCTCGTCAACGGCCTGGCAATCCTCGAAAAGTCCTGAATGAAGCGGCGATAATATCCAGCTAGGCCCAAAAAGCTACGAACCTCAGGCACAGTCTTCGGCGGCTCCCAACTCATGACGACCTCAATCTTCGCCGGATCCACAGAAATACCCTCGGCGCTCACAACATGCCCCAGAAACTGAACCTCGCGCAACCAGAACTCGCACTTGGAGAACTTCGCATAAAGTCGCTCCGCTCGCAGCACGGTCAAAACCTCTCGCAAGTGCTGCTCGTGGTCCTCGGCACTCCTCGAATAGATCAGGATGTCATCGATAAAGACAATCACAAATCGATCCAACATAGATCTACACACCCTGTTCATCAAATCCATGAATGCCGCAGGTGCGTTAGTCAGTCCGAAAGGCATGACTAGAAACTCGTAATGGCCGTATCTCGTCCGAAACGCAGTCTTCGGCACATCCTCATCTCTAACTCTCAGCTGATGATATCCTGATCTCAAATCAATCTTCGAAAAGAAGCTCGAACCCTGCAGCTGATCGAACAGATCGTCGATACGCGGAAGCGGATAACGGTTCTTCACCGTCACTTTATTCAACTCTCGGTAGTCGATGCACATCCGCATAGAACCGTCCTTCTTCTTCACAAATAACACAGGAGCTCCCCACGGGGACGAACTCGGACGGATAAATCCACGATCCAGCAACTCCTGAAGCTGCGACATCATCTCTCTCATCTCAGTAGGTGCCAGCCTATAAGGCGTCTTCGCAATAGGCACCGCTCTAGGGATAAGGTCGATACGGAACTCGACCTGACGATCTGGCGGTAACCCAGGCAACTCCTCTGGGAATACCTCAGGGAACTCTCTGATCACAGGTATATCCGCTAGGGTCTTCTTCTCTAACCTGGCGTCGACAACATAAGCCAGAAAGGTCTCACACCCCTTCGCAACATATCTCTGAGCTCGGGCCATAGACACAATGCCGATCTCACCTCGGCGCCTTTCGCCATACACAGTCACCGTCTCACTGTCTGAAATGGGTATCTGGATCATCTTCTTCGCGCACAAAATATCGGCCTGCCTGGCTGTCATCCAGTCCATACCCACTATCACATCGAAACTGCTGATCTCTATCGGCAGTAAATCGATTAGAAACCGGTGAGCATCTATCTCAAGGACACAATCTCTGAATACTCGACTCACTAAAGCTGTACTACCGTCTACTCTCTCAACGACTAACGGCACAGATAAAACAGTAGCAGGCACAGAAAAGTAGGCACAGAATACAACAGATACATACGAGCGATACGCTCCAGAGTCAAATAAAACACGAGCACTAAGCCCGTTCAGGATGTACGTACCAGAAACAACGTCTGTAGACTCGCGGGCCTCCTCTGCCGTAGCCTGAAATACTTTACCTCGACCCCTAGGCGCTGACTCTCGACGGCTCGATGATGAAGGCTCTGCTCTGGTCCCGCTAGTGCTCGCTCCCTGCACTGCTGGCGGCGCATCCGGGCAATCTCTCACAATATGACCTGGCCTCCCACAACGGAAGCACAGGGAATCCCTCGAAGTACACGTAAAAGATGTATGGCCATACTGACCACAGCGGTAGCAACGGGGCTGCTCTGATGTACAAGGACCAGAATGGCGACGGCGACACCTCGGACAGTCTCTCTCCCCAGCTGAACTATCTACCCGGCTCCCTGACGGCTGGGACCCCTGTCCCACGCTACTCTCGGAGCACTGTATCGGGAAGTCTGCCCCTGACTTTAACTGGCCGTCCCCGAACCCTGATACTGCCCAGACCTCCTGGACCTACGATCTCTGCCCCTATTTCTGTCTCTACGAAATCCCAAACCCTGCCCCTGAACCTGCTGCTGCTCAGGTTGTCTCTCTCTCTGGGACTCTTGGGGCTCTCTGAAGTAACTATGGGACTGCTCAACTGTCTCTGTCCTCTGTCTCTGGGTCGGAGGCTGACCCCTCTGCCTCTCGATCTCTCTCTCCCGAACTCGAGCCAACTCCAAGGCTCTCGTAAACGTCGGGGTGTCGTGAAGCCCGACAAACTCCCGAATATCAGATCTCAACCCATCAATAAAGGCATCAGCCTTACGAACCTCTGTATCCACGTGCTGGGGCGCAAACTGAGCATACTTATTAAACCTATCCACATACTGCTGAACCGACATACTGCCCTGCTGGAGGTGCAAGAAACGACGCTCCATCTCCCGGCGCTCGTCCCGGGGAATATACTGAAGCTCGAAGATAGCACGGAACTGATCCCATGTCATAGCATACGTTGCGGCTGTAGTCATAGATGACTCAATGGACTTCCACCACTGTGAAGCCCCTCCCTTCAGCTGATAAGCCGCATAGCCGACCATATCACGAGGATCGACGTGCGCAACTCGGAATGCCGCCTCTATCTCTCTTTCCCAAGCCATAGCCGCACCCGGCTCTCCACCGCCTCGGAACTGAGGTGGGACTCCCGCCATAAAGTCCTTAAAGGACCCACCTCGCACAGAAGAAGAAGATGCCCCAACCACTGTCTCAGCACTAGTAACCGGCGGCGGATCAGCTCTCTGTCGCTGCTGTTCTCTCTCTCTGTCCCTCTCTCTGTAGAACTCAGTCAACACTAATAACATCTCTGACCGGCGGACATACTCGTCTCCCGCTGGTCTCTCTGGCCCTGAACCCTCGCCATGATCTGCCATAACTACCTGCACATATCACAAAGGTAAGATAACCTATCGACCACCCAGCGTTATACAACAAGCTAGGTTAGTTAATTCCGCTAAACTCAGTCTCAGGGAAGAATCTCACGGATCTGAACACGGTAAGAGCTCAAGCATCCACTGATACTCAATACTGAAACCACAAGCTCTGATACCAAGCTGTAACACCCACAATTCTCACACAAATGCCACGTCAATACAATACACAGGTGACAATAACGCAATCATCTCATAATGCACATGTCACAGGATTAGCGGAAAACACTGCTAATTAAAACTTTATCATACAAGCTGTCATAAATCAAATCACATGATGAGGCAGATACGTAGATACTGATTATCTGTTAAACACCAACTACTGATAGCTAACACATCGCTGATCAAGCACAAAAGACAGACAACAGCTCTATGGTCTAACAACGGCAATCAACAAACACTTTCGACCTCTGAATCACTTCGGCTGCTGCGACTGCGGCTGCGACCCCACGATATGACTGCCTGAGACACACACAGGACTCGAAAACATAAGCTGGACAGCTCGTGAGTACGCGAGGGTTAGACACTGCAGGTAAGAACACATAGCATACACAACACATATATCTCAGCACACATATGCAACTCGATGCATAACACATATCTCTGCTCAAAAGGGGACCACGTTCCCCAGCTAACAGGCCGCACACAGCAGCGGTTAGCTACTCAATAGGCTCAGGAGCGACCTGGCATATCACTGCCGTATATATACAGCCTCATATCTCATGACTGGTTAGGGACAGTCAGCCTGCGCGATCACACATCGCGGACACCTGCAATTCAAACACATATAGCACGTATAGGGTAGAGAAGCTCATACCTGCGCGCTATTACAGTCTCAAACACACATATATCACAACCACATAGACGAATCGAAAGAATGCACGTACGTTTGAAAAGAACTCGAGTACTCACCGACTACCCGATTCGACTTGAAACCCGAAATTCTTAATGCGGCTCGGCACGTGATCGGCTAGGACCTGTAATCGTCACAATGCCACATATCAATACAAGTCCCAACAATCAACAATTCAAATCAAACATAATTATCGAGATCAATCTTAACCCGAAACACATTCCCGAACGGATAACCGACCCTCGAATTGCTTTACGAGACCCCCAACGAGACTCAAAACCCAATTAATTTAACCCAACAATATCTCAAAGAAGCACAACCAAATAACAACCCAAGACTCCCTCACATGGATCAAACCAACTTTCTCCCACAGACTGCAGTCCGCGCCGCGCTCCCCTGCGCTCTTGCCGCGCCTCAAGCCTCCTGCGCGTCGCGCCGCGGCTCCCTGCGCGTCGCGCCGCGACCAGGTACCTGTTCCCAGACTTGCTCTTCGATAACCATGGCCGAACCAGAGGGTTTTAACCCCTCCACACTTAATTTCAGCAGCAAACTATACACAAAACTCATATAACTTGACCTATACACTACTGAAACGAATTCCCTTATACAACACAAACATATCTCAAGATTTTGGCCATTAAAACTCATAACTCTTACCTTTGGAGCTTCAAGAACACAAGGAGGATGATGAAGATGATCAAGGTGCACACTTAGCTTCAATTTCTCAGCTGGAGCTTCTCCCAAATACACACACTCACTTCTCTTAGGGTTCTTCTCTGAGATTTGGATAAGGGAATAAAAGGGATAAGGGAATAAAGCTCAACAATATATACGTACATATCCATATCCGGTTCCGAACCCATTAACCCGGACCCGATATCACTTTTTCATAATTTATATCATTAGGACCCAATTAAATCCACGATCTCAGGGAGATAATTAATCCGCTAATTATTAGCTCGGGGACACGTATCACTCAATCTTGACACGTTGAATCCACGAAATGGAATTTAATTGGAACAACGCAATAATAATAATTAAATGAGCCAATAAATTAAATCCACGTACTAGGCTCAAATCCGGGATGTTACAAATCCTCTCCTCTTAAAAAGATTCCGTCCCGGAATCTAGCTCGGACTCGGGAACAACTGCGGATAACGGCTCCTCATCTCGGCCTCGGGCTCCCAGGTGGCACTAGTACCCTTATGATGCCTCCACTGAACGAGTACTAGCGCGATCTCTTTATTCCTCAATCTCTTCACCTTACGGTCAGTAATCGCCTCAGGCTGCTCAACATATCTCAGATGGTCGTCCACGGTAATCTCAGATAACGGCACAAACTTATCATCCTTGGCTAAACACTTCCTCAGATGACTCACATGGAACGTATCGTGGACTCCGGCCAACTCGGGAGGCAATCTCAGTCTATAAGCCTGATCTCGGACTCTTGCGATAATCTCGAATGGACCGATGTACCGCGGACTCAGCTTACCTCGATGCCTGAAATTGATAACTCCCTTCCACGGCGACACTTTCAACATCACGCGATCTCCAACACTAAACTCGAGCTCATTCAGACGACGATCCACATAATTCTTTTGCCGGCTCTGCGCCACTCTCATATGCTCTCGGATGACTGCCACTTTATCGCTCGTCTCTTGCAATAACTCGGGCCCACTGATAGGTCGCTCGCCGATCTCGCCCCAACACACCGGGGTCAGACACTTACGCCCATAGAGTGCCTCGAATGGAGCCATCTTGATGGAGGAATGGTAGCTGTTGTTGTACGCAAACTCGACTAACGGCAAGTGAACTTCCCAACTACCACTAAAATCAATCGCACAAGCTCGGAGCATATCCTCGAGAGTCTGATTCGTCCGCTCTGTCTGCCCGTCTGTCTGAGGTCTGTACGCTGTACTCAACTGAACTCTCGTCCCCAACTCGCGCTGAAAGCTCTGCCAGAACCTCGAAGTAAACCGCGCATCTCTGTCGTACGTAATCGACATCGGAACGCCGTGCCTCGAAACTATCTCACTGACGTATAACCGAGCTAACTGATCCATCGTGATGGTGCCTCTCACTGCCAAGAAATGGGCATTCTTAGTCAACCGATCTACTATCACCCAGATCATATCGTTGCCTCGAACGGTGCGCGGAAGTCTGACGATGAAATCCATCGTGATATGATACCACTTCCACTCAGGGATCTCTAGAGGCTGCAAATGCCCGTGAGGCTTCTGATGCTCGGCCTTAACTCGTAGACAAGTCATACACTCTTCAACATATCGGCCCACATCTCTCTTCATCCCTGGCCACCAATAGAACTCGCGCAGATCTCTATACATTTTGGTGCTCCCGGGGTGAATGGACAACCTCGATCGGTGCGACTCATCTAAAATCAACTGCCGCAGATTACCGATTCTCGGAACCCAAACTCGGTCATGAAATGCCCACAGACCTCTACTATCTCTGCTCAACATCTCAAGCTGCCCTGTAAGACGTTCTCTTTTCACATTCTCAGCCCGCAAACCCTCTAACTGGGCATGCCTCAGACTCTCCACAAGAGTCGACGTAACCTCGAGCCTCGCTGCTCGGGAAACTACCGTCTGACCGCACGCCTTGCGGCTCAGCGCATCGGCCACCACATTGGCCCTACCCGGATGATACTGAACCTCGCAGTCATAATCCTTTAGTAACTCGAGGCTGCGCCGCTGTCTTATATTTAGCTCCTTCTGACTGAACAAGTACTGAAGACTCTTATGATCTGTATACACTACAAACCGCGAACCGTACAGATAATGACGCCATATCTTCAACGCGAACACTATCGCGTCCAACTCAAGGTCGTGCACGGTATGATTCTCCTCGTAGGTCTTCAACTGTCGCGACGCATATGCTATCACTTTGCCTCGCTGCATCATAACACAACCCAAACCGGTACCTGACGCATCACAGTAGACCACGAAATCCTCTGTACCCTCGGGCAATGCTAACACCGGAGCCTGACATAACCGGGACTTCAGCTCTCTAAATGCTGACTCCTGCTCATCGGACCACACGAAAGGAACGGACTGCCGTGTCAATCTCGTCAACGGCCTGGCAATCCTCGAAAAGTCCTGAATGAAGCGGCGATAATATCCAGCTAGGCCCAAAAAGCTACGAACCTCAGGCACAGTCTTCGGCGGCTCCCAACTCATGACGACCTCAATCTTCGCCGGATCCACAGAAATACCCTCGGCGCTCACAACATGCCCCAGAAACTGAACCTCGCGCAACCAGAACTCGCACTTGGAGAACTTCGCATAAAGTCGCTCCGCTCGCAGCACGGTCAAAACCTCTCGCAAGTGCTGCTCGTGGTCCTCGGCACTCCTCGAATAGATCAGGATGTCATCGATACAGACAATCACAAATCGATCCAACATAGATCTACACACCCTGTTCATCAAATCCATGAATGCCGCGGGTGCGTTAGTCAGTCCGAAAGGCATGACTAGAAACTCGTAATGGCCGTATCTCGTCCGAAACGCAGTCTTCGGCACATCCTCATCTCTAACTCTCAGCTGATGATATCCTGATCTCAAATCAATCTTCGAAAAGAAGCTCGAACCCTGCAGCTGATCGAACAGATCGTCGATACGCGGAAGCGGATAACGGTTCTTCACCGTCACTTTATTCAACTCTCGGTAGTCGATGCACATCCGCATAGAACCGTCCTTCTTGTTCACAAATAACACAGGAGCTCCCCACGGGGACGAACTCGGACGGATAAATCCACGATCCAGCAACTCCTGAAGCTGCGACATCATCTCTCTCATCTCAGTAGGTGCCAGCCTATAAGGCGTCTTCGCAATAGGCACCGCTCCAGGGATAAGGTCGATACGGAACTCGACCTGACGATCTGGCGGTAACCCAGGCAACTCCTCTAGGAATACCTCAGGGAACTCTCTGATCACAGGTATATCCGCTAGGGTCTTCTTCTCTAACCTGGCGTCGACAACATAAGCCAGAAAGGTCTCACACCCCTTCGCAACATATCTCTGAGCTCGGGCCATAGACACAATGCCGATCTCACCTCGGCGCCTTTCGCCATACACAGTCACCGTCTCACTGTCTGAAATGGGTATCCGGATCATCTTCTTCGCGCACAAAATATCGGCCTGCCTGGCTATCATCCAGTCCATACCCACTATCACATCGAAACTGCTGATCTCTATCGGCAGTAAATCGATTAGAAACCGGTGAGCATCTATCTCAAGGACACAATCTCTGAATACTCGACTCCCTAAAGCTGTACTACCGTCTACTCTCTCAACGACTAACGGCACAGATAAAACAGTAGCAGGCACAGAAAAGTAGGCACAGAATACAACAGATACATACGAGCGATCCGCTCCAGAGTCAAATAAAACACGAGCACTAAGCCCGTTCAGGATGTACGTACCAGAAACAACGTCTGTAGACTCGCGGGCCTCCTCTGCCGTAGCCTGAAATACTTTACCTCGACCCCTAGGCGCTGACTCTCGACGACTCGATGATGAAGGCTCTGCTCCGGTCCCGCTAGTGCTCGCTCCCTGCACTGCTGGCGGCGCATCCGGGCAATCTCTCACAATATGACCTGGCCTCCCACAACGGAAGCACAGGGAATCCCTCGAAGTACACGTAAAAGATGTATGGCCATACTGACCACAGCGGTAGCAACGGGGCTGCTCTGATGTACAAGGACCAGAATGGCGACGGCGACACCTCGGACAGTCTCTCTCCCCAGCTGAACTATCTGCCCGGCTCCCTAACGGCTGGGACCCCTGTCCCACGCTACTCTGACTCTGACTCGGAGCACTGTATCGGGAAGTCTGCCCCTGACTTTAACTGGCCGTCCCCGAACCCTGATACTGCCCAGACCTCCTGGACCTACGATCTCTGCCCCTATTTCTGTCTCTACGAAATCCCAAACCCTGCCCCTGAACCTGCTGCTGCTCAGGCTGTCTCTCTCTCTGGGACTCTTGGGGCTCTCTGAAGTAACTATGGGACTGCTCAACTGTCTCTGTCCTCTGTCTCTGGGTCGAAGGCTGACCCCTCTGCCTCTCGATCTCTCTCTCCCGAACTCGAGCCAACTCCAAGGCTCTCGCAAACGTCGGGGTGTCGTGAAGCCCGACAAACTCCCGAATATCAGATCTCAACCCATCAATAAAGGCATCAGCCTTACGAACCTCTGTATCCACGTGTTGGGCGCAAACTGAGCATACTCATTAAACCTATCCACATACTGCTGAACCGACATACTGCCCTGCTGGAGGTGCAAGAAACGACGCTCTATCTCCCGGCGCTCGTCCCGGGGAATATACTGAAGCTCGAAGATAGCACGGAACTGATCCCATGTCATAGCATACGTTGCGGCTGTAGTCATAGATGACTCAATGGACTTCCACCACTGTGAAGCCCCTCCCTTCAGCTGATAAGCCGCATAGCCGACCATATCACGAGGATCGACGTGGGCAACTCGGAATGCCGCCTCTATCTCTCTTTCCCAAGCCATAGCCGCACCCGGCTCATCACTGCCTCGGAACTGAGGTGGGGCTCCCGCCATAAAGTCCTTAAAGGACCCACCTCGCACAGAAGAAGAAGATGCCCCAACCACTGTCTCAGCACTAGTAACCGTCGGCGGATCAGCTCTCTGTCGCTGCTGTTCTCTCTCTCTGTCCCTCTCTCTGTAGAACTCAGTCAACACTGATAACATCTCTGACCGGCGGACATACTCGTCTCCCGCTGGTCTCTCTGGCCCTGAACCCTCGCCATGATCTGCCATAACTACCTGCACATATCACAAAGGTAAGATAACAGATCGACCACCCAGCGTTATACAATAAGCTAGGTTAGTTAATTCCGCTAAACTCAGTCTCAGGGAAGAATCCCACGGATCTGAACACGGTAAGAGCTCAAGCATCCACTGATACTCAATACTGAAACCACAAGCTCTGATACCAAGCTGTAACACCCACAATTCTCACACAAATGACACGTCAATACAATACACAGGTGACAATAACGCAATCATCTCATAATGCACATGTCACAGGATTAGCGGAAAACACTGCTAATTAAAACTTTATCATACAATCTGTCATAAATCAAATCAAATGATGAGGCAGATACGTAGATACTGATTATCTGTTAAACACCAACTACTGATAGCTAACACATCGCTGATCAAGCACAAAAGACAGACAACAGCTCTATGGTCTAACAACGGCAATCAACAAACACTTTCGACCTCTGAATCACTTCGGCTGCTGCGACCCCACGATATGACTGCCTGAGACACACACAGGACTCGAAAACATAAGCTGGACAGCTCGTGAGTACGCGAGGGTTAGACACTGCAGGTAAGAACACATAGCATACACAACACATATATCTCAGCACACATATGCAACTCGATGCATAACACATATCTCTGCTCAAAAGGGGACCACGTTCCCCAGCTAACAGGCCGCACACAGCAGCGGTTAGCTACTCAATAGGCTCAGGAGCGACCTGGCATATCACTGCCGTATATATACAGCCTCATATCTCATGACTGGTTAGGGACAGTCAGCCTGCGCGATCACACATCGCGGACACCTGCAATTCAAACACATATAGCACTTATAGGGTAGAGAAGCCCATACCTGCGCGCTATTACAGTCTCAAACACACATATATCACAACCACATAGACGAATCGAAAGAATGCACGTACGTTTGAAAAGAACTCGAGTACTCACCGACTACCCGATTCGACTTGAAACCCGAAATTCTTAATGCGGCTCGGCACGTGATCGGCTAGGACCTGTAATCGTCACAATCCCACATATCAATACAAGTCCCAACAATCAACAATTCAAATCAAACATAATTATCGCGATCAATCTTAACCCGAAACACATTCCCGAACGGATAACCGACCCCCGAATTTCTTTACGAGACCCCCAACGAGCACTAAGCCCGTTCAGGATGTACGTACCAGAAACAACGTCTGTAGACTCGCGGGCCTCCTCTGCCGTAGCCTGAAATACTTTACCTCGACCCCTAGGCGCTGACTCTCGACGGCTCGATGATGAAGGCTCTGCTCTGGTCCCGCTAGTGCTGCTCCCTGCACTGCTGGCGGCGTATCCGGGCAATCTCTCACAATATGACCTGGCCTCCCACAACGGAAGCACAGGGAATCCCTCGAAGTACACGTAAAAGATGTATGGCCATACTGACCACAGCGGTAGCAACGGGGCTGCTCTGATGTACAAGGACCAGAATGGCGACGGCGACCCCTCGGACAGTCTCTCTCCCCAACTGAACTATCTGCCCGGCTCCCTGACGGCTGGGACCTCTGTCCCACGCTACTCTGACTCTGACTCGGAGCACTGTATCGGGAAGTCTGACCCTGACTTTAACTGGCCGTCCCCGAACCCTGATACTGCCCAGACCTCCTGGACCTACGATCTCTGCCCCTATTTCTGTCTCTACGAAATCCCAAACCCTGCCCCTGAACCTGCTGCTGCTCAGGCTGTCTCTCTCTCTGGGACTCTTGGGGCTCTCTGAAGTAACTATGGGACTGCTCAACTGTCTCTGTCCTCTGTCTCTGGGTCGGAGGCTGACCCCTCTGCCTCTCGATCTCTCTCTCCCGAACTCGAGCCAACTCCAAGGCTCTCGCAAACGTCGGGGTGTCGTGAAGCCCGACAAACTCCCGAATATCAGATCTCAACCCATCAATAAAGGCATCAGCCTTACGAACCTCTGTATCCACGTGCTGGGGCGCAAACTGAGCATACTCATTAAACCTATCCACATACTGATGAACCGACATACTGCCCTGCTGGAGGTGCAAGAAACGACGCTCCATCTCCCGGCGCTCGTCCCGGGGAATATACTGAAGCTCGAAGATAGCACGGAACTGATCCCATGTCATAGCATACGTTGCGGCTGTAATCATAGATGACTCAATGGACTTCCACCACTGTGAAGCCCCTCCCTTCAGCTGATAAGCCGCATAGCCGACCATATCACGAGGATCGACGTGCGCAACTCGGAATGCCGCCTCTATCTCTCTTTCCCAAGCCATAGCCGCACCCGGCTCACCACCGCCTCGGAACTGAGGTGGGGCTCCCGCCATAAAGTCCTTAAAGGACCCACCTCGCACAGAAGAAGAAGATGCCCCAACCACTGTCTCAGCACTAGTAACCGGCGGCGGATCAGCTCTCTGTCGCTGCTGTTCTCTCTCTCTGTCCCTCTCTCTGTAGAACTCAGTCAACACTGATAACATCTCTGACCGGCGGACATACTCGTCTCCCGCTGGTCTCTCTGGCCCTGAACCCTCGCCATGATCTGCCATAACTACCTGCACATATCACAAAGGTAAGATAACAGATCGACCACCCAGCGTTATACAATAAGCTAGGTTAGTTAATTCCGCTAAACTCAGTCTCAGGGAAGAATCCAACGGATCTGAACACGGTAAGAGCTCAAGCATCCACTGATACTCAATACTGAAACCACAAGCTCTGATACCAAGCTGTAACACCCACAATTCTCACACAAATGCCATGTCAATACAATACACAGGTGACAATAACGCAATCATCTCATAATGCACATGTCACAGGATTAGCGGAAAACACTGCTAATTAAAACTTTATCATACAAGCTGTCATAAATCAAATCACATGATGAGGCAGATACGTAGATACTGATTATCTGTTAAACACCAACTACTGATAGCTAACACATCGCTGATCAAGCACAAAAGACAGACAACAGCTCTATGGTCTAACAACGGCAATCAACAAACACTTTCGACCTCTGAATCACTTCGGCTGCTGCGACTGCGGCTGCGACCCCACGATATGACTGCCTGAGACACACACAGGACTCGAAAACATAAGCTGGACAGCTCGTGAGTACGCGAGGGTTAGACACTGCAGGTAAGAACACATAGCATACACAACACATATATCTCAGCACACATATGCAACTCGATGCATAACACATATCTCTGCTCAAAAGGGGACCACGTTCCCCAGCTAACAGGCCGCACACAGTAGCGGTTAGCTACTCAATAGGCTCAGGAGCGACCTGACATATCACTGCCGTATATATACAGCCTCATATCTCATGACTGGTTAGGGACAGTCAGCCTGCGCGATCACACATCGCGGACACCTGCAATTCAAACACATATAACACGTATAGGGTAGAGAAGCTCATACCTGCGCGCTATTACAGTCTCAAACACACATATATCACAACCACATAGACGAATCGAAAGAATGCACGTACGTTTGAAAAGAACTCGAGTACTCACCGACTACCCGATTCGACTTGAAACCCGAAATTCTTAATGCGGCTCGGCACGTGATCGGCTAGGACCTGTAATCGTCACAATCCCACATATCAATACAAGTCCCAACAATCAACAATTCAAATCAAACATAATTATCGCGATCAATCTAAACCCGAAACACATTCCCGAACGGATAACCGACCCCCGAATTTCTTTACGAGACCCCCAACGAGACTCAAAACCCAATTAATTTAACCCAACAATATCTCAAAGAAGCACAACCAAATAACAACCCAAGACTCCCTCACATGGATCAAACCAACTTTCTCCCACAGACTGCAGTCCGCGCCGCGCTCCCCTGCGCTCGCGCCGCGCTTCAGGCCTCCTGCGCGTCGCGCCGCGGCTCCCTGCGCGTCGCGCCGCGACCAGGTACCTGTTCCCAGACTTGCTCTTCGATAACCATGGCCGAACCAGAGGGTTTTTACCCCTCCACACTTAATTTCAGCAACAAACTATACACAAAACTCATATAACTTGACCTATACACTACTGAAACGAATTCCCTTATACAACACAAACATATCTCAAGATTTTGGCCATTAAAACTCATAACTCTTACCTTTGGAGCTTCAAGAACACAAGGAGGATGATGAAGATGATCAAGGTGCACACTTAGCTTCAATTTCTCAGCTGGAGCTTCTCCCAAATACACACACTCACTTCTCTTAGGGTTCTTCTCTGAGATTTGGATAAGGGAATAAAAGGGATAAGGGAATAAAGCTCAACAATATATACGTACATATCCATATCCGGTTCCGAACCCATTAACCCGGACCCGATATCACTTTTTCATAATTTATATCATTAGGACCCAATTAAATCCACGATCTCAAGGAGATAATTAATCCGCTAATTATTAGATCGGGGACACGTATCACTCAATCTTGACACGTTGAATCCACGAAATGGAATTTAATTGGAACAACGCAATAATAATAATTAAATGAGCCAATAAATTAAATCCACGTACCAGGCTCAAATCCGGGATGTTACAATAAATATTTAAATCATTTATGAACCAACGTAAATACTTAAATAATTATTTTCTTTTTTTATAGTTTATTTAATTTAAGTAACACTAAAAAATAATTTATTTAATTAAGATTAAAAAAGAGTTAAAAAATTAATTGTAGAAATGGTCCCTATAGTTTGCATCAAAATAAGGGTAATTTGGTCATATTAGAAAAGTTAATAGGTTGAGAGACCAAAATTGCAAACAAACTATGAAAATAAGAACCGTTTCTGCAAAATTGAAAGTTCAGGGACCTATTAAAATTTTTATACAAACCATAGGGACCATTTTGGTAATTAACTCTTTCATATATTTTATGACTTAAAAAAACGTTTACGTTCTTTTTATAAAAAGTTCAAAAAAACTAAACTTAAAACGTTATATTTTTGGTTTATAATAAAAATAATTTATATGTTTTTGTAAATATTTTATCATTCATTTTTATGTGTTTTACATTAAATTACTTTTACTATTAAAAAAAATTCAATTAGTTTATTATTTTATAATAATAGAAATAAAAACAAGGGAAAATGACATCAAATAGTTCTGAACTTTCGACTTTGTACACATTTATGTAGTGAACTTTTTTTTGTGCATATTTGGTAGTCAAAGTTTCAAAATTGTTCCAATTTGGTAGTTGGCGTACCTTTTAACCGGTTGCTTCCGGTTTCGATGCCTACATGGACAATTTTTTGATGACGTAGCTACCCTTTTTTATATTATACCCGATTTTATCTACGTGGCAACCCGTTTTTTCAAATCACCCGGGTTTATAACGCCGTATGAATTAAGAAATCATCAGGTTTATAACGTCGTTTTTTAAAACACCCGGTTATAAGCCCGGGTGATTTTAAAAAACGGGTTGCCACGTAGAATAACCGGGTATAATATAAAAATGGGTTTCCATGTCATTAAAAAATTGTCCACGTAGGCATCGAAACCGGAAGCAACGGGTTAAAAGGTACGCCAACTACCAAATTGGAACAATTTTGAAACTTTGACTACCAAATGTGCACAAAAAAAAGTTCACTACATAAATGTGTACAAAGTCGAAAGTTTAGAGCTATTTGATGTCATTTTCCCTAAAAACAATATCAATAATAATTATGAAACAAGTAAGGATAAAATGGTCATTTTAAATGCCAAAGAACGAAATGTGTAACAAAACTTCAACCACAATGACCGATAGTGTAATTTTTAAAGTTAAAGTACCTAATCCGTAATTTCAATTAAACCACATGGATAAAATTTGTAATTTACCCAATTATTTATCTATAAGCAGTACTGTTAATTGCTACATGAGATTGATAAAATTATCAATATATTGATGGACAAACTTGGTTACTGTTCAATGAACAGTTAACCAAACTGTCAGGTATCTCAAGCAGACAGGTAAGCGGCTGATTTATTTTATTACTTTATATAACGAGTTATCGAACACCCGCACGTTGCTGCGGGGTCTAAAAATATTAATTACAAAAATAAATATAAAAACGAATGAATAAAAGTACTTTTCAAATAATGAAAAACAACTGAACCAGGATCGAAGAGTGAAATTGAAAAGATGATATTGATTCAAGAAGCAAGACAAATGATACTGTTAGTTGGTTCTTATTATTGGTTTTTTATATTTTGCAATGCTAAAATTACAAACAATGTCTTATTAGATAGGTTCGGAATTATAATTAATTAATTATTCATAAGCATATTTTGTAAATTTGTCATTGAATAAGTTTAATCATCAATTTAATTTGTTGGTTTTACGATCAAATAAAAAAATTATAACGGTAATGTCTCTAATACATCGATTAGGGTTTGTCAACGTTATAATACTAATGTTCAATGTTATACATTATCATATTTAATGTAAAAAATCTATATATTAAATAGTAACATTTTATTTATAAAATAATTTTATTAGAAATTTGTATTGTGCATTTGAATAATAAAGTTTTTTTCATAGAATTAAACAATAATAATAGTTTCAAAAGAGAACTCCAAACTTTACTATAATTAAAATCATAATTTTAAGTGCGTAAGAAAATGTTGTAATAATAGTGATCTTCAATGTTATAATGATCATATTTAATAAAAAAAATCTAAATATCAAATAGTTACATTTTATTATAAAACAATTTTATTAGAATTTTTATTGTGCATTTGAATAATAAAAGTCTTTTTCATAAAATTAAATATAAAAAGACAATTCCAAACATAAATATAAATAAAATCATAATTTTAAGTGTGTAAGAAAATGTTGTAATTATAAATGTTAAAAAAGTACTAAACAAAAACTTATTAAAATAAAAGGGCTAAATAAAAGATAACGCTAAGACAATGGTGTGTTATGAAAATTTTAAATTTAAAATTAAAAAAAAAAGGAAAAATGTGGGAGAATCTCATTGGTCTAATAGATATTGTAAATGTATGTATATATAATATATAACGTTTTTATTTTTTAATAATAACTTTTGATATATTATATTTTATAAAAATTTGGATATATTATATGATCGCATTATTTTTTATCTACATTTCGATATAAAATTTATCACCGTCGGAACTATTTTCATTAAGCAGACAGGTAAGCAGCTGGCTTATTTTATTAATCTGTATATAATATATAACGTTTTTGTTTCTCTATAATAGCTTTTGATGAATTATATTTTATAAAAATTTGAATATATCATTATGATCGCATTGTTTTTATCTACATTTCCATATAAAATTTATTACTGTCAGAATTATTATAATTAAACAGGCAGGTATGCAGCTGACCTGTTTTTTTATTTTATTTATAACTAGATTAATACCCATGTATTACATGGGGTTAATTTAAAAACCAAATATTTATAACAATGTATGATATAATTACTTTAATAATAATAGAAGTTATTTAATTTTAATTAATTAATTATTAAGATCGGTTTGAATAGAAATGATATACTTTAAAATATAAATTAAATTTACTAAATGAAATGTAAAAGGAGAGTGCGACACATGACAAATCAAATGAGGACGACACGTGACATACTATTTACTCATTTATTGGTACTACGTTTGTTGACGCATGTATACGTGGATATTTTAAATAAAATATATGTTAAAAAGAAATAATTTAAGAGTATATTAAAAGTAAGAGTTTATAAGAAAATTTGAAAGGAAAAAGAATTTCCGAAGGATAAATTTAAATATTTAGTTCAGTATACCTTAAAAATAAAATATTAAAATATAATGATTAAATTATAAAACAGTGTTAACGATTTAACATAATTTTTGTTATTTAAATTTACAATACTTTAAAAAAATATGAATTAGCATAATTATGGTTACAAGGAATAAAATAGAAAAAAGTCATTATTGTAGTTTTATTTCAATTAATTAACTTGTATAAATGGAAAAACTAAATTAGTAAAATTAGGCGGGAAATGAGATTTTGCTTCATCAAGAGAATGACACATTGCAAAAAATATTTTGCTTTATTAATATGTATAGATATATAACTGTTTTATTTTTCTGTTATACTATTTGATACTATATTTGTAACATCCCGTTTTCAGAGTAATTGCGTGTAATTATTTTAGTGGATGCTTAATTTATTATTTTAGTGTTGGTCCAGTGGGAGCCCGAGTAGTGGATTATACGTGTCGGGTTATTGAGTTACGTGTCACCGGGTAATTAAATTAGTGGATTAATTATATTTTTGGAATCTCGGGATTAAATGGGTTAAAAGGATATTATTGTGAAAATGTGATATCGGGTTCGGGTTAATGGGTTCGGGACCGGCTAAAATAGAGACGTATATACGTGCCTATCTTATTTCTTCCTTATCCATTTTAAGAACCCTAAAGGGTGTGTATGTGTGTGCGTTTGAGGGACTCCAGTAGGAAGAAGCCATTTCAAGCCTAATTAGTTACTGAAATTTGGAGCTAGCTGCATCATCTTCATCTCCTTTGAAGTTTTTGAGCTCAAGAGGTAAGGAAATTATGAATTGGTTCCTAAATTGAGTTTTTTGTAGCTAGAATTGGATAAAGTGTTTAGGATTGAATAAGGGAAGTTATGTTATTGATTTTGAGGGTATTTATTAGCTGAAATTGTGTTGTTTCGCGCCCGTGCTACAGGGTTTTCGCTAACCACCGGTGCGCATGGTCGTTAGCCGGGGAAGTGTCCCCTCAGTGATTCTGTGTGCAGGGCTTCAGATCTCATGCTGTGTGTTCATATCTGCGTTATGATGTTGATTTCCAGGGACAGAGACAGAGTTTGTACTGTGTGTATGTGCTATGTGTACGCATGCTATGTGTCTATTATGCAGAGTCTAACCCTCGCATACTCACGAGCTTATGAGCTTACGTATTCGAGTCTATCATGTTCAGGGTATCAGAGAAGAGATCGGTAGCTGTGCTTGTTGATCTGGAACCGAGGATTTTCTAGATAGCTTAGTGCTAGTTTTGTGTAATGATCTGATTAGTACAGCCTACGTTAGCATCTTTTGGGGCTTATGTAATTAGTGGATTATGCGTTAATAGTGTTTATGTGAAAGTTTAAATTAATAGTGATTGGTATTACCTAATGTGTTATAGAGTTATTGCGATATTGCCACCTGTGTATTGTATTGACGTGACATTTCTAGGATCGGGAGGGGTGTTATAGCATGGTATCAGAGCTTGTGGTTTAAAGTCTGAGTATCATTAGTGGATGCTTAACTTAAACCTGGTTCCGATCCGTGGGGGGGATCAGTTGCGATTGATTTTAGTGGAATTGACTAACCTGGCTTATTGTATAACGCTGGGTGATTTATCTGTGGTTCTCAATTGTTTCGGTTTGTGCAGATTGTTATGGCAGATCAGGGCGTGGGATCCAGCGCGGGCAAGCCGACAGGGGACGAGTTCATTCGTAGGTCAGAGCTTCTGGAGGTATTGACAGAATTCTATCGACAGCAGGGTTTGGGTCCGAGTCCGGGGCCGGTTGTTCAGCCGATAGTGACAGAGTCTGGGACTGGTGCTTCGTCGTCTATTTCGAGGAGGGATGGGTCCTTTAAGTACTTTATGACTGGAGATCCACCCCAGTTCAGAGGTGAGGGCGAGCCAGGGATGACTATGGCATGGGAACGTGAAGTAGAGGCAGCCTTCCGAGTTGCACACGTGGATCCGAGAGATATGGTGGGGTATGCAACTTATCTGTTGAGAGGAGGAGCATCCCAGTGGTGGAAATCTATTGAGTCAGCGATGACTTCTTCTACGGCTTATGCGATGACGTGGGATCAGTTTAGAGCCGTGTTCGAGATGCAGTACATTCCAAGAGACGAGAGGCGAGAGATGGAGCGGCGATTCCTTCATCTACAGCAGGGCGAGATGACAGTGCAGCAATACGTGGATCGGTTTAATGAATATTCGCAGCTTGCCACCCAGCACATCGCCACAGAGCAGCAAAAGGCTGATGCGTTCATTGATGGACTACGAGCAGATATCAGTGAGTTTGTTGGAATGCATGAGACCCCTACCTTTGCCAGAGCACTAGAGATGGCCCGCATAAGGGAGCGGGAGATAGCTAAGCAGAGGGAGGAGCCATTTTCTCAGCGTCGACGTGCGAGGACCCCGAGCGGTCCTCAAGAGATCGGAGGCATTCTAGAGACGATCCCAGAGAGCGGCGTTCGGGCCAGAGTTTGAGAGACAGGATAGAGACAGGGACAGGGAGCGGAGGTCGAGTGGACCGGGACGGAGTCATCAGTCAGATAGTCAAAGTCAGAGGTAGAGTTCGTGGTATACAGGATAGAGTCAGAGCAGTGTACGGCAGAGGCCTCGAGAGGGAGGCGATAGGGGAGACAGTTCAGCTGGAGATCGGGAGTGCCCGAGATGTCACCGCCGTCATAGTGGGACGTGCGTGCCTAGGTGTTATCGATGCGGTCAGCGGGGGCATGCTGCCGCTACGTGTACAGTTCCTGAGCCATTGTGCTTTCGTTGTGGGAGGCCGGGGCACAGAGTGCGAGATTGTCCAGAGCCGGGACCAGCGGGGCAGGGTGTGAGTTCTAGTGGGGCCAGAGCAGAGCCGTCGTCATCCAGTCGTCACGATACTAGGGCGCGGGGTTGGGTCTTCCAGGCGACTGCAGAAGAAGCTCGAGAGGCTGCTGATGTGATTTCGGGTATGTCTTTCTGAACTTGCTTTAAGTGTGTGTCAGTTATGGGACGGGTTGTTGGTGTATGTCTGTGGTAAATGTATGTGTCATGTTGCATGCGACTGCTTCGTTTGTGTCTGTGACTATGGGATTCAGTGACAGAGGGGTGGGGTTGTTGTATATGGGTTATATGGGATTGTTATGTCTGGGTATATGTGTGAAACTGATATATATATATATATATATATATATATATATATATATATATATATATATATATATATATATATATATATATATATATATATTGTGGCAAGCTAGGTTATTGGGATTTCAAAGTTGGGATTTTGTGTCATGTTAGTGGACCAATCATGTTGAGTATGTGAGCTATATGAGTAATCATTGTGAATGTGTTTGTGATGTGCTAGTGGATTGATCCTTATGATAGTGGATTATCATGCGGATAGTGGATTTAAATTCTTGTGTGTGTGTTTATCCATATCTGTGATATTGCGTATAGTAATTCGACGGAGATGTCCTTATGTGTTGCCATGAGTGAATTTGAAGGTCTGTTGTGTTAGTGGATGATATATATATATAGAGCTATGCGAGAATGTGATGAAAGAGAACGAAGATCGATGGATTGAGATCATATGTGGACTGAGTGGCTTATGAGGGGACGCTACTAGAAGACTTTGCGAATAAGGGATTCAACTGAGCTATTAGTGGACTGTCTAATTGAGTTAGAGATTTGAGGGAATTAACATATTTCGAGAGTCAAAGTGAAGACGTGTATTAGTGATGAATGTGCCATTCAGAGCTCAAATGCAAATTTATCAGAGTTGTTAATAGTTATATCGAGAGTATGAGTTAATGTTTCAGGGATTTGTCATAGAAATGTGTATTTGCGAATGGCTTGCGATAGATTCCGGGGACGGAATCTCTTTAAGAGGGGAGGATTTGGAACATCCCGTTTTCAGAGTTATTGCGTGTACTTATTTTAGTGGATGTTTAATTTATTATTTTAGTGTTGGTCCAGTGGGAGCCCGAGTAGTGGATTTTACGTGTCGGGTTATTGAGTTACGTGTCACCGGGTAATTAAATTAGTGGATTAATTATATTTTTGTGATCTCGGGATTAAATGGGTTAAAAGGATATTAATTGTGAAAATGTGATATCGGGTTCGGGTTAATGGGTTCGGGACCGGCTAAAATAGAGACGTATATACGTGCCTATCTTATTTTCTTCCTTGTCCATTTTCAGAACCCTAAAGGGTGTGTATGTGTGTGCGTTTGAGGGACTCCAGTAGGAAGAAGCCATTTCAAGCCTAATTAGTTACTGAAATTTGGAGCTAGCTGCATCATCTTCATCTCCTTTGAAGTTTTTGAGCTCAAGAGGTAAGGAAATTATGAATTGGTTCCTAAATTGTGTTGTTTGTAGCTAGAATTGGATAAAGTGTTTAGGATTGAATAAGGGAAATTATGTTATTGATTTTGAGGGTATTTATTAGCTGAAATCGAGTTAGGAGGAAGTTTTACCCTCCTGGGCAGACCTGGAAATCGAAGAGCAAGGATGGAGACGCAGGCGTGCGGTCGCAGCGCGATGTGCAGGGGGCGCGGCGCGAAGAGGGTTGGGGCGGCCAGCTGCTGGGCCGGATTCTGCGTGGGGATTTGGGTTGGGTTTCGGTTGGGTTTTCGGGGTCCGGTTGGGATTGTGTGTCGGTTTCAGTTCGGTTAAAGAGTCGTGTTTGGGTTTATTTTATATATTGATTGGAGTTCGGGGTTCCGTTGAGATTGTTTGAGTCCGTGTCGGCTATGGGTTCATTGTGAGTCGGTTATATTATATTTGTTGATTGGGATGGGGATTAAAATTTTGGGATCCGTGTGTTTACAGGGACAAGCAGAGAGCGAGACGAGTCGAGTCGGAGGTTATAAGTTCAGTGTTTGGGACCGATTGATCAGGTGAGTACCCGAGTTCTTTTCTAAACCGCGGGATCTTTTGTGAGTCATAAATGTGTAGTGAATATTGTTTATGTGTATTGTGTACTGTGTATGGGACAGGGACGTGAACGGCAGGTATGATTCTATTTCTACATATGTGTTAAATGTGCATGAGATGAGATCCAGTCCGGGGGTCCGTGATGAGTTCCATACGGACGGTGATTCGCGATATGTGATCGCGCGGGTTGACTGTCCCTAACAGTCCTTGGGGCGTGTATACACGGCAGGGCCTGTAGCCGGTTCGCGCCCGTGCTACAGGGTTTTTGCTAACCACCGGTGCGCACGGTCGTTAGCCGGGGAAGTGTCCCATCAGTGATTATGTGTGCAGGGCTTCGGATCTCATGTTGTGTGTTCATATCTGCGTTATGATGTTGATTGCCAGGGACAGAGACAGAGTTTGTACTGTGTGTATGTGCTATGTGTACGCATGCTATGTGTCTATTATGCAGAGTCTAACCATCGCGTACTCACGAGCTTACGTATTCGAGTCTACCATGTTCTGGGTATCAGAGAAGGGATCTGTGGTTGTGCTTGTTGATCTGGAACCGGGGATTTTCTGGATAGCTTAGTGCTAGTTTTGTGTAAAGATCTGATTGGTACAGCCTATGTTAGCATCTTTTGGGGCTTATGTAATTAGTGGATTATGTGTTAATAGTGTTTATGTGAAAGTTTAAATTAATAGTGATTGGTATTACCTTTTGACATATGTGTTATTGAGTTATTGCGATATTGCCACCTGTGTATTGTATTGACGTGACATTTCTAGGATCGGGAGGGGTGTTACAGCATGGTATCAGAGCTTGTGGTTTAAAGTCTAAGTATCATTAGTGGATGCTTAACTTAAACCTGGTTCCGATCCGTGGGGGGATCAGTTGCGATTGATTTTAGTGGAATTGACTAACCCTACCTTACCCCACCCCACCCCACCCTATCCCACCTCACCTCACCCTACCCTACCCATCTCACCCAACTCAGCTCAACCTCACCTACCCTACATATACCTTATTCACCCCAACCTACCTCACACATCCCACCCCGCACCCTACACCACCCCACCCACCCTACCCTACCCTACCCTACCCTATCTAACCTACCAATCTCATCAAACTTATCACATCTCTTTCCACCCTTATAACCTACTCCACCCCGCCCATACCCATACTACATTACCCTACCACCAATCTACCAACACATCAAATTACATCTTTTCTTACCCTTATATACACCACCCTATCCTACCGTACCCTATCCCACCTCAACTCACCCATCCTGCCCAACTTGCCCTACCATCAATCTACTCATCCATCAAACTTGGTACATCATTTTCCACCATTATATACCTACCATATATTATCTCTACCTCAACCTCATTTTTTATCCTATCTTACCATCGACATACACACTCATCCTACTTATTTTTATAAAGAAGAAAACAAAAAAAACATACATTTAAAATAGCTTTATTAATATATTTTTTTAAAAGTTATTAATAATATATTTTGGTCATTTGTGTTATTCAAGTTAAATCAATCAAACAATATGTTGGGAAATATTCTAAGTAGTTCAAGCTGTTAGTTAGACTTCTCAAACTGTTAGTAGAATTTCTATGTAAATACAAAGTTCATGTTGTTAGTTGAAGAATCTCGAGCTGTTAGTGTAAAAGTTCAAGCTGCCAGAGTAAATCAACTCAAGCTGCTCTGTTCAAGCTATCAAGTGATTCAAGCTGCTCAACAGATTTACAAACAGAAAGTGCTGATATTCAGGAAAAGATATCTACACGAAGATTCCAGCATATCTACTATCAGAGAAGTCATAGTCCTTCAAGGAAACAAATCAAGAAGCAATATAAATACATAGAATAGGTCTTTCTATTGTATAGGAGTTTTCTGCGTATTCAAGATTGTAATTGCTTTTTGTTTGAGTTTTCTTAAGCCTCTAAGGTTGTAAAACCCTAAGAACAGTTTGTGTTCTTCGTCTAATCAAACAGATTAGAGGTGATTGTAATCATTGAAGTCAGTAATACAAGCAATTCTGGTTATTACTTTTGTTTATTTGCTATTGATTCTAAAAGCTTTTGTTAAAATAATTAAGTGTTATTCCGCAAACTTCTTAATTAAACTTTGATTCAAAGCAAGATTATTGATTTATACTCTGATAAATTCAAATCAGTTAGTCTTGGTTAATTAAGTTCAGATCCTGTCATGTGGTATCAGAGCCACAGGTCGTTCTTTGTTTTTCAAAGTCGAAAGCTTTCTTTTAAATTTTTAATCTTTTGCAATGGAATTTGATAATAGCAGCAGTTGATCTGGGCAAGGACTCAAAGTGCCTATGCTCAAGCCCACTGAGTTTGAGATGTGGAAACTCAGAATTCAACAGCATATTCAATTCATTGATTATGCCATATGGGAAGCTGTTGAATTTCCTCCTGTAGTTGATCCAGAACTTGATGATGAGGGAAAACCAGTCAAAACTCCTCCAAAAACTGAACTTGAAAGAAAGGCTAGAACGAATGAAGTGAAAGCTCTTACACTTTTACAATAGCCATTCCTAATGCTTATCAACATCAGTTCAAAAAGTTTTATACTGCTCATTCTCTTTGGAATGCTTTAGAGAAAAGATTTGCTGGTAATGCCAGTACTAAGAGAAATCAAAAGGATCTTTTGAAACAGCAGTATGAGAACTTTTCTGGTGGCAAGAATGAAAACCTTACTCAAATTTTTGACAGGTTCAACAAACTGATAAGTGAACTGGAAAGTGCAAAAGTCAGCCTGGATCAAGATGAGGTCAATAGAAAGTTTCTCAGATCTCTTGGAGAAGAATGGACAGTTTATGCTGCACAATGGAGAACAAAAGACACTCTTGATGAAATAGAACTAGATGATCTGTACAACAGTCTGAGAGTGTTTGAGACTGAGATTGATACTAAATAGAAATCTCTTTCTTATAATCACAATACTGCTCTTCTATCATCTGATAAATCTAATGGCAGTGATTCCTTTTCAGGTGGTGATGGCAACTCTACTGAAGCTCACTATGAGGCTTTTGTTGCCAATGATGGACTGTTTGCTCTAAATGCTGAAGATCTAGAACAGATTCATCTAGATGATCTTGAAGAGATGGATTTGAAGTGGCAACATGCAATGCTGACCATGAGGGCCAAAAGGTTTCTTAAAAGAACTGGCAGGACCAACTTTCAAGCCAGAACAGAAGGCAAACCAGCTTTTGATAAGTCAAAAGTTGAGTGTTACAAATGTCATAAACTTGGTCACTTTGCCAGAGAATGCAGATCTCAAAGTCAACAATCATCAAGGCCTCAACAGGTTAATCAGGCTTCATCATCACAAGCACTTGTCTCTCAAGAAGACAATGTGTTTGACTGGAGTGATCAGACAGAGGAAGAGTTTCAAAACCAAGCTCTAATGGCAGAAACATCAAATGTCTCCTCCACTGAACTACCATCTGAGGTAAATTCTAAACTCTGCTCTCAATCATGCAAAAATATGGTTAAAAAGTACAGAGACCATAATGAGAGTATGTGCAAAACTCTAGCTAAGATGGAAGAGAGGAGATATGAATACATGCAGGCCATAGAAGATCTTGAAAAACAGATCAATGACTATAAGGATAATGAGATTCAAATGGGACATGATAGAACATATCATGAGTGGGAGAAAAAGGAGCTAAATAAGAAAATAGAATCCCTTAATAAAAAGGTAGAAGAGACTGAACAAAAGGTGTTAGAGGCTAATAAGAAACTAGAATCTGTCAATATAGATCTAGGTAACTTCAAATTGGCTAATCAAAAGCTGGAACACCTAATGGAAGTCCAATTTAAAGATAGGGTAAAATCTCAGGTTAATCCCAAAGAAGGCATAGGCTACAGGGCTACTCCACCTCCATACAACAACAAATACATTCATCCAATGAGTGAAGTTGCTGATAGACTTGTCAATGAACCACTAGATGAGTCTATGACTATTGTATATCCTATCCTTGATAACAGTCCTGAATCTAAAGAAGATCAGATTCAAAATAGAAACTGTGAGTGTCTAGCAGTTGAGAAAGAACACAAAACAATGAGTGCACCTATAGAAATCCAAGCCCCCAGTAAGAAAGGAAAAGAGAAGATGAGTGTATGCAATGCTGCTCCACAAGTTTCTGTACATTCTAACTGTAACATTGCATCTTCTTCAAAGAATAATAAAAGGGGTAAAAATGTTCCAGTCTGCACATGCCAAAAGCATGGTGTTCAAAAGTTTCCCAAACAACAGTAGGTAAGGGGAAATCAGAGGAACAAGAACCAGAAATTTTCAAATAAATCTGGTTCTCCAATTCAAACAGTCAAAAGGTGTTTTCACTGTGGAAGGAAGAATCACTTGGCCATGGACTGTTTTTATAAACCAGCTGTTGCAAAACAGACTGTGATTCATAAAAAATCAAGTCCTACTCATGTAAAAAATTCAAAGGTCAAACCTTCTGCTACAACAGTTCCAAAGAAAACAGTTGATCACAGGCTTTCAAAAGTTAATAAAAAACAGTCCACACACCAAAAACAAGTTTTGGCAAAGCCTAAATTAAGTTTTAAACAAATTTGGTGCGATCAAACTGCTGATGCAAAAGATCAGACTGTTAAGTCAAAATCTGAAGCTGTTAGTGCAAAGTCTGAAGCTGTTAGCACTACAATCACAGGTCAAACTGCTAAGCATCAATCTGGAACTGTTGTTGAATCATCTGAGACTGTTGGAAGAAAAGATGATCAAAATACCTGGATACCTCATATAATCACTAAATACTCTCTAAAGACCCCATCAGTGGATCTCACTAAATATACGAAGTCAAAAACAGTATTTAGTTATGTCAATGCACAAGGCCAACCCAAAACCAATTTGGTTTGGGTTTACTCCTCTACTAACTAAGCTTTTATTTGTGCAGGGCAACCACAGGTCACCTCATAAAACAAGATGGCATTTGGACAGTGGATGCTCTAGGCACATGACAGGCAATTCTGAGTGCTTGTCAAATTTCAAAGGCTTTGATGGAGGATTTGTTGCATTTGGAGGCAACTCAAAAGGAGGTAAGGTTACAGGTAAAGGTACTGTTAATGCAGGCAACATGATTTTCAATGATGTTTTGTATGTTGAACAGCTTAAGTATAATTTATTAAGTGTCTCTCAAATCCGTGACAAAGAAAACATTGTTTTGTTTACAGATTCTGAGTGCATTGTTCTTTCAAAAGCTTTCAAAATTCCTGAAAATCTTGTTTTACTAAGAACACCAAGAAAGGACAATGTCTACTGTTTGGACACAGATCTTTTATCCAAATCAAATACTTTAAGCTGTTTGATATCCAAAGCATCATCCAATGAGTCTGCTCTTTGGCATAGAAGAATGTGTCACATGAACTTCAAGTCCATGAACATTTTAGTCAAAAAGAATCTGGTAAGAGGTTTACCACAAAAGGAGTTCATATGTGATGATCATTGTGTAGCATGCCTTAAAGGCAAGCAACACAAAACTTCTCATAAGGCCAAAGAAATAAATTCAATCTCATCTGCTCTTCAGCTGATTCATATGGATCTATTTGGTCCAACATCTGTTTTGAGTTTGAATAAAAGGGCTTATTGTTTAGTTATTGTTGATGATTTCACCAGATTTACTTGGGTTTACTTTCTTAGGTCTAAAGATGAAACTGCTGAGCTAGTTAAGTCATTTATTCTTAAGATAGAAAACCAATCCAACTCAAAAGTTAAGGTGATAAGATCAGACAATGGAACTGAATTTAAAAATCACATTCTAAACAATTTTTGTGAGTCCAAAGGTATTGCTAGACAATATAGTGCACCAAGAACACCACAGCAAAATGGTGTAGCTGAAAAAAAGAACAGAACATTAATTGAGGCTGCTAGAACAATGTTAGCTGATTCAAAACTGCCAATGACTTTCTGGGTAGAAGCTGTTAATACAGCCTGTTATGTTCTGAATAGGGTTCAGGTTGTTCAATCACAAGGGAAAACTCCTTATGAGTTATTCCATAATAGAATACCCTTAATAGTCTTTTTCAAGCCATTTTGTTGTCCATGCACCATTCTTCACACTAAGACTCACTTAGGAAAGTTTGAGAGTAAGGCTGAAGAAGGATTCTTTGTAGGATACTCAAATCAAAGCAAAGTCTATAGAGTATATAACAGTGTGTCTAAAACCATTGAAGAAAGTGCCAATGTTGAATTTAATGAAAATACTACAAATGTCAAAGGCACTGGTCCTGATTGGTTGTTTGATTTAGATTCACTAACAAATTCTCTGAGCTTTGTTGAGTATACTGCAGAAGCTGATGCAAACAGGATTGAAGCTGTCAACACAAATTCTCATGCTGTCAATACAAATTCTCAAGCTGTTGGCACAAAGTTTCAAACTGCTGCAGATTCAACCAATTGGGATGAATACACCACTATACCACTTCTGTCATGTGACCCTCCAGGGGTTCTGAATGCTCATCATGATACAAATCCAGACACTGAAGTGCCACTCCCAAGTCAAGCTGCTCCAGAAGCTGAACAATCCACTGGTCCTGATGGAGATGATACAAATCTTGGATCCTCTTTTCAGACAGAAAAAGAGCCTACACTCATAGTTCACAAGTATCATCCTCTCAATCAAATACTGGGTGATCCAAGTACACCTGTACAAACAAGGAAAATGGTTCACAATGAGACTGCTGCTGCTGAACAAGCAGTTCCTGAATTCAGTCTAGCTGCTTTTGAACATGCTTGTTTCATGTCTCAGCTAGAACCTAAAAAGGCATCAAAAGCATTGAAAGATTCATCCTGGATTGAGGCAATGCAAGAAGAGCTTCTACAGTTCAAGATTCAGAATGTATGGACACTGGTTGATCTTCCTAAAGGAAAGAGAGCAATTGGTACAAGATGGGTGTTCAGAAACAAGAAAGATGAGAGAGGGATAGTCATCAAGAATAAAGCAAGGCTAGTAGCACAAGGGTACACTCAAGAAGAAGGCATAGATTATGATGATGTATTTGCTCCAGTGGCAAGAATTGAAGCCATCAGACTATTTTTGGCCTATGCAAGCTTCAAAGGTTTTAAAGTGTATCAAATGGATGTGAAGTCTGCTTTTCTATATGGGACAATTGAAGAGGAGGTCTATGTATGTCAGCCTCCTGGTTTTGAGGACTACAAGTATCCAGACAGGGTCTACAAGTTAGACAAGGCTCTCTATGGTCTCCATCAAGCCCCCAGAGCATGGTATGACACTCTGTCATCATACCTTCTACAGAATGGGTTCAAGAGAGGCACTCTGGACAAAACACTTTTCACTAAGTCCATCAAAGCTGAGATTCTGCTTGTCCAAATCTATGTTGATGACATCATCTTTGGCTCAACAAATGATTGTTTGTGCAAAGAGTTTGAGGCTTTAATGCACAAAAAGTTTCAAATGAGTTCAATGGGAGAACTCACTTTCTTTCTAGGATTGCAGGTCAAGCAGAAGCCCACTGGTCTCTTCATAAGTCAATCAAAGTATGTTAAAGACATACTGGAAAAGTTTGGGTATCAAGACACCAAAGTTGCAAGCACTCCAATGGATCCTCACAAGCAGCTCCATACAGACAAAGATGGCATAGATGTGGACATTCATTTATACAGATCTCTTATAGGATCGCTTATGTATCTAACATCTTCTAGACCTGATATTATGTTTGCTGTCTATGTGTGTGCTAGGTTTCAATGCTCTCCAAAGGATTCTCATTTGGTTGCTGTTAAGAGAATCTTTAGATATCTCAAAGGCCAACCACATTTAGGCCTATGGTATCCTAAAGACTCTCCCCTTGAACTAACAGCCTACTCTGACAGTGACTATGGAGGATGCAACATTGACAGAAAATCCACAACTGGTGGATGTCAATACTTAGGAGCAAGACTGGTCTCTTGGCAATGCAAAAAGCAGACAACTGTTTCCACCTCATCCACTGAAGCAGAATATGTAGCAGCTGCAAGCTGTTGCTCCCAGGTAATGTGGATTCAAAATCAATTGAGAGACTATGGTATGAACTTCTTATCCACTCCTATTTACATTGACAATTCAAGTGCAATTAGCATTGTGCAAAATCCAGTGAAATTCCCAAAAACCAAGCATACAGACATCAGATTTCACTTCATAAGGGATTGTAATGAGAAGAAATTAATCCAAGTTACCAAAATACATACTGATGATCAGTTAGCTGATCTATTTACAAAACCTTTTGATGTAGGAAGGTTCACTTTCCTGGTATCAAATATTGGTATGGTAAACATGGATTAATTTGTTCTCATTATTATCTAATTCATATGCTTATTTAAGGGGGAGTCACAATTTCATTAAAAGATGACCAAGTTTCAACTAACAGCTTGAGTATTTTCTCAAGCTGCTAGTTCATTTTCTCGGACTGTTAGTTATTCACTTGATCTGTCAAAGTGTGCAGGGTAATTTGGTAATTTCTTAAATGTGTGCGCGGGACCCAACCTTTTCAAAACCTTTAAAGGTCCCAGTTTCGTTCAGTTGTAACTACCAGTTACATATTCTCATACAACGGCCTTCTTTTCTCTCTGAACGATTCACACACTCGTCTTTGAAACCCTAAAACCTCCGTTTAATCTTCCATGGAGTTTGTCAAAGAACACAACTGCCTACCCTACTCTCTAAAGCACTCTGAACTTCAACCGTTCCATGACATGATGGATTTTCTTAGACACTCCCATATCCATCATGCCCTCAATATCAATCCTACCATATACATATCTCATATTGAGCAGTTCTGGAACCGTGCTTCTATACAAACCATCAATGGAGTTTCTTCTCTGATATCCAAAATTGATGGCACTCCCATCACAGTAACTGAGGAATCCATTCGTCAACATTTGCATCTTCAAGATGCCTCAGGTATTACAGACCTATCCCTTAATGAGTTACATACTGGTCTTCATAATATTGGATATAGGGGTCCTGCTGATTCATTTACTTTCTTTAAAGCACATTTTTCATCTAAATGGAAATATCTTGTGCATATTATTCAGCTGTGTATAAGCCCTAAAAGAACTGGTTGGTCAGAATTTTCTTCAAATATTGCCACTGCCTTAGTGTGCTTTTCAACAGGCCAACAGTTCAATTTATCAAATATGATTTTTCAGGGGATGTTAAGGCATCATTCCCTAAAGAATGGGAAATTTTTGATGTATCCTCGATTTTTGGCAGAGATAATTGCAAAAACTTGCACCAATTTTAATATACATAAGAGGATACATGTTTCTCATAGGCACACACTATCTTCTATTAAATGGCTTTTAAAGCCAAGTGCCAATTTTTTGAGTGTAGATGTTTCATTGCCTTCTGCAATGATGAACATCATTCCAAGAAACGGAGGAGAGGGTCCTGCGCAGGCTCAGCCTATCATTACTGCTTCACCCCCAGGACCCCAACCCCCTCCTCATGATACACAAATGCCTTCTGCTCCTATTGATCAGCCAATATCCCCACTTAAATATCTATATAAAAGAAAAAGAGGTCCAGGAGCTCCTTCCTCCTCAGCCCTCAGACAAGAGCCATATAACCCTGTCCAGGAGGACACTTCTGCACAGAATATCCAAAGGGTACACATTGAGGACACTCCCATCCTCACTCAGAAGGTGGACATCTCACCAGAGATAGTCCATATGGGTTCTGTGGCTGACACTACTGCTGTTTCTGCACAAGAGGCACAGGACAGTGCCAACATAATTAAGACCACACCCATGGCAACAGCAAGTGTGCAAACACCAGCTGGCAGTCCCCAGAACCAAGTACAGAGTGGCCCAGAGGTTTCTACTTCTGGTATTCATGCCAGTGATAGATCACAAGCACCACATATGTTTGCTGATCTTGAGGCTAGTCTGCAACTTATGTTATTAACGGATCCTAAGCTGCAACCTGTTGTAGCTATGTTGGAATACCAAAAGTCCATCATTGCTGCACAGGGAGCACAAATCATTGCACTCAAGCAGGCAGAAGCGACTCAAAATCAGAGAATGGATTATCTCCATAAAGGGTTTACCCTCTGTGGAAATAAGATCATGCAATTAGAGCGATTGATTCAAACCCAAGTGGCAAAGGTTGTAGGTCCTCCTGACCAAACCAATGCTTCCAAAAAGGGGGAGAATCAGGAGTTTCCTAAAACAGTCTAAGCAGCTCCAACAGAATCAGTCCAAGCAGCCCCAACAGTTCCACCATCTAGGCTAACAGTCCCAACAGCTTCTCAAGCTGTTAGCCTAGAAACTCAAGCTGCTTCTTCAAGACCAACTGGAGTTGCTATAAGAGAAACAACTCAGGCTCCTAGCAGTTCAGTCCAAGCAACATCTTCTGCTACAAAAGATAAGGGCAATGGTATTCTTATTGAGTCTCCAAAGCACAAATTTTCTTCCAGAGAAGCCCAGATTGCCTTTGATGCTGAGATTGCCAGAAAATTAGCAGAAGAACAAGATCAAGAGTTAGACCAGCAAACCCAGTCCCCAATGGAAGATGATGAAACCTTAGGTGATTACCTGAGAGGGTTTGTGGTCAAGCAAGGGGAAAAGAAGAGGAAGATGCCAACAGGGCATTCTAAGGCTGAGCATAGAAGATTTCTAATTAATTTTTCCTTTGCAGCTGGTATCCCAAAGAAAATGGCTCAGTCCATGAGCACAGATAGGCTGCAAGATATCCATGATAAAGATCTCAAGAACCAGTTCAAACTGGTACAAGTGATGTTCAAACTGCTGTCAGTGTTCCTGCTCCTTCTGATCAAGTTGCTGCTTCTATTCCTGAATCAGAATCAATGTCACAAGAAAAGCTAGATCAAGTTAAAAAGGTGTTGTTTGAGCAACAACTGCAAAAGGTGATGGAGATAGTGAAATTGATAGACCAGCATGACTTTACAAAGCCTCCTATTAATTATTGGTATGCTAAGTCGATGGACAACATTGACTTAAGATTTCAGTTTGTAGTGAGAAGGGAATCTGGTCCAGAAGAAGAGTATAACAGCATCATGCATATGGCTCAAAGGATGACCAGAGATGAGCTCACAACAATGCACAATGTTGGGTCTGTAACACAAGTAAGATCGGCTCTACCACAAGTCAAGCAAGTTATCAAAGATCTAAAGAGCATTGTTGATCCTGAGTCTATAAGGAAAGATATAGAGGATGCAAATGCAAAGGGAATGAAGATCAAGCAAGTTGATCTGTTTGTCAAATCAAAGACTTATAGAATAAAATTCACAGATGGATCTGGTATGTTCTTCAACTTTGAATTCTATGAGCTACCAAAAGCTATGTTACTCCAGATGAGATCTGTTAAGATATCTTGTGATAGAGAAGAGATGAAGAAAGAGTTTTTGAAGGCTGTAAATCAGAAACTTGCACAGTTGTAAGTTTTTGAAAGCCTTGGTTTGTAAATAATAGGTTACTTGTTTATTTCCTTATTTGTATAGAACTTAAAGTCTTGTATAAAGAATTTAAGTTAGGGGGAGATTGTTGGGAAATATTCTAAGTAGTTCAAGCTGTTAGTTAGACTTCTCAAACTGTTAGTAGAATTTCTATGTAAAAACAAAGTTCATGCTGTTAGTTGAAGAATCTCGAGCTGTTAGTTAAAAGTTCAAGCTGCCAGAGTAAATCAACTCAAGCTGCTCTGTTCAAGCTATCAAGTGATTCAAGCTGCTCAACAGATTTACAAACAGAAAGTGCTGATATTCAGGAAAAGATATCTACACGAAGATTCCAGCATATCTACTATCAGAGAAGTCATAGTCCTTCAAGGAAACAAATCAAGAAGCAATATAAATACATAGAATAGGTCTTTCTATTGTATAGGAGTTTTCTGCGTATTCAAGATTGTAATTGCTTTTTGTTTGAGTTTTCTTAAGCCTCTAAGGTTGTAAAACCCTAAGAACAGTTTGTGTTCTTCGTCTAATCAAACAGATTAGAGGTGATTGTAATCATTGAAGTCAGTAATACAAGCAATTCTGGTTATTACTTTTGTTTATTTGTTATTGATTCTAAAAGCTTTTGTTAGAATAATTAAGTGTTATTCCGCAAACTTCTTAATTAAACTTTGATTCAAAGCAAGATTATTGATTTATACTCTGATAAATTCAAATCAGTTAGTCTTGGTTAATTAAGTTCAGATCCTGTCACAATCATCATAAAGCAATTAAGAACAAGATTGAATCACTAACCGTATGATTAATATTGCCAAAATGATTTACAGAGATGAGAATGATGAACGAATGAACAAAAACACTGTAGCCCTAGAATCCTTTTCTAGCTTTCCGTGCAATTTTAAAATAGAATGTCACATCTGTCAATTTACAAAAGAAAGTTTTTATTTAAAACTACAAGTCAACTATTTGTTAATTACAAAATAAACCCTTGACTTATTTATTTCATCAATCTACAATTGGTTCTAACATTCTCCCCCTTTGATGAAATAAACCCAGTCTTCATTTTGAAAGCCCCAACTTCATCTCAAAATGCCTGACGCTCTTTCGGTTAGACAGCCTCCAATTAATCTTTGATATGAACTCGACCATGAGCTTTTTATCATTTACACTCAATACTCCACTCTTCATCTTTCTTTTCTTATCAGCTGCCAACTTTCCTTTCAATCCATTTGTCACCTTCTGAAGCGTTCCATCACAGAATTTATTCAGTTCAATGTTTTGCATAGCTCTCAGCTTTCTATCTTTGTCTTTATACTTAACAGCAAGATGCCTTACCATAATAACTTGATATTATTTCAAATCTCCAGCAAACTTGATAACCAGATTTAGCGGAGTAACATTAATATTTCTCATTTCCCTTTCAACTCCGATCTGTAGATCTTGCACAGACATAAGCACCAGTTTGATGTGCATGAAGTGAAAAAGTGTCTTTAGTGCAAACCTACAATGCTCATTCCTTTTATTTGGACACAATTCATCGAATAAATCTTCAATGTCAACTAGATGCATCCAAAACACATCAGCTTCAGTAAACTTATAAGTGTTTCCATCAGATCTTGTCACAGTGAAGGTAGGAAAGAAGATCTTAACAAAACGATCTTTTTCAATCTTGACCAAATCAACGATCCTAAATTCACTTCTGACTTTATCCACAGGCTGAGCTTTATTCTGTAAGAAGCTTGCATAATTCGCTAAGTTTGGCATGTTTGGTTCCAGAACTTTGAATAGCTTCAAAAATGTACAAGGAGCTTGCTTCTTACAGAAAATTTTCTTCTCCAAACGATCTTCAAGATAAGGTAGTTTATTCCTCTTTCTGATATACTCTGCAGATTTCTTAGAAGACAACTCCAACCCCTTTTTCTTCTTCTTACTAATCTTTTCTTCATTGAGCAGAGTCAGTATATCCCTGATTTCTCTTTGGACAATCTGCTGAGCTTCAAATCTTATTCTATGTTGTTTTTGTGATTCGTCAGCTACGATGTATTCATTGAAGAACTTGTCCACCACTTCAACTTCATTTAACTCTGTAACCACTTGTGGCATAACTTTTTCCGTAGGGAATGGTTCTACTATCTCTTCTTTAACATTAACCATATCCTCAGGCTTTTCAACCGTCGGTGTAGGTATATCATCTCTCAATATCTCCTGAACAAGAATCTATTCTTCTTCAATTCTCTCAGCTCTTACAGACACATCAGTTAACTCAATCACATCATCATCTTCAGACAATTCAATCTCCACTTCTTTCTCAACTTCATCAAGCATTAGAGTCTGTTCTTGAACTTCATCATCAGAATCATCATACTCATCGAAATTGTAAATATCTGATTGAATACTTAAAGGAACTGGAACATCTTCATAAAGAATCAAATCCAGCCCGCTTTGAGCATCAACAGGTTTATCTTTGGAGCTTCCAGCTTCACCCTTCTCTTAACCTTCTATTTCTTTCTCTGGATATGTTATTATTAAAAGGCCATCACCTTGCTCATCAAGCTTCCTCCTCTTCTCCCCCTCATGAGGAGCATCATCGGGGTCTTCATCGTGCTCAACATGCTTTCTCTTCGGAGCAGAGGCTTGAGCCTTGCATGTTTGTTCTACAGCAGATATCCTTTCAGACATGTCTCCTAATGCTGTTATTATCGTGCTCTCTAATCCAATCATCTGTTCTCGCATCTCGTCAAACTGATCATATACAAACTCTCTGAGCTCTTCAATAGCTTGATTTGGATCTTTTTGTTTCACTTCTTCTTCAGCCACATTCTTGCCCTTCAACAGTTTGTGAATGTTTGCCATTTGATCCATCATTTCGGAGAATTGGCTTGTCATTGGATTTGTAACTCCAGCAACTGCCGCATTCAAAGCTTCATCCAATTTTGCTTCCGTAACAAACGGGGAAAGACTACCATTGGGTCACTTAGGGGTGTGTGATAGCCACTTATCAGGCTCTTATCAGAGGTAACCTCTTATTCGGTAAGAGGAAATACTGATAAGTGCGTTTGATATGCAGAACATAAGAGTCAAAATTCTCTTATTATGTCTTATCAGGATAAGATTTTGATATGCTTCTTATCACCACTTATCACACCAAAAAAAAATACACGTCTCTCCCACCCCACCCCACCCCACCCTCCCTTACCTTTACCCCATACCTTACCTCACCCACCCTACCCCTACCCTACCCTATCCTAAACCCCCTACCTCCTACCCCTACCCTACCCTACCCCACCCCACCCCACCCTCAACATACCCTTCCCTCAACCGCCTTCACCCTACCCTAACTACCCTTAACATACTTATACCACCCCATCCCCATCCCCATCTCCACCCTTAACCCTACCCACCCCACTCCCATACTTACCCTATCCCACTCTACCCCACCCCTACACTAACCCATCAAACCTACCCACCCCACCTCACCCCTCCTTATCCCACCCCACCCTACCCCTATCTCTTCCTACCCCTACCCCTCAAACCTACCCACCTCACCCCTACCGTATCCCTCAAATCTACCCATCCCCACCCACGTTACCCCTCAACCTACCCACCCTACCCCTACACCATTACCCTACCCTATTTACCCCACCCTCAACCTACCCCACCCCTACCCTACCTCTTACCATATTTATTATAACGAGAAATATTCCAACACTTTTTGATAAAATTTATTATTTTTCAATAACATATCTATATAACTTATAAACTTAAATTATTTGGAAGTTAATAAACGTAACCTTATAAACTTGATTATAACTTATAAACTTTAATTGTTATTTGATTCTTGAAAGCATGTTGGTTATATGTTTATTGAATGCATTTATGTTACTTGATTATAACTTATAAACTTGAATTGGTTTCTTACTTAAATCTTGTTAATGTTACTTGAATGATATTAAATGTTTACATAGATCACTTTGATTCAATGATATTATTCTTACTTGATATTTGACTTTAATCAATGATATCTGTTTGGTTTTGGGAATTAATATGTAAAATTAATAAAAAAACGAAATCAGATAATTTATAAAACAAACAGACTTATTGAATTCTCTTATCAGATCTTAGTATCTTATCAGGGCCACCTCTCATCAATCAGAAATGGAATCAGACATCAGACAATTAACCTCTTATGCAATCAAACAACACCTTAGACTTCCAGTTGTCACGATATTAGAACTTGTGAAAAGAACGTCTGTGTGGCCAGTACTCAGAGTTGGCAAAGGTGTGTCTCTGAATGGACTTCCAACCTCTTCAAGTGATGGAGCAACAAATGCTTCCGTTACTAAGGTTGTTCCGGCAGTAACTCGAAGTTCAACCGCACCTACTTCAACACATGAAGTGGACTCGAGTGTCCTAGTGTGTATGGGTTTTATAGTATATGCAAGAATTAAAGTTGTACAACGGGAAGATGTGTATTATATTCAATATCCATAAAGGATTTTCGGATAGATTTTGTGCTTCATCCCGGTGAGAAATTGAAACATTCTCCTATTGAGAGGAAAATGAGTGGCTAGAGGGGTGTGCAATCGCCAGTGGGATACTGACTAATTCAATGCTAAGTCCCATTTGGGAGCCAACAGCTGATGTGGCTTGATTCCGGCTGTTTGGGCTAGGAATCTCCTCACACTCTCCCTCGCTATTTCAACAATATCTATCTTTGGAATGCTTTGAGCTATAGAAAGTTCTATCATTCCTGCACCTCCCTCATTTGTATCATGTCCATCCTCCTCCTCCTCATCATCATCATCATTCCCTTCCGCAACTCCCTCAGCAATATTGGATAATGTACGTTCATAGTCAGAATTGCTCTCACCACCCCTTTCTTGCACCTGTACACCCTCAGTCTCTGATTGGCTACCTTGAACATCAACCTCATGCTGATGTTCCTGCTCACGTATAGCTCCCTGGTTAAGAAAACTCGGTTCATGGTCTTCTACAGGAAGCATGATCTATTCTGTATAGCTTCACGTGCTCACTCTCTTGATCTGCATATTTTAATAATGCTTCTGGAATTGGCATTATATTTGCATTTGACGAATCATGTACCCATGGAGACTCATCATCACATAATTTGGGCAACGCTGAGCATTTGATCGTTTAGGAATCTGTTCATTGACCCTTAATATGCCCCTTATCAATATTTGTATGAATCTTTGAAGAGGTACAAACTTCCTTGCTCGATTCGTCGTTTTTGCCAACACTACTTCCTTCAAGTCTTCCAAATGCACTGAATTTAGTCATAATGCTTGTTAAAAGCAATACCATGAAAAATTCTAAGACAATGGATGTTGCACCTTTTGATACCGGTATGCTTGGAAGTCATGCATCGGTTTACAATTCCGAACAACGTGTACCACTCTCCGTTAAATCCATTTCTATGAAACTTAGAGCTTTTCGATAGAGGCTTAGAGTATCCTAAGCATATCAAATCATGAACTAGCTCTTCATCGGATACAAAATCTTCGAAGTCTGCGAGCTCTGGAAATTTTACGGTATCAATGCGACGCGGTAGAAACAGATTATATCTGAGCCTAGATAGTGTAATCTTTGTCTTGAATTGATCAATGGTAACCTTGAAATGATGGTTATCATCAGCTGGTACAAACTTGATTGTATGTCAAAACTCTTGTAAGTACACTTGAGGAATAGAGGGTTTATTATCTTTGGATCAAGACGGTGGTTGTTGACGGGCCGTCGTTGTGTCCCGCAGACTTAGTCCTTAAATCCATTATTTAGCTAGAGAAGTAAGAGTCGAATCCACAGGGAGTGTGGTCGTAATTTGTAACAACCTAACCTTTGATCCAGTTGTAAATTCAGTATTTTTGAACCGATAATGCAATATTATTACATTATTTGAATTATAATTTAATTAAGTTTTGAGATATTTAATTAAATTATATAAATATTTAAATTATGATTTAATACATTATTAAAGATAATTAAATAAAAGAGATATAAGATACAAAAGTAATAGTGGGTTAAGTTGCAAATATAACTAGATGATGTATATAAACGTAATTTAGGATTCATTAATCACTCTTTACTCTCTCTCTTCTCTCTACTCTCTCTCTAAAAATCTCACAAAGTTCATCAATCTTTACCCTAATTTGCAATCAAGTTGGAGTATTAATCAAGGAAGAGTTACAGGAAGTGATAAACAACAACAATCTACAACGAATTTGAGGTAAAATCGTTGATTTATGACTTCTTTGTTTTGGTTTTAAAGAGGAATTCGAATTTGACTATTTTTGTGTGATTAAAGCTAATTTAGCTCAAGTTTTAACTAGAATATGTATAATATAATCAAACCTAGGATTAATACATAGCATATTCGTGATTTATGACTTAGAAATTCATGTTTAAAAGTTGTAAATTATGAACAAACTCGAGATGCCAAGAACAAACTCGAAATGCATGGGAAAAACTCGATTTTTAACTAAAGTCGAACCCCAGGTTCGAATTTGAACATAAACTCGAGATGGTGTTCGAATTTGATATTAAATTCGAGAATATGCTTCGACTTTAACTCTATATTCGAAATAAGGATTCGAATGTAATGTTTATAATTCGAATTTAATGCCTAAATTCGAAACCCACTCCTTAAATTCGAATATATTGAATAAAACAGTTGGACAACGCATAAAATAACAAGATAATTAGCAAAATGAATATATATATATATATATATATATATATATATATATATATATATATATATATATATATATATATATATATATGTTAGGCACAAAAAGGCCTCAGTCAAACCTGTTCTATATCTGAGGGGGAGATTTTATAATCAAACCTGTTGATACATTTGAAGGTTGAATTTAAGGCCTGTTATATGCCTTATTGAAACCTGAAAATGATTTGCAATATCAGTCTAAAGCTGTTCTATATGTTGCATGTGTTGCAACCAAGACAGTTTGTCCAAGCTGCTCAGTCTGCTGATCAGGCTGGACATAAACTGTCTACGCTGCTCAGTCTGCTGATCAGGCTGGACATAAACTGTCTACGCTGCTCTACACTGTTGAGCAGCTTGGGCATTTTTAAAGTGTTCTGTTCTTTGTGAACAGAACCTGTTCTTTGTGAACAGGCTAAACACTTTATGGAATTTGTTTCCAAGTCATCATGTATTGTTTTTGACTACAAGATCAGTTTACAAGTCGAAGACAAAGTGTAAAGCAGAACCGCTCAGCCTGCCCAAGCTGTTCTGTCACATGAAGACAAAAGGTTATTTGAAAAAGGGTGACAGACCTTTTTCTTATATCAAAATAGGCCTTTACAAGGAAGAAAGACGCAAAGTTGACATTCCTAAATTAGTTAAAGGCAATGCAACAGTAGACAAAGTAAAAAGACAAAAAGTTCTGCAAGTCTGCTTTTCAGAAAAGTGCAGAAAAGTTATATTGTCTTTTCAAACAAGACTTCTCCTTTTTCATTCCGACCAATGAAGATGTTTCTCTTAGATCCTCTAAGTGAGTATAAAAGGAAGCTTCCAAGGTCAGAAAGAAGTGTGAAGAAAGCTAAGTGCTTAAACCAAGAGTGAACGTGCAAGTGTGATATTCATGCATGCAAATCTTCTGTAAACCAGCATCTGTGTGTCAAAGCTGTTTTACCTAAGCTGTTCCTTAAAAGTCTTGTAAACACATTGAGTGCATCTTAGTGAGTGTATTCAGTGTATACTAGTTTGAGTCTGTCTTAGACTAGTAAAACATACTGTTGTATTCTGTCATCTCAGCTTGAACTATTCCGCATTCAAGCTTGTTTGTAATTAACAATTGTTGATAATACATACAAACATTGAGAAAAAAAGAGTGTGTAGTTTTTAAAGTGCTGTATTCACCCCCCCTCTACAGCTTATAACTATATACTTTGGGAACCTTTCGGGACCTACAACTGGTATCAGAGCAGTTTAGAGTGTGTGTCATTCTAGATCTCTCATTCTCCCAAGTTTCCATGGACAACAGTGCTGCAAATTCTTCTTACTATGACAATGGCTCTATGGGCAAACCTCCCAAATTTAATCATCAAAACTTCTCTGGTCGGAAGTGCAGAATGATGCTCTACTTAGAGAATCTGGATGTACAACTGCCAGAGATAGTGATAGAGGGTCCCTATGTGCCAACCTCTGTCACCACTATAACTCCAGCGGTTGAAGGAGCTGCTCCTGAAATCAGGACCTTTGAGAAAGCCAAAGCTCAATGGTCTGATGAAGACAAGAGACTGGTGGCTCTGGATGCAAAGGCCAGAAACAACCTGGTCATTTCTCTCCCTGATGATGTGTTCAACCAGGTTGAGAAAATGAAGACTGCAAAGGAGATGTGGGATACTCTGTGTACCGTCTATGATGGACCCACAATCACACTGGACAACAGGATTAACAATCTTGTTAGACAGTATGAACTCTTCTTTGCCAAACCAAAGGAGTCTCTCACTGAAACCTACACCAGGTTCACTGCTCTGGTCAATGATCTCAAAGCTGTTGGGATCACCAAGGACAGTCTTACTTTGGTGAACAAGTTTCTGGACATTTTACCTGAAGAGTGGAACTATTTCTCAACCATCCTAAGGAACTCAGGTACTATCAGAAGTATGGATCTGGTCAATCTGTATGGATCATTACTGAATGATGAAAAATCAAGGAAACAAAAGAGGAATGCCTTGGAAATGTCCAGAAGAGGTACAGCCTTTGTGGCTAATGTGAGACAGTCTGTTAATCAGGTGAGTGATGTGTTCATTCAACCTGATCAACAGGATGATGAAAAGGAGGAGGTGTCAGACGAAGAAGATGTTGCAGATCTTGCTGAACCAGATGATGAGCAAATGATAGCCATGCTTGTCAAAAGGTTCAACAAGAAAAGGTTTGGAAGAAACATGCTGCAAGGAGGTTCAAGTGCTGGCAAAAAGAAGGTATTTGACAAATCCAAAGCTGAGTGCTTCAAGTGTGGCAAAACTGGCCATATAGCTGCTGACTGTGTGTCAAAAGCTGTTGGTCAGTCATCCAAACCTAACAAGACTAACAAGGATGATGGCTATAGGGTTAAGTACCTTATGGCCATGGCTAAGCTGAGGAAATTGGAAAACTCTGTGTCTTCCAATCGCCAAAAGGGACTCATGGCAGAGACATGTGACTGGGAGGAATCTGATTCATCATCTGATGAAGAAGATAATCAGTGTCTGATGGCCAACTCTGCTGTCTGATCAACAAGCAGTTTCAAACAGGACATGGCTGAAGCTGAAGCCTTCAGCAGCTTGGAGAACTGGAATCCTACAATGATGTATAAGGTACAAAATTTTATGGCTTACAGTTCTGAAGAAAAAGTTAAAATGTTTGAATATATGCTTGTTGATCTCAAAGCTGCTGTTGAGAAGCATGATGCTTTATTATCTGAAATCTCTAAGCTTAAAGCTGATCTTAAAACTAAATCCAGTAAACTGGACAGTTTCCATAAGTTGGAAACTGAGCTGGATGAATTAAAACACGTCAACTCCATTTTACTGGAAGAAAAGAGAGAAACAGATATAAAGCATGCCAAGCTTCAAAAGATAGTTGACTCTTGGTGCCAATCTGCACAAAAAGTCAGCCATTGTATAAGTCAACAAATTCCTGCACAAATCCAAGCCTATCTTGGAGGGGATCTTGACACAGCAGCTTCCATTGTTGAGATAAGTAATTTAAAAGAAGATTTATCCACTCTTGGTGAACTTCCAAATACATTCATCCAAAATGTGAATGGTAAGCTAATCTCAACAAACAGGTTTGTCAGGCCTCAAAATACTGACAGCTTATGTGAACCAAGCTCAAAAGCTGATGTTGGAGTTTGTTCTCCAAAACAGCCTGCTAAGTGCTCTGCTAGCTCACATAAGCAAAAGAAAGGAAAACATGCTCAAACTGAAGCTGTGGATGCTAAACCTGTTAACAAAACAGGTTCTGAGTCCAAAGCTGTTGGTAAAAAGCATGTTAATCCTTTTGATGCTAAACATTTTGAGAATAAGTTTTCAAAAAGTAAGCAGCCTGTTTTCAACAAGGGTAAGTCTTACGTCCTCAGGTTGAAAACAAAATCTGTGTGATTTCAAAAAGTTTTCAATATCAGAGGTGGTAAATTGGTTTTAATGGAAATACGTTTTCAAAACCAAACACAGTGGTATGCTGAAGGCAGCCTAAATCACAACTCGTAGGGGCAAAGGCAAAGCCATGGGTCAAACTGAGACAACTGGGAATAAGTTTCCCAAACCTGTGACGAAGCTCAAAGGCCAATCAGCTTCCTGTCTTTGACATCTGTCCTCCCAAAAAGAGGAGGAAAGAAGAGACAGTCAGAATGCTTGTGGCCATTGAACTTACCACACAAGCTGTTGATTCTACAAAAAATGCTAAACCTTGTGAAAGAATCAACAAAAACAGATCAGAATGTGTTTCTGAAGGACCCTTCCAAAAGTACTAAAAAGAGAAATGTTACAAGTGTTGGAAGAAGACACATCTGGCCAAGGACTCGTCCGAACTGAGGACATGGGCCTGTTGACTCTGCTGTTCCCCACAGCTGTGACAAGCAGTGGTGGAAATGTCATAGTCACTGAGGATGGTATTCAAAGCTGATTACCATACCAGGGACTATTGTGTGGACATTCCAAATCCATCAACAAATGTTGATGAAGTAGGAGAACTCATCTGTGTGATGAGTTCCCCTAAAAATAAACTAATAATTCTTTTTCACTCTGCAGGAAAAACAACCTTCCCAGGTTTGGTACTTGGACAGTGGCTGCTCAGGGCACATGACAGGTTGTAAAGAATTGCTGAGTGATCTCAGGCTGAAAAAAGGGCCAAAGTCACCTTTGGTGACAAGTGCAGGGATACCCTGAGGGATATGGAACTTTAAAGCTGGTGCTGTAGTGTTCACAAAGGGTGTTAGCCTATGTGGTTGGGCTAAAACATACCTGTTTAGCATAAGCCAACTGTGTGATGCTGGCTACTAAGGTTAACTTGATGAGCACCTGGGTTACTATTGGATTCCCAGGCAAGTTGTGATGTGTGCTCAACGAAAGAGGTGTATATGTTGTGGATATGCATTCTGCTGATCCCCAACTGAGAAACCTGTTTTCTCACAAGACACCAACGCTGATCTAAACTGGTTATGGCACAGAAGACTGTCACATCGAACTCAGAACAATACACAAAATCTTTGTAAGAAAGAGTTGGGACACGGTTTGCTTCTATGGACTTTGCCAAAGATAGATTATGCACGCTTGTAGAAAAGGCAAGCAGAGAAAAAAACATCTTTTAAATCCAAACACAGTTTCTCTATGATACTCCACTCTTCTTTAATCCATATGGACTTGTTTGGACCTGTATCTGTCCAAGTCTGAGGAGAGATACACTCTTGTAATGGTTGTGATTCCCAGGTACACTGGTGTCTTTCTGAAGAGCAAAGGAGAGGCTGCGAGAGAAAATTATTGGATTTGTTAAAAGATGGAAATGCTGAATCTGCCCAAGTAAAGCCGCTTAGAAGTGATCATGTACTGAATTCAGAAACAGTACTCTGAAGACTTCTGTGAAAGAAAGGTATCAGTCAAAACTTTTCAGCCGTAAGACTCCTCCAACAAAAGGAGTTGTGTGAAAGGAGAAACCGAACTCCATTGAGCGCCAGAACCATGCTTGTGGCATCAGGTTTGCCTCATCATTTTGGGCTGAAGCTGTTAACACTGC
>JAANYP010003514.1:156760-226237 GCA_020465985.1 Centrapalus pauciflorus | reverse complement strand
CTGCTCACTCAAAACAGATCTCTTAGTGTGTGAAAAGGTTCATACAAAACTCACTTCTATGAGCTGCTCAAAGGGAGGAAAAGCAAAGTACAGTTACTTCCATGTGTTTGGATGGTCCTGTTTCCTTCTGATCAAAGGGCCAGCTGTTCGAAATTTGAAACCAAAGCTGATGAAGGTGTGTTTGTTGGGCTACTCTTCTACTCGCTCACAAAGCTAAAGCAGTATACATACACAAACAAAAGAAATCGTGCTAGTTGCACTCCTCAATGCACCTTTGACGAGTCCCCGCATGGCCTCCCCCAAGGCTGTTCCTGAATTAGTTCAGGGAAGACCTCAACTTGATGATCTGATGTCATTCAATCAATGAGAGGACTCAAAGCTTCCTACACCAACCCAAGTGTGGAACCTGCTATCATGATGGACATGATGATGATTATGTCAATACACCCTGTGGTGAATCAAGTAATGATTAATTACAACTGCATGTCCAGAAACCTTCAATGCTGATTTCCCAGTTCCTCTGCTGAATAGTTCACAGTTGGTCAGAATGTTCAAACAGTGAAAGGTCAGACAACAGTGTGTTGAAAATCTTGAGAGATGTTAAAGGACTGATTTGGGAAAAGATGTACAAATAGGTAATTCATCATGAGCACTTGATCCTAATGGGATCGATGCTACCAATGATCAAATAATTGGTGACATCACTAAAACGGGGATACAAATCGGTGGGACAGCCTTAGCGCTAACATTCTTTGTTATGTTCTCTAGATTGTTTCACTTGATGGAGCCCAAAGCAGGTGGATGAAAGACTAAAAGATGCAATGGGATCACTGCCAATGCAAGACGACATCACATCAGTTTGAGCAGATAAACAACGTTGGACGCTGGTCCCCACCTTTCCACTGTCTAAAGGAAAAACTATAATGGCAAAATGGGTTTTCAGGAACAAGATGGACGTGTCACTGGTCATGTCATTAGACCAATAAGGCCAAGACCTGGTTGCTCCAGGGCTACAGAAAGGAGGACCGGCATTGGATCTGATGATAACATTTGCTCTGTGGCCCTAGGTAGAAGCAATCGTTTGTACTTAGCCTACGCTGCTATAAGAGCATAAGGTATTGTCAAGGATGTGAAGAGTGCATACTTTGAAGGGAATGTGCAAGAGAATATATGTCAAGCGAGCTCATCCAGTTGTGAAAATATGAACCAAACACCGAGGTTTAGATCTTTTGAAAAAGTTTAAATTTGATCAAAGTTCTCCTATTAAAACCCCAATGGCAACCAATGTAAAATTGGATGCTGATGCCAGTGGCAAAGCTGTTTCAGTAACAGCTTACAGAGGCATGAATGGGAGCTTGCTATACTTGACTGCTAGCAGACCTGATATTATGTTTGCCACCTGTTTATGTGCTAGGTTCCAAGCTAATCCAAAGGAATCACATCTTGCAGCTGTTAAAAGAATCTTCAGATACCTGAAGGGTACTCCAGGTTTGGGTCTTTGGTATCCCAAAGACTCAAGCCTTGAACTAACAGGTTATTCAGATTCTGATTTTGCAGGCTGCAGGTTAGACAGGAAAAGCACAACAGGTGGATGTCAACTCCTTGGTGGAAAGTTGATCAGTTGGAGTAGCAAGAAGCAGAACTCAGTGTCCACTTCTACTGCTGAAGCTGAATATATTGCTGCTGGAAGCTGCTGTGGGCAGATTCTGTGGATGCAGCATCAGCTTGAAGACTATGGGCTTGTGTATAGGAAAACTCCTATTCTGTGTGATAACACAAGTGCCATAGCCATCTCCAACAATCCAGTATTTCACTCAAGAACAAAGCATATTGAAGTCAGACATCACTTCATTAGGGATCACATCCAAAAAGGTAATGTGGAGGTAAGTTTTATTTCCACAAATGAACAGCTTGCAGACATTTTCACCAAACCTCTGGATGACACAAGGTTTAATTACCTTGTCAGCAAGCTGGGCATGTTAAACAAGAGTGACTAAGTGTCTCTCAACGGTCTAATAATGTCTCACACTGCTCAAGTTTCTCTGAACAGCTTAGACAGAACAGGTTACACATGTTCTGTACTTAGTCATTTGTCTGAAAAACTTGAACAGCTTGAACATACAACAGGCTGAACAAAAACAGTTTAACCTGTTTATTCGTCCAGCCTGCTCTGATGGTTCAGTCTTCAACCTGTTCACTTCTTCACACTGTAACCTGTTCATCCATTGAACTCAACCTGTTCTCACAAAGGAGAGCAGGCTGAAGGAACAGTTTGAAGGAAGAACAGCTTGAAGACTGAGAACCTTGTTGACCCTGATCATCACAGGTTTGACCATCAGCGTAGACCAACAGTTTAATTACCTTTCTTCATAATTAAGTTTCTTAAATTATGTTTTATTTAACTTAATTACTGCGGATAATGTATGTTACGTGTGTTAGTGATCAAAAAGGTCAAGTGGTCTGACAATGTTTCTGACATGGACAACCGTTCCGTTTTCCGTTAACAAACATTTCAAATCAAACCGCCCAAATCTTTTCTCTCTCATACACACGACCATTCAAAATCCTATAAATACCACCATACTGTTTCATCTTCGTCTTCCTCATCATTCCCAGAAATTCTCAAGAACCCTAAAATCGACTAAGTGTCTTTTGCTTCCTCAAACCTTCAAATTTCTCAAATGGCTCACAGACCCAATCCCTTTCTGCCAGTTTTCGTTGGTGAGGATGTTGTTAAACATCCTTCTGTCACCACGATGCTGACCCTGAAACCCACCAACTACATAGCAAACCTCACAATCCCCAAAAACTATGTGGGGAAGGGTTACGATCAAATGGTGGAATTCCTGCAAGTTCATCCGTTGAACTATGCCCTGACTGCATCTCCTGGTGTCCTGTACCAGGAGATGGTATACGAGTTCTGGTACACCTGCTCTTACAATCCAAACACTAAGGTTATCAGAGGTACTATTCTCAATGGGACTCAAACCATTGAGATTACAGTCGATCTTTTGAGGGAAGTTCTTCATCTTCCAGTGGCTGAGAACTATGATCTCCCTCAGCCTGAAAATGAGCAAATGGGCAATCTGCTACGCTTCTGTGGTGTGGCAGAACCCAAGGTTGGAGCTACTTTGTACAGGAAGGAGTTATCACCTACTTACAACTTCTTATTTGCCTCTATGGCAATGTCGTTCAGCAGCAAGGTTGGTTCCTTTGACCAACTTAGTAGAGATGAAGTGCCGATAGTCCTTCAGCTGGTGGATGGGACTACACTTGACATGGCCAAATGGATCTTCTTGAACATGAGAAACCTGGTACAACAAGAGACAAGACCAGCAGCTGTCAGATATCCCAGGTTCCTGAGTCTCATCTTCTGCCATGTCTGTGGTGAGCATCTATATCACTCTCAACCCCTACTTAAAACTGCTGCATTCCCTGTGATAGGGAATAGGGTGTTTCATACTCCTGTACTGGAAAATGAGCCTCCTCTCTCAACACCAATGAGGAGGCTGTTGGGTTTAGTGGAAGGACCCTCTGCTGTGAGGGTGGATCCAGTCACTGCTGCTCCCGGTGGAAAATCCAAAGCCAGGTCTAAGTTGGTAAAAAGGACCTTGGCAGCTGAAGCTGGGCCTGCTAAAAAGAAGGCCAAAACAGCTCAAGCTGAGTCTGCTCCCTTAGCCTCTGTGGCTGAGGAAGAGCAGATTCCTCACCCTGGCTCATTTGTTGAGCCTGAAGCCTTTGTGGCTGGTGCCTCTGTGGCACAAGAGACTATGGAACAGTCCAGCCCCACTGTTCCTGACCCAGTCTCCCATCCAGTCCAAACAGATCCCCTCTCCTCTCCACAATCACCCACTTCATCCATTCGTTATCAAAGAAAATCCGTAGCCAAAAAGAAACTAGCCCAGAAACCAGTCTCCTCTGTTCCCTCTCAACAGGGTTCAGTTGTAAAAGAAGCAACCCAAGCTGCCTCTCCTATTTTGGGAGAAGGTTCAGCTCATTTGGAGCCTGCTTCACTCCAGCCTGAGTCACCCTTGAGTCAGCCTAGACCCTCTGGTTCCTCCCAACAGGAACCAGTTGTACAAATGGAGATACCCACATCAACTATCCCAGCCTCCCAACAGGCTGAGGATATTGAAAGACAGGAGCCCTCTCCACTCCACACTGAGTCCACACTGTCCCCCACTCATATCTCCTTACACCCTGAGTCTGCACGAGGTGCCCACGCTGCTGATATAGACCAATCAGCAGCTCAGCCTCAAACTTCTGTTCCCCATGATTCAGCTGTTCAACACCAAACAGCTGCTGAGGGACCAACAACACAAGCTGATGAACCTCAGGGATCATACCATCCCTCTGGTGAGGCTGATCCCTCAATGCAAATTCCATCAGCAGGTTTCACCACTGCTGATGTTGAAATGCATATCCCATCTCCCCATGATGAGGTGCCTTTAGACCAAGGCACTGCAGAGGGAACCACCACTGGTCTTCATGAGGGTGCTGCAACACAAGCAGCATCTGAGAGGCCCCAAACATTATCCCCTTCTCCTAATGATGCAGCTACTGCCGCTGCTGAAGGACCCCTTGATCCCTCTAACCTGGGTCACCTTACTTTTGCCCAGGCTATGGAACTATTGTCCAAAGCTTCTCTTCCTTCTCCCTCTCATCCTCAAACACCAGCCTCATCATCATCTTCTCCATCTACTCACTCCAAACAGTCCACCCATACACCACCATCTCCCAAAGACCTGCCTTTGAAGGATCAGCTTTCATTGCTGACCAACAAAGTTGGTTCTTTGGAACATACCATGCACTCCCTACCATCCATAATCTCAGACTCTGTGTCTGAGCAGCTCAAAGGATTCTTTGATACGTTTAAAGAATCCTTCCCAGTTACTCCACAAGCTGACCACTCTCCACAGCTGCTTGCACTCACTGCACAGCTGCAAAATGTAACCAACTCTCTTTCCTCTATCCTCTCCTCACAACAGGACTCTGTGTCCTCTATGACAGCTATTTCTCAACAGCTGTCCTCTCTCCTCACTTCCTGTAATACTACCATTCCTTCCACATTGGCCAGCCTGAACACTCTTATAGGCTCTCTATCAAATTCTGTGTCATCAAACCTTGCTGATGTGCAAGATTCTCTTGAACTTCATCTTGCACAGCTCCAAAGTTTGTTGTTCACAGCTTCTGATAGAGACAACATTGTTAAGCTGACCACTTTTGCTGATTCCCATTCTTCTTCTCTTCAAAACTGTCTTTCCCAGCTTGGTGAGGTGAAGGACAACTTGGCTTACTTAGTGAACAGCCTTGTTGGTCCTAAACCTCCCAAACCTGCTGGCAAGCCTGCTGACTTTGTGTCTTCAGGCAGACCAGGGGTTGAAGTCGCTGCATCATCTCCTTCAAAGGGGGAGAAATCATCTGCCTCGAAGACTAAGTCTAAGGGGGAGAAGATTCCTTCTCCTAAGGAGATACCAGTGTCTGCAACCCAAACTGATCAACCAGCAGAAACAGGTGCAGCTGAAGGTGCTTCCCAAGCTGCTATGCCTACTCAGGCTGGCTCTCCAAACCCTGCTCAGTCTAAGGGGGAGGAAGTCATTCCTGAGGACAGGCCTAGCAGCAAAAGGAGGCACCTTATTCTTTCAGAGGAAAAAGAAGAAGAAGAAGAAGAAGAAAGTATTCCTGAAGCTGCTGTCCCTAAAACAGCAGCTAAAGGAAAAGAAAAGGCAGCGGTGGATCCTATTGAGCAGAAACAGGCAGAAACTCAGTTTCACAAAGCCAGAGCCAAAGAGATGGGCCTCCCTATGCACAAATACTTTGAGTTTAGGGAAGAACAACTTAAGGCTCTGGAAGAGTTAAGAAAAGAAGAACAATCTGCCAAAGCTGCTAAGTCTCTTGCCCTCCAAGAAGCAAAGAAAATAAAAATGTCTACCTTGGAGGTGCAAAAGAAAATAATGGAAGCTGCCAAGCAATCAGCAGGAGAAAAAGGGAAGGAAGTGGAAAAAGGTACTCAGGTCTCAGTGACCAAATCAACAGTACCTTCTGCCAGAGCCAAATTCCATTTTGACAACTTGGCCAAAAAGAAATTTCATGATGTTGCTACTAGAAGGCTGGCCAAGGAAGGAATTGTCAAAGCTGTTCCCATATCAAGAAAAGGCTCTCAGTGGAAACTTCAGATCACAAGGATGGGTGCAACAGGCCCTGAATTGGAATCATATGATCACGCTGATGTGGCTCAAATGGGTTACAGGGAATGGGTGGAACTGGCAGTTGCCCTGAGCCAGTCTAAGTCAGAAACGGCTAAGACTATCAGGGCATACATAAAGAAGCTGATGGAGAGAGTGAGTGAGTTGGGCCTGATCCCTAAAGAAGTCAAAGAGGGTGTCTCTGTGACATCCCCTAAAATCAAGGCCAGAAGGAAAAAGAGAGATTCAGAGCTGGAAGAACTCCTTATGATGATTGAACAAGGAGATTATGCTGTGGAAATTAAAGGAGTTGACCACAGCCTGCCTGAAGGAGTTGAATTTGAAGATGGCAAAGTGATTGAAGAGCCTGAGTTAGGGGCATTTTTTGTGGATCCCTTATCTCAGAAGAAATGTTTTCAAAGAGCTTCTGACCTACACAAAGTTGGTCTTAAGCAGCTTGCAGCCTTCAGAATTGCCACCTCCTTCAGTCAGTCCAGCCAATGGAGAGCAGCTGTCTGGGAAGAGCTGAAAGGATTTTATGACAGAGGTGAGCTCCAAAGTTCTAACTTTATGTTTCTTACAGCTGAACTTGAAGAACATGAAGAAACAAGGGAAGAACTTTTAAAAAGATTCAAAGAAGGGATGCCACCCCCTGTCGAATGAAGTCCACCTGCCATCTGGGTAGGTGAAGAATGGAAGCTGTCCATTAGTTGGACAGGCTTGCCATTATCTGCTCCCGTCTCAAACAGTCCAAATCTTGTACATAAGTTGTACACTCTGTACATTAGTTGTACACAATTACATTAGTTGTAATTTTTTATTTTTTACATTAGTTGTAAAATACATTAGCACATTAGTTGTACTTTTGTAAGAACATATGTTGTTCAAGTATAGTCAAGAATCAGTGTATATATAAACTGATCTTTTACTTTACTGTAATGTTGTAATTTTACTTCAGCAAATGTACTGTAAAAATATATAGTGATTTTTGACAAAACCAGCTTGGACTGGTTATTGCAAATAGGGGGAGATTGTTAGGCACAAAAAGGCCTCAGTCAAACCTGCTCTACATCTGAGGGGGAGATTTTATATTCAAACCTGTTGATGCATTTGAAGGTTGTATTTAAGGCCTGTTATATGCCTTATTGAAACCTGAAAATGATTTGCAATATCAGTCTAAAGCTGTTCTATACGTTGCATGTGTTGCAACCAAGACAGTTTGTCCAAGCTGATCAGTCTGCTGATCAGGCTGGACATAAACTGTCTACGCTGCTCTACACTGTTGAGCAGCTTGGGCACTTTTAAAGTGTTCTGTTCTTTGTGAACAGAACCTGTTCTTTGTGAACAGGCTAAACACTTTATGGAATTTGTTTCCAAGTCATCATGTATTGTTTTTAACTACCAGATCAGTTTACACAGTTGAAGACAAAGTGGAAAGCAGAACCGCTCAGCCTGCCCAAGCTGTTCTGTTACATGAAGACAAACGGATATTTGAAAAAGGGTGACAGACCTTTTTCTTATATCAAAATAGGCCTTTACAAGGAAGAAAGACGCAAAGTTGACATTCCTAAAATGGTTAAAGGCAATGCAACAGTAGAAAGTAAAAAGACAAAAGTTCTGCACAAGAGAAGGCAAGTCTGCTTTTCAGAAAAGTGCAGAAAAGTTATATTGTCTTTTCAAACAAGACTTCTCCTTTTTCATTCTGCCCAATGAAGATGTTTCTCTTAGATCCTCTAAGTGAGTATAAAAGGAAGCTTCTAAGGTCAGAAAGAATGTGAAGAAAGCTAAGTGCTTAAACCAAGAGTGAACGTGCAAGTGTGATATTCATGCATGCAAATCTTCTGTAAACAAGCTTCTGTGTGTCTAAGCTGTTTACCAAAGTTGTTCCTTAAAGTCTTGTAAAATACAGTGAGTGCATCTTAGTGAGTGTGTTCATTGTAATCTAGTTTGAGTGTGTCTTAGACTAGAAACCATACTGTTGTATTCTGTCATCTCAGCTTGAACAATTCCGCAGTCAAGCTTGTTTGTAATTAACATTTGTTGATAATACATACAAACATTGAGAAAAAGAGTGTGTAGATTTTAAATACTGTATTCACCCCCCCTCTACAGTTTATTACTATATACTTTGGGAACCTTTCGGGACCTACAATAACTCTCGGATCCTTCATCATACGAGAGTTACAACTCTCGCATCCTTCTTCATCCGAGAGTTACAACTCTCGGGTATCAAAGGATCATCAAATTCTCAAAAAAAAATTCTAAGTACTTTTAAGCACTTACCAACCCCGATCACAAAGAAGCATTCAACATGAATCGCGATACAATAACCATGGGTACAGACATCAGGCCACCAACCCTATACAAAACAAAGGATGTTTCTTCAGCAATCGAAACTGAGGTAAGCTTACTTCTTGATAACGTGTTAACTGAATTAGAATCATTAAAGAAAAGAAGTTAAGAAGATAAGTGTACAAACTGCTCTTAGAAATGCTCAAGATGAAAATGTAGAACTTCTACTATCATCGAAGTCCACATGTAATGTTATGAATGTTAGGATTAGCCTCAGGAATTCAAGACAAAATGGAAATGTAGAACTTCTACTATCTACCCAAGTTGTTCTGTTACATGAAGACAAAGAAGATATTTGAAAAAGGTGACAGACATTTTCTTATATCATTATGGATTTAGGCTAAAGGTTATAAGTTGACTTGTGTCTTTGGGATAAAGCTAGAACAACGGAAAACAAACGAACAAGACAAAGATTCTGCAGTAAGAAGACAAAATTGATTTTTGTCAGACCTGTCATCTTGTAGAAAAGTGAGTTTGTCTACTTATGAAAACATTCATGCCTTTCTCCCCATCCAATGAGGAAGCTTCACTAGGATCCACCTGAGGACCTATATTGAGAAGCTTCCAAGGAGAGAAAAATTGTGCACAACTAGAAGAGTCCACGAATCCATGAATGCACGTTTACCTTCAACTTGAGAGACAAAAAGCAAAGTGTGTCTAATTTGTTCTTAATGAACTTAAGCTACTCAGTATTCCCAAAACTGATTGGTTTTATTCTTGTATCAAAACACTAAGTGTTTAAACAGTTAATGAGTCTTAATGTGTCATTCCATGGTAATTAGTCTGAGTTAGTCTTAGATTAGTGAAACCTGTTGTTCATTCTGTCATCTCAGATTTGACACATCATGCCTTAATCATGCAATTATAATCTGAGGAGTGATAGGCAATCACCATAATAAGTCTAATAAAGTCAACTTCTTGCGTAAATCTAAATAAAATATTACAATAGAGTTATGCACTACACGTGCTACAAGGTTACAATACTACACAGCTATTACATCACAATAATAATCAAAGCAGCTACGCAGATCCCAAATCAAAACTAGATGATACCACAAGCTGAATAGTGAGCTAAAGTCCTCCGAGTTGATCATGTAGACCTAGGCAGATGGTCCAACTTATTTTACCTTTGCATGTAATCTTGTAAGGTAGCAACGAAGCTAATTGCTTTGTGATGTAAACAGATTAATCATGATGCATGTATGATATGTGGGAAATTATGCCTATGATAGGATGCACGAAAACAAAGCTTGCACCAAGATATCGGTTGCACAAATTTGGACAATGCACTTATGAAAGAAAATGTTACCATTCATATAAACAATTTTGATCCTTCGTTTAATCTTTTGAACGTTGGGTTACCGTTCTCGTATTCGTATTGGATCTTGGGTTATCAATTTTGGTTAGGATTTCTTTTGGGGTTTAGATTTGTTAGGGTTTCGTTGTATTTTTCTCAGTTTTCAATTAGGTTATTGTTATTTCCTATAAGATTTTAGATCTCTCTTCTCTCTCTAGATTGATTATCGATTTATATAGGATTTCTTTTGTATTTGAATTTGATTGTTCTTGATCCAGTGGTTGAGTTCTAATTTCAGGGTGATGGTGGTTGGTAGGGGATTATAGTGTTCGATGGATGTCATTAGTGACCAGAGGTGAGAGGTGGTGCTGGCTTTAAGACGAACATGAATCGCGACTGAGTTTTCTATACTTAACACACGTTTAAATTCTTATTGGATATAATTTTAGTAATTTTGTTATTTTAATATGTGCATATTAATATCTTATATATTTTAAAATAAAAACAATCTAAATATACTCGTATAATACTTGGGCAGGGCCGACCCTGAGGGTGTGTGTAGGTCCCAAAAGGTTTCCATAGTGTATTGTTCTAAGCTGTAGAGGGGGGGGGTGAATACATCAAATTAAACTCAACACTCTTTTCTCAATGCTTGTGTATACTATTAACAAGTGTTAATTACAAACAAGCTTGACTGCGGAAAGATTCAAGCAGAGATGACAAATACAACAGATGTTCAACTAATCTTAGACACACTCAGACTAGATACAATGAATACACTCACTTAGATGAACTCACTGCTTTTACAAGACACAGATGGACATCTAGAATAAGAACAACTTAGACACACGTTACTGTTTTATTCAAGCAAACTTGCATGCATGGAATAACACACTTCAATGCACGACCTGAATTTCTCACTCTTGGTTTTCTCACAATCCTTAGAAGCTTCCTTTTATACTCTCACTGAGAATATCAGTGAAGCTTCTTCATTGGACGATGAGATAGCGAGATGTCTTTCCAAAAAGACAAAACAACTTTTCTGCACATTCTGATAAAGCAGACTTGTCTTCATGTGGCAGAATCTTTGTCTTTTTCTTTTTGTCTCTGTTGCATAAGCCTTTAACCAAAAGAGGAATGTCAACTTTGCAACTTTCTTCTTTTTTTAAGGCCATTTTGATATAAGAAATGGTCTGTCACCCATTTTAAATATCCTTTTGTCTTCATGTAACAGAACAACGTAGGCAGGCTTTTGCAGTTTCTGTTTTCCACTTTGTCTTCGACTTGTAAACTGATCTTGTAGCCAAAAACAATACATGAGGACTTGGAAACATATTCCATAGAGTGTTTAGCCTGTTCACAAAGAACATGTTCTGTTTACAAAGAACTAAACACTTAGAATCTGTCCAAGCTGCTCAGCAGAATAGAGCAGCGTAGACAGTTTATGTCCAGCCTATTCAGTAGAAAGAACAGCTTGGACAATCTGCCTTTGTTGCAACGAATGCAACAGGGTAAACGTCTTTGACTAATATTGCAAATCACTTTTCAGGTTTCAATAAGGCATAAACAGGCCTTAAATTATACCTTCAAGTGCATCAAACATATTTGATTAAAAATCTCCCCCTAAGATGTAGAACAGGTTTGACTGAGTCCTTTTTGTGCCTAACAATCTCCCCATATTTTCAATAATTAGTCTAAGCTGATTTCATCAATAATCACTATATATTTTTACAATACATTTTGCTAAAATGAAATTTCAACATCAAAGTAAAGTAAAGGATCAATTTTTATATATACTGCTTTTTTATTACATAAACAACACATGTTTTTACAAAAGTACAACTGATGTACTAGTGCATATTACAAGTGATGTAAAATAAAAGTTAGAACTAATGTACATAGAGATTCAACAATTTGGACTGTTGATGATGGGAGCAAGTAGATGGACTTTAAGGCAGTGGTGGCACTCCTTCTTTAAACATCTCTTCAAGTTTTCTTTGGTTTCATACAATTCCTCCATTTCAACTCTAAGGAACATGAAACTGGGATGTTGAAGCTCCCCTCTTTCATAAAAGCCTCTGAGCTGATCCCAGATGGCTGCTCTACACTTTATGGATTGCCTAAAGGAATTAGCAAGTCTGAAAGCAATAAGCTGTTTGAGACCAACCTTGTGCAGGTCTGATGCTCTTTGGAAGCACTTCTTCTTTGTAAGGGGATCTACAAAAAATACCCCCAGCTCAGGTTCTTCAATCAGCTTACCTTCCTCATATTCCACTCCTTTAGGCAGGCTGTGGTCTACTCCTTTGATTTCCACGGCTACATCACCTTGTTCAATCATTATTAGGAGTTCCTCCAGCTCTGTATCCTTTCTATTCCTCTTGCCCTTTATCTTGGGGGTAGCCACTGAGATACCCTTAATCTGTTCTTCTAAGATCAGGCCAAGATCTCTCACTCTCTCCATCAACTTTTTGACGTATGCCCTGATAGTCTTAGTTGTTTCAGACTTAGACTGGCTCAGGGCAACTGCCAACTCCATCCATTCTCTGTATCCCATTTGTGAAACGTTAGAGTACTCATATGCTTCCAGTTATGGGCCTGTAGCACCCATTCTAGTTATATGTAACTTCCACTGTTTGCCTTTTCTTGAGATGGGAACAGCTTTGACAATTGATTCCTTGGAAAGTCTTCTGTCAGCAACATCAAAGAACTTTTTCCTTGCCAAGTGGTCAAAGTGAATCTGGGCTCTTGCAGAGGATGCTTGCTTGGACTTGGTCACTGAGACCTGAGCACCCTTTTCCTTATCACCTTCTTTTTCAACCGCTGACTCCTTAGCATCTTCAAGCCATTTTCTTTGCACATCCAAAGAGGGCATTCTAATTTTGCTTGCCTCTTTGAATGCAAAGGATCTAGCAGCTTTGGCAGAGGCTTCTTCCTTTTTTAGTATTTCAAGGGCTTGGAGATGTTCATCTCTGTATTCATAGTATTGCTCCATAGAAACACCCATTTCCTTAGCTCTTACCTTGTCAAACTTTAGTTGTGCAACTCTTAGGTGGTCAGGGTCTACAACTGCTTTCTTCTTTCCTTTGGTTGTTATAGTTTGAACAGCTTCAGGAGCCTCTTCCTCTTCTTCTTCTTCTTCTTGCAGAATCAGATGTCTCCTTCTGCTTGGCCTGTCCTCAGGAATGGATTCCTCCCCCTTAGTTTGTGCAGGGTTTGGAGATCCAGCTTGAGTAGGCTGAGCAGCTTCAGTATGATGGGAGACATCCTCAGTGGGACCTGTTTGTGATGCACCTGCTGCTTGACCAACAGATGTTGATTTCTCCTTAGAAGGAGAAGAAGTTGTCTCCCCCTTAGACTTAGTCTTTGAGGCAGATAACTTCTCCCCCTTTGAAGGAGATGGCTCAGAACCTTCAACAATTGGTCTGCCTGGAGAAACAAGTTCAGCAGGCTTAGCAGCAGTTTTGGCAGCAGGCTTGGGGCCAACCAGGCTATGCACTAAGAAAGCCAGATTGTCCTTAACCTCTGCAAGCTGGGTAAGGCAGCTCTGAAGAGAGGAGGACTGAGAATAAGCAATGGAGGACAACTTTAATAGGTTTTCTCTATCAGAAGCTGTAAACAACAAACTTTGAAGCTGTGCAAGATGTAACTCAAGAGAGTCTTGCACATCATCAAGGTTTGATGACACAGAATTGGACAAGGAGACAATGAGAGTGTTTAAGCTGGCTAATGTAGTAAGAAGGGTAGTAGTGAAAGTGGTGAGGAAAGTGGACAACCGTTGAGAGATAGCTGTCATGGAGGACATAGAGTCCTGTTGATTTGAAAGGATAGTGGAGAGAGTAGTGGAGATATTTTGTAGCTGTGCACTGAGTGCAAGCAGTTGTGAGGACTGATCAGCTTGGGGAGTGGTTGGAAAGGAATTCTTGAACAAATCAAAGAATCCATTGAGCTGTGCAGACACAGAGTCTGAGATTATTGAGGGTAGGGAAGTCATGGAATTTTCCATAGAACCAACTTTGCTGGTCAGCAAAGAAAGCTGATCCTTCAAAGGAAGATCTTTGGGGGATGGAGGAGTATGGGTGGACTGTTGGGATTGTGTAGATGGTGAGGAATGAGAATGGGATGAGGATGAGGTAGGGGTTTGAGGATGGGATGGAAAGGGAAGGGTTACTTTTGACAGAAGTTCCATAGCCTGGGCATAAGTAAGATGGCCCAGCTTGGAAGGGTCAATGGGTCCTTCAGCAGTGGTTGTAGCTGCTTCATCTGGAGAAGGGGTAGAAGATGGTGGCCTTTCAAATGATGCTTGTGTTGCAGCACCCTCATCAAAGCCTGGGGTGGTTCCCTCAGCAGCACCTTGGTTTAGAGGTGCCTCATCATGGGGAGATGGAATGTGCATTTCAACATTAGCAGTGGTGAAACCTGCTGATGGAATGTGCATTTGTGGTGTAGCCTCACAAGAGGGATGGTCTGTTCCCTGAGGTTCATCAGCTTGGGAGGTTGGTCCTTCAGTAGCTGTTGGGTGTACAACAGTTGTATCATGAGGAGAAGATGGGAGCAGTCACTGGATCCACTCTCACAATAGAGGGTCCTTCCACCATACCAAGCAACCTCCTTATTGGTGTTGACAGAGGAGGCTCATTAGGGAGTACAGGGGTGTAGAAAACTCTATTACCAATCACTGGGAATGCAGCAGTAAGTAACATAGGCTGAGAGTTATAGAGATTCTCACCACAGACATGCTTGAAGATGAGGCTCAGAAACCGTGGACATCGAACAGCAGCTGGACGTGTTTCCTGTTGCACCATGTTCCTTAAATTCATGAAAATCCACCGAGCCATGTTCATAGTAGTCCCATCTACCAGCTGTAGGGCTATTGGGATCTCATCACGGCTGAGCTGGTCAAAGGAACCAACTTTGCTGCTGAAGCACATCACCACATAGGCACATAGGAAGTTGTAAGTAGTTGATAGATTCTTTTTGAACAGGGCGGCTCCAATCTTGGGTTCTGCTACACCACAGAAGCATAGCAAGTTTCCCATCTGATCATTTCAGGCTGTGGCTGGTCATAAGTTTCAGCCACAAGGAGATGAAGAACTTTCCTGATAAGACCAGTAGTGATCTTAACGGTCTGAGTCCCATTGAGAATGGTTCCCCTTAAGATTTTGGTTGTTGGGTCATAGGCACAGGTGTACCAAAATTCATACACCATTTCTTGGTACAGGACACCAGGAGAAGCAATCATGGCGTAGTGCAGAGGGTGAACCATAAGAAACTCCATCATATTTTCATAACCTTTCCCCACATAGTTTTTGGTGATGGTTAGGTTTGCTATGTAGTTTGTGGGTTTCAGTGTTAGCATCGTGGTAACAGAAGGATGTTTCTGTACGTCCTTACCAACGAATACTGGGAGCAAAGGGTTGTTTTGGTGGGCCATGGTTAAAGTAGTGGGGTATGAGCACAAGACACTTAGTCGATTTTAGGGTTCTTTAGAAGTTATGGTAGCAGTAGAGAAAGAAGAAGATGAAACAGTAGAAGAGGTATTTATAGGATTCGAATGTGAGTGGGTATGAGAGAGAAAGGTTTGGGCTGTTGATTTGAAATATTCTTTAATGGAAAACGGAACGGTTGTCCATGCCAGAACGGTTGTCAGACCACTTGAACCCTTTTTAATCACTAACACACGTTAACACACATTATCCACAGTAATTAACTTAAATAAATACAGAAATTAAGTAACTTAATTATGAAAAAAGGTAATTAAAACTGATGGTCTAAGCTGTTGGTCAAACCTGTGATGAGCAGGGTCATCACAAGCTGTTCATTCTTCAAGTTGTTCATTCAACCTGTGCAGCTATGCAAGGACAGGTTGTGTCAATAGCTGACCATGTTACAAGACAGTGTATTGTATGACAGATTGAGAGAATGAGCAGGTTGGAGGTTTGATCAACAGACCAGGTTTGAGGTGAAAACTGATATTGTCAAACCTGTTATACGCTCAAGCCGTTCAAGTTTTTCAGAAATTGGCTAAGTGTAGAACTTACATAGCCTGTTCTGTCTAAGCTGTTCTGAGAAACTTGAGCAGTTTGAGACATATAATTCCTTAGAACATTAAGGACACTTAGTCACTTTTATTTAACATGCCCAACTTGCTTACAAGATAATTAAACCTGTTTTCATCAAGAGGTTTGGTGAAAATGTCTGCAAGCTGTTCATCTGGGGAAATAAAACTTACCTCCACATTACCTTTCTGGATGTGATCCCTAATGAAGTGATGTCTGACTTCTATATGCTTAGTTCTGGAGTCAAATACTGGATTGTTGGAGATGGCTATAGCACTTGTATTATCACACAGAATAGGAGGCTTCCTAAATATAAGGCTATAGTCTTCAAGCTAATGTTGCATCCACAGAATCTGCCCACAGCAGCTTCCAGCAGCAATATATTCAGCTTCAGCAGTGGAAGTAGAAACTGAGTTCTGCTTCTTGCAACACCAACTTATCAACTAACCACCAAGGAGTTGACATCCACATGTTGTGTTTTTTCTGTCTAGCCTGCAGCCTGCAAGCTCAGAATCTGAATATCCTGTTAGCTCAAGACTTGAGTCTTTGGGATACCTAAGACCCAAACCTAGTGTACCCTTAAGGTGTCTAAAGATTCTTTTTACTGCATCTAGATGTGATTCTTTAGGATCAGCTTGAAAACTAGCACATAAACAAATGGCAAACATAATATCTGGTCTGCTAGCAGTTAAATATAGCAAGCTCCCAATCATGCCTCTGTAAGCTGTTACTGAAACAGCTTTGCCACTGGCATCTGCATCCAACTTTACATTGGTTGCCATTGGGTTTTTGATAGGAGAACTTTGATCAAATTTAAACTTTTTCAAAAGATCTAAAATGTACTTTCTTTGATTTATGAAAATTCCATTTGAGGTTTGTTTAACCTGTAATCCTAATAAGAAAGTAAGTTCTCCCATCATACTCATTTCATATTGTGATTTCATAAGTAGTGAAAAATTCTTGCATAACTGCTCATTAGTAGAACCAAATATTATGTCATCCACATAAACTTGAACAAGCATAATATCAGACTTTACCTTCTTTATGAACAGTGTGGTATCCACTTAACCTCTGGAATAACCATTGCTCATAAGGAAATCAGTTAGAGTGTCATACCAGGCTCTAGGGCTTGTTTAGACCATAGAGGGCTTTGTCCAACTTATAGACAAAACCTGGATGATGTTCATTTTCAAAACCTGGAGGCTGCTTGACATACACTTCTTCTTGCAGCTTACCATTCAAAAATGCACTCTTCACATCCATTTGAAATACCTTCATGCTCTTGTGAGAAGCATAGGCTAGAACAAACGAATTGCCTCTAACCTGGCCACTGGAGAAAATGTTTCATCATAGTCAATATCTTCTTCCTGTCTATATCCTTGAGCAACCAGTCTTGCCTTATTTTTAATAACATGACCTTGCTCATCCATCTTGTTCCTGAAAACCCATTTGGTGCCAATTATTGTTTTTCCTTTAGAAGTAGGGACCAGCTTCCATATTTTGTTTCTCTCAAACTGATTGAGCTCTTCTTACATGGCAGTGATCCAATTGGCATCTTTCAGTGCTTCATCCACTTTCTTAGGCTCCATCAGGGACACAAAGCTAGAAAACATACAAAAGTTCCCTAAGCTGTCACATCTTGCTTGCACCCCTTTGTTGATGTCACCAATTATTTGATCATTTGGGTGACACCTGTACCACTTAGGATCTTGCTTCAATGAAGTTTCACCTGAGTTATTTGCATCTTCAACAGGTCCTGTTGAGCAGCTTTCAAGATTTTCAGACATACTGTTATCTTGAGTCTGTTCACTTGTTGAACATGACTCTCCATTGTTGAACACATCAGCAGAGGATCCAGGAAAATCAGCATTGATTGGTTCAGGACATGATTTTATGATTATGTCAGTACACTTATTCACACAGGGTGCATCAACGTAGTCATCATCATGCCCATCATGATTAACAGGTTCCACTTTAGATGTAGTAGAAGCTTTTGAGTCCTTTTCTTCATGAATGGAATGCATAAGATCATCAAAGCAGAATATCCAACAAACACCCCTTCATTAGCTTTGGGTTCAAACTTTGCCAGTTGGTCCCTCTGATTCAGAATGAAGCAGGGACATCCAAACACATGGAAATAGCTAATGTTTGGCCTTCTTCCTTTGATTAACTCATAGGGAGTCTTGTTGAACCTTTTCACCACCAAGGATTTATTTTGGGTGAAGCAGGCAGTGTTGACAGCTTCAGCCTAGAATGATGAAGGTAAACCTGATGCACACAGCATGGTTCTAGCAGCTTCAATGAGAGTTCTGTTTCTCCTTTCAGCAACTCCATTTTGTTGTGGAGTTCTTACTGCTGAAAAATTCTGTGTGATCCCTCTTTCTTCACAGAAGTCCTCAAGAGTACTGTTTCAGAATTCAGTACCATGATCACTTCTAAGCTGCTTTACTTGAGCAGAGTTCAGCATCTCCATCTTTTTGATAAATCCAATGATTTCTCTAGCAGCTTCTCCTTTGCTCTTCAGAAAGATCACCCATGTAAACCTGGAGAACTCATCAACCATTACTAGAGTGTATCTTCTTCCTCCTAGACTTGGAACACTGACTGGTCCAAACAAGTCCATGTGGATTAAGAAGAGAGGATTATCAATAGAGAAATTGTGCTTAGATTTAAAAGATATTTTTCTCTGCTTGCCTTTCTCACAAGCTGTGCAGAGTTTATCATTAACAAAGGTTATAGAAGGCAAACCTGTTACCAACTCTTTCTTACAGAGTTTGTTGATATTCTTGAAGTTCAGGTGAGATAGCCTTTTGTGCCATAACCAGTTCAGGTCTACATTGCTTCTTGAGATAAAGCAGGTTTCAATTGTGGGATCAGCAGATTTCATGTCCACAACATATACACCTTTCTTCCGTTGTGCACACAGCACAACTTTGCCTTGGGGATCCAATATGTAACCCAGGTGCTCATCAAAGTTAACCTTATAGTCAGCATCACACAGTTGACTTATGCTTACAAGATTATGTTTTAGCCCAGACAAATAGGATACCCTTTTAAATACAGCAGCACCAGCTTGAAGAGTTCCATATCAAACTGTGGATCCCTGTACATTATCACCAAATGTGACTTTTGGCCCTTTTTCAGGCCTGAGATCACTCAGCGGGTCCTTACAACCTGTCATATGTCCTGAGCAGCCACTGTCCAAGTATCAAACCTGGGATGGTTGTTTGTCCTGCAGAGTGTCATGGGAAAATATTAGTTATTTTTAGGGGAACTCATCATAGGGATGAGTTCTCCTACTTCATCAACATTTGTTGATGGACCAGTGATATCCACACTAATATTCCCTATTTGGATAGTATCAGCTTGGATATCATCCTCATTAATTATGTTACTTCCAACAATGCTTGTTTTTGCAATGATGGAACTAGCAGAGTCAACAGGCCTCATGTCCTCAGTTTCAGGATAGTCTTTGGCCATATGCGTCTTCTTCCTACACTTATAACGTTTTCTCTTTTTAGCCTTTTTGGAAGAAGAACCTCCATAAACATATTCTGAATTATTTTTGTTGATCCTGTCAGCAGGTTTAGCAAACTTATTACTGATTTTAGAAGAATCAACAGTTTGGGTGGAAGGCACAACGGCAACAGCTTTTCCTGTATCCTCTTTCCTCTTTTTAGGAGGACAGATATCAAATACAAGTAACTTGATTGGCCTTTGACCTTCCACAGGTTTGGGAAACTTATTCCCAAATTTCTCAGGTTGATCAATGGCTTTGCCTTTGCCCTTACTGAGATGTGATGGATGTTGCCTATCAACATAATCACTGCTTTTGGTTTTGAAAGACTTACCTTCATTTATAACCAATTTTCCACTATGATTTAAAAACTTATTTGAAATCATAGCAGATTTACTTTCAACATGAGACTTACCCCTGTTGAAAGCAGGCTGCTTACCTTTTGAAAACTTTTTCTCAAAATGATCAGCATCAAAAGGATTAACTAGTCTCTTACCAACAGATTTAGACGCAGAGCCTGTTTTGTCAATAGGTTTAGAGTCCACAGCTGCAGCTTGAGCTTGTTTTCCTTTCTTTTGCTTGTGTGAACCAGCTGAGCACTTAGCAGACTGACTTGATGGAGAACACATTCCATCATCAGCTTTTGGAGCTTTTTCACACAAGCTGTCAGTATTTTGAGGTCTGACAAACCTGTTTGTTGAGACTAGCTTACCATTCACTTTCTGGATGAAAGTGCTGGGAAGCTCACCAATAGTGGATAAGTCATTTTTCAGATTATTTATCTCAACAATAGAAGCTGCTTTGTCAAGATCCCCTCCAAGATAGGCTTGGATTTGTGCAGGAATCTGTTGACTGATGCGATGGCTGTCTTTTTGTGCAGATTGACACCAAGAGTCAACAATCTTTTGAAGCTTTGCATGTTTTATGTCTGTTTCTCTCTTTTCTTCTAGTAAAATAGAATGGATGTGTTTTAATTCATCAAGTTCAGTTTCCAACTTATGGAAACTGTCCAGTTTACTAGTTTTTATTTCAAGATCAGTTCTCAGCTTGGAGATTTTAGAGAACAAAACATTATGCTTCTCAACAGCAGCTTTTAAATCAACAAGCATGTATTCAAACATTTTTTCTTTTTCCTCGGAACTGTAAGCCATAAAGTTTTGTACCTTGTACATCATTGTTGGATTCCAGTTCTCTAAGCTGCTGAAGGCTTCAGCTTCAGCCAGGTTTTGTTTGAAGTTGCTTGTTGATGGGACATCAGTATTGGCCATCAGACAGTTGTTATCTTCTTCATCTGAAGATGAGTCAGATTCCTCCCAATCACATGTATCAGCCATGAGTCCCTTTTGCTTGTTGGAAGTCGCTGAGTCTTCCAACTTCTTCAGCTTAGCCATGGCCATAAGGTACTTAATCCTGTAGCCATCGTCCCTGTTTGTCTTGAATGGTTTGGATGATTGACCAACAGCTTTAGACACACAGTCAGCAGCTAGCTATATGGCTAGTTTTGCCACATTTAAAGCACTCAGCCTTAGTTTTATCAAATGCCTTCTTTTTTATGGCACGTGACTTCCTTTGCAGCAATCTTCCACCAAACCTCTTCTTGTTGAACTTTTTGACAAGCATTGCAATCATTTGCTCATCATCTAGTTCAGCAAGATCTTCACAGTCTTCCTCTTCAGACATCTCTTCCATTTCATCATCAGCCTATTGATTAGGTTGTGTGAACACATCACATACCTGACCAACAGGTTGTCTCACGCTGGCCACAAAGGCAGCACCTCTCTTAGAAATTTCCAAGGCATTTCTTTTCTGTTGCCTTGACTGCTCATCATTCAGTAAGGATCCATACAGATTTACAAGATCCATACCTTTGATGGTGCCTGAATTTCTCAAGATAGTAGAAAAATAGTTCCATTCTTCAGGCAGGATGTCCAAGAACTTGTTAACCAGTGTCAAGCTGTCCTTTGTGATCCTAACAGCTTTGAGATCATTGATAAGAGCAGTGAACCTGGTATAGGTTTCTGTGAGAGACTCCTTTGGTTTTGCAAATAAGAGTTCATACTATCTAACAAGGTTGTTAATCCTGTTATCCAGTGTGATTGTGGGACCATCATAGACGGTACACAAAGTATCCCACATCTCCTTTGCAGTGTTCACTCCCTCAACTTGCTTGAACACATCATCAGGAAGAGAGATGACCAGGTTATTCCTGGCTTTTGCATCAAGAGCAACCAGCCTTTTGTCTTCATCAGACCATTGAGCTTTGGCCTTCTCAAAGGTTCTGATCTCAGGGGCAGCTCCTTCAACAGCAGGAGTGATAATAGTAACAGAAGTTGGCACATAGGGACCTTCCATTACTATCTCTGGCAGTTGTACATCCAGATTCTCTAAGTAGAGCATCATTTTGCACTTCCAACTAGAGAAGTTTTGATGATTGAATTTGGGGGGTTTGGCCATTGAACCATTGTCACAGTAAGAGGAGGAACTGGCAGCACTGTTGTCCATGGGAAAGTAGGGAGAATGAGAGATCTAGAGTTAACACACACTCTATCTGCTCTGATACTAGTTGTACGTAGGTCCCAAAAGGTTTCCCTAGTGTATTGTTCTAAGCTGTAGAGGGGGGTGAATATAGCAAATTAAAACTCAACACTCTTTTCTCAATGTTTGTGTATACTTTTAACAAGTGTTAATTACAAACAAGCTTGATCGTGACACCCTTGCCACATTAAACCACAATTACATAACACCTAGGATTAATCACCAAATATAAATTACATAATGATCTGATAGCTTAATTAAAGTGCGGAAGCAATAAAGTACATAATAAATTAATACAAATTTGTCCAACACCCTACGGTGCTACAAAGGTTTCAATACTAAATCTACATACTCGATAGTATTACATCATCCCAAATTTATTACAACAACATTCCATAAATCTGTTACCAAGATAAACAGTAGATATGTTCAATCACTTCAACAGAAGACCTAGCTAGAAGGTCCCGCAGCAGATTTCCCTTTTCCTGTAAAAATGCAACAACTTGGGGGGGGGGGGGGAAGCGAATTGCTTAGTGAAAACCAAATGATTTTACACATTCTGCAAATCCTTATGATGCCCACAAGAGTAACACCGGTAACACATACCATATACTCCACACGTACTCAAAGTACGCAAACCCGAGCCGCAGCTCCTTCGACTTGACACTCGGCATAAGGAAAACCAACCATCTGAGGCAGACATAACATTGGGGATGACTTATGGTCTATCCTGACCACAGAGGTGTCAAACTCTTGGTCATATAGCATAGTAACATCAGAGTACAGATGCGACCCGCAGGTCCATCAATAGGATGCACAACAAATGAACGGACATGCAACAAGTATGAATGTGCATCAACATATACGCAAGTTGGTAGAGTGCCAAACGAAAATGAAACAACATGCCTCAGCAGGCAAAGCAAACATAAATCAGATGCAGACATGTTAAAACCAAAGGTACTCACAGTGGGTGCGTTATTAAACTTCAAGTTAATTTTATTTCTCCTCGGGCTTTCAACCGGATCACAAAGTACCCCACTGTGGGTTAAACAACACCACAAGGGACCTATTAAGTCAGTTGTATCAAAACATTGTGTCAATAACTGTTTAATTCCATAAAACCAAATTTTATAATTCTTACAAAATTTGACCCGCATTTCGGATCCATGTCCGAATTCAGACCCCACCCGAATTCGGACCATAGTCAATTTCGGTTCCCATGTCAAGTTCGGACCACAGTCAAATTCGAACCATGCCAAGTTCGGACCTTATGTCAAATTCGGACCAGGTTAAGTTCGAGCCATATCCGAATTTGGTCCCCAACCGAATTCGGACCTCGACCGAATTTTCAACACTTAGAATTTATTTTCTGTTTTGAATATCAGAGTTTCGGACCTCATCCTAAGTTCAAACCCATCTGAATTCGAACCAGATCCGAGTTCATCTCGGATCCGAATTCGGACCATTCGAACTTGTGCGGTTTGAATATTTTCCAGATTTAATTCCAAACCTTTTTATACTTATTTCTTTGTATGAAATAAATTATGCCAACAAGAATACACTTAATTCCAACTATTTTAACACTAATATTAACACAATTACATATCAATTTGAACACTTTTTGTCCATTTTTGTCCAACCCGTCGAACACACACACTAACACATACTATTTTCCAGAAATCATACTTATAGATAGAATTAGAAGCTGAAATTTGATACGTAGTTCCCTTAATACTCGATTTGAAGGAATCAACAACAACATATTACATGCAACATCATATACAACTTAAATCTGTGATTTTGTTTCTCTCCAAAACCAAACCCAAAACCATTATTTTCGAAGTGTTGATGAAATGTTTACCTTAATTCGATGGTTGCAGTGTTGATAGATCCTTCCTTGTAACTTGAATCCAAATTTTCAGCTTCAATTTCCACAAATTGTCTCTTCTTGATTTGCTTAGAGAGAGAGAGCCGAGAGAAAGAGTTTTCTTTAGAGAGAGTGTGTGATAGCTAAAATGAGAGACTTTTGAGTCTTTTATATCCATTTTCAATCTTTGACACGTCTAGTCCCTCCACTTATCCGGTCCCATTACATACTGATTTTATAAAATAAAGAATTCTATCTTTATTTTATTATCCTTAACAATTTAATAATTATATTCACTTAAATAAATTAAAAATTCTTAATTTCCGAATAATGCAACCAACTTTATAATCAATCTAATTACGTACCAACCTTCATAATCCAACTTAAATTACATTAATTTAAAAATTCAGCTAATTTAAACCTCAATTACAATAATTTAAATCTGAGGATGTTACATTGACTGCGGAAAGGTTCAAGCTGAGATGACAGATACAACAGATGTTCAACTAATCTAAGACACACTCAGACTAGATACAATGAATACACTCACTTAGATGAACTCACTGATTTTACAAGACACAGATGGACAACTTGAATAAGAACAGCTTGGACACACGTTACTGTTTTATTCAAGCAGACTTGCATGCATGGAATAACACACTTCAATGCATGATCTGAATTTCTCACTCTTGGTTATCTCACAATCCTTAGAAGCTTCCTTTTATACTCTCACTGAGAATCTCAGTGAAGCTTCTTCATTGGACGATGAGATAGTGGGATGTCTTTCCAAAAAGACAAAACAACTTTCTGCACATTCTGATAAAGCAGACTTGTCTTCATGTGGCAGAATCTTTGTCTTTTTCTTTTTGTCTCTGTTGCATAAGGCTTTAACCAAAAGAAGAATGTCAACTTTGCATCTTTTCTTTTGTTAAGGCCATTTTGATATAGGAAATGGTCTGTCACCCATTTCAAATATATCCTTTTGTCTTCATGTAACAGAACAATGTAGGAAGGCTTTGGCAGTTTCTGTTTTCCACTTTATCTTCGACTTGTAAACTGATCTTGTAGCAAAAAACAATACATGAGGACTTGGAAAGATATTCCATAGAGTGTTTAGCCTGTTCACAAATAACAGGTTCTGTTCACAAAAAACAGAACACTTAGAATCTGTCCAAGCTGCTCAGCAGAATAGAGCAGCGTAGACAGTTTATGTCCAGCCTATTCAACAGACAGAACAGCTTGGACAATCTGCCTTTGTTGCAACGAATGCAACAGGGTAAACAACTTTGTCTCATATTGCAAATCACTTTTCAGGTATCAATAAGGCATAAACTAAATTATACCTTCAAGTGCATCAAATAGGTTTGATTAAAAATCTCCCCCTAAGATGTAGAGCAGGTTTGACTGAGGCCTTTTTGTGCCTAACACTGTGCAGTAAGTGTGACCGCTCAGGGCCCCATGTTTGATAGGACCTCATCGGAAAATTGACCGGTGATCGGAAAAAATGGTGAAAAGTTAAAGTCTGCTTAAGTTTAATTATTGTGTCTCACGTCATTAACAAAAAAAAATATATGAGTGTGAGGATGTATGATTAGTAAAAATAAACGTATGACAATGCCCTTTCAGATAAATATAGTTTTGAAATTAATTATTTTGTTCAAGTCATATGAACATGTCTTAATATCATTGTATTTAATGTTTTTTTTATGTATATAGCAATTGCTAGACTACTAATGACTAATAATTTTTATATAAAATTAAAAATTTTCACATTTTAAGAGCCTACTATATAATTATGGTACAAGGCCACCAAAATTTACGGGACGGCCCTGTACTTGGGTTATAAACTAGTTATCCGTAATCAACTAAAATTCACAAAATTAATTAAAAAACTACAAATCTTAAGTTTCCATCAAAATCTTTTTGTCATGTGATTTGCGCATATATTAATAACGATAACTAATCAAAGTATGCTAAAACGACCAATCATAAAAAGATGAATATCATGAAAAACTTATTACCAAAATAATGGTGAAGTGGTAAAGGGAACCTGTAAGTGGGTAAATGGGTTTCTTATGAAAGAAAAAAAAAACAAACTTATTTTTACGATTTTTAAATTTTCGTTTTTCATGTTTTTTTTTCAGAAAAATCCTCAAGTGATTTTTTTTGTTTGGTGAAATTTGCCTATAAGAATCCAGTTTTTCAGTTTTTAAAACCCGGTTTGACCAATATAATCGGACTCTAATAATCAAATTTTACAAAATCAAGAAAAATAATTAACTTAAGGAATTTTCTAAGAAAAATAATATGAATGGATAAAAGCGTATGAAACATGAAAACATATTGATTTTTTTCGTAATAAATGTGAATTTACAGTTTCTATATCAATCAGATAAACGTTCAATATCAAGAACAATAATGGAAATCAAAACTAACCGAATGCTTGTATTGCCAAAAATGTCGATTACAAATCTTCACAAATGTCAGTAACCGATTGAACCTGAAATCTAGGTGTACAAAAGTGATTTTTTCAGATCTATTTTGAAAGTCAAACTTTCTATTTAAACACATTCACACAACTATTAAATATTTACAAAATAAACCCTACACTTTGACTTCCATCAACTAAAAGGTATTCTAACAATAAACCCAAAATTTAATACTTACACTCCAAAATAAGAATTTTTATGATTATCCTAATTAAGAAACTAGTTTTATTGTATTTAATTAAAAATCACCGTACTGAATTAGTACAACGTCATCATCGCCATCATAGTGGCCTGTTAGAACTTGTTTTGTTGATAAAAATCAAAGTCTAGGGTTCAAAGTGTAATTAGCTTAAAGTTGTAAATATTATAAATAGGAAGGTTGACTTTGTAATTGTTAAGTGATCTGACAATTAGAATATTGTTTTGCACAGAATTTCAGAGAGAGAACTAGGGCTACAGTACGATTTCATCATATCATCTCTGTAATCATCTTTGTGATTAATACAATCATTCGGTTAGTTGTTCTTGATCTTGTTCTTTACTGTATGAATTAATTGTTGATTGATAATTAGGATTCACAATTGGTATCAGAGCATTAGGGTGATTTTTTGATTGAAAATAGACATTTCAAAACTGTTCTTGACCATTTTTTTCGAAAAATAGAAAAATCAACTAGGGTTTTAATCCAGTTGCTTGTTGGTTTTGATAATTGGATCGAAGGAAGGTCATTAGCAATCAATTCGATTGTTTAAAATTTTGTTTTGAATTTCCAAACACAGAAAAAGATCTAGTGATTTTTCAGAAAAATTGAAAAAACGAGTGTTATTCACTGTTTCATTGAAAAATACATACTTAGATCTGTTTTTGGAGAAACATTTTTCAGAAAAGGTGTTTGAAATTAAAACCCCTACCTACGATATCAATTTGGGCTAAAATAGGGCATTTTTACAAAATAATTTGAAATCCAGACTTGAAATTGCTGAAAAACTCAGAAACTCGATCAAACCTGTGTTCTAGTGTTACTCGAGTTGACAACCCTCAGAATTCGAGTTGAATTTAAGTATCAATCGAGTTTAACTTAAGTTTCAATCGAGTTGAACTTAAGTATCAATCGAGTTGAACTTAAGTATCAGTCGAGTTGACTTGCATTATATTCGAGTTGACTTGAATTCTATTCGAGTTGACCTCAATTGAATTCCAGTAGATTTGAACTTACTTCGAGTTAACAAGAAGGTACATTTGAGTTGGTTTCAATCTTAAATCGAGTTGTTGAATACAAGTTTAAATTTTCAAGGGAATTGAATCGAGTTGAATATAGCTTTGATCGAGTTGACCATAGTTTTAATCGAGTTGACTGGTATTTGAGTCGAGTTGCATCATTACTTGATTCGAGTTGCATCATTACTTGATTCGAGTTACATCATACTTGATTCGAGTTACATCATACTTGATTCGAGTTGCATCTTATTTGATTCGAGTTGCATAGTTCTTCTAACAGTTGATTTTCTTATAGATTCGAGTTGAGTATACCTTTGTTCAAGCTTTACATATTCATTGATCGAGTTGGTCAATTCCTTATTCGAGTTGATTATCTTCTTAATTCGAGTTTCAATTTATATTCTTTCAAGTTTGATCAATTTTCAATAGTTGATCAACTTTTTCAATTTCAATCAAAATATCATTCGATCTTGGAAGATTCCTATCTGTCAATCATCATGTCTAAAGACGCGCTTGCAATGGGGTCGGAGACAAAACATCCAATTCTCTACCAGGGAGAATACGTACAATGGAGGGAAAGATTTCTGGAATTTATCAGTTTCCACGACCTCTCCGAAGAAATGTTAAAGTCATTGACTGACGGACCAGCTGTGTTCTTCGAGACAATTCTTGCTATACCCACCGGAAACCCTCCTATTCTGGAAAGAACTGTTGAGGTAACGAACCTGACAGAGGCACAGAAACGAAGAAAATTGGGGGACAAAACAGCAAGGAAGCTGTTACTGATATCTATCCCCAATGACATCTACACCTGCCTGAAAAACACGAAGACAGCCAAATCCATCTGGGATGAGGTGTGTAAGTTGATGAGGGGATCCGACAGGGCAGCTACCAACAGAGCAAGGAACAGTCTAATGACATTTGAGAGTTTTAGAGCAAGAGAGGGGGAATTGCTAGAGAACACGTACTTGCGGTTTGTCAGTTTAGTGAGTGAGATGAAAAGGAACGGTGTTACTAAATCCAATATAGACATAAACGTCAAATTTCTGAACGTACTTAACCCAGAATGGGAAAGTATGCAATGATCATCCAACAGACAGAAGACATTGAGGAAATGGATTTCCATATGGTCTTTGAGAACCTTAACAACTATCAAGATGTTGTTTTAAGGAAAATGTCTGGAAAGAAGAAAGCAGAAAACGATATCGTTGACCCTTTAGCTTTATTGGTTGATAAGAAATACAAGTATAAGCTGAAGAAGGAAAAATGGGTAGTCATAAGCAGTAGTTCTTCTGAATCAGACTCTTCAGAGTCATCAGCGGATTCAGAGATAGAAGAAATGAAAAAGAAAATGGCCTTACTCACTAAGGCATTTCAGAAGAAGTTCTATCGAAAACCCAACAATAACAAAATGCGATACAAGACTGGCTCAAGAAAGTTTGATAAGAAGGAAAAATATGAAAAATCTGGTGAAAGCAGTGGAAGAAAAGCCGATAAATATGACAAATCTGAAAAATCATCCAAGAAAGATACAGAGTAAAAATGCTACAACTGTGGCAAGCCAGGACACTTCGCCCGAGAATGCAGAATGCCAGTAGTCAAAAACTCTGATAACTACACAAGAAAGACATTTCTTGCTAAAGAAAAAGAAGCTGGCAAAGCTCTAATGGCTGAGGATGATCATTGGCTACAGCTATCAGAGGATGAAGACATCTTGGATGAAGATGCACATATCTGCTTGAAATCAGAGGTTTTCAATGAATCAGAACTGAGTTAGTCAGCAATGGTTGCAGAAGAGGAGGTATGGGTTGGGTTAATGGATGAAGAGAATGAGGAAAAAGAAGTGTCTGATGAGGAATTGACTGAAGAATTTGTGATGATGGCAACAAGGAATGCTGGCTGCAGCAAAGACAAAGAGACTGATGAATCAGATTCAGAGAAATCAGATAGTTCAGAAACACCGGAGGTACATTCTAACTCTGACTCTGAAAATGATGATTCCTGTTTGCTTGAAGAAAAATTAACACAAATGGCTTTCATACTAAAGAAATTTGAAAAATCCTTAAAAGCTGAAAAGAAAAATGCTCATTCCTTGGAAAACAAGCTAAATCAAGAACATGCGTTAGTATTGGATTTTTCCAAGGATAAAGCATTAGCACTACGAGCAGTTTCAGATTTGCAAGATAAAACAAATGAACTTCAATGCAAAATCCAAGAACTAAATAACAATATATCTGACTTAAAGAAAAACTGAATTTGGCAGAATTAGAGGCTTCAAATTATTCTGTAAAATATCATGCCATTTTTAAAGAAAGAACAAAACTTTATGAGAAAATAAAGACATTGGTAGATGAATTTATCAAAAGAGGTCAAACAGATCAAACAATATATTTAAATCAACCAAAAGATACCGAATTTTATAATTCTAAATCTGGTATTGGTTGGAATAATCCTAAATATCTGACAAATGCTATTTCAAATTCACCTACTTTATATGATGTTAGGTATATGAATCTAGGATTAAAAATGACATTTATGAAAGCATTAGATAAGATAGAATCAAGTGAAGATTCAAAAAGACTAAGGTCTGATAAAATGCAAAATTCTGTTGATTATAACAGAATAAATGAATCAAATAACAATACTTGCATTAAAGAGGAGTATATTCAGACATATTCTGAAAAGGTTTTATCTGAATCTGCTACTAAATCTCAAAAGTTATATTTACCAGTTTCAATTCTTGAAAAGATAAATTCTGATCTCGAATTGAAAATCAAAAGTTTTGAGACAGAAAATCAAACTCTTAAGGCTGAACTTAAAATTCTGGAACAAAAATTATAAAAACAGCCTGAGAACAAATCAATATCAGATCAATCATCTTCAATTCCACTTGATTCTATTAACTCTGAAAAGGACTTTGATCTGTACATGAACTCTGATTTTAACTCACTGGAAGATATGTTTGTTAAAATAGATGAGTTTGTAAAACCGTTACACAATAAACAAACTGATGACCTTAAAGAACCTGTTAGAATTCTGCAAAGAATATCTACAGATTCAAAGGAATCATCTGAAAAATCACCAAGTTTACAACCGAAAAAGAAGAAAACAAAAGTTACTTTTGTGACTCCTAATTATGAAAAAGGTGAATCATCTTCCATAAAGGACTCTATTGCACTCAATGTCCAAAATTCAAAAGGTAAGAGACCTTTACAGAAGAAACAAGTTTCTAAAATCACTAATTCTCGTGTTTCTTGTATGTCAGATTATATTGTGAAAGGTTCTCGGAAGCAATAATGGAGAAAGAAGCAGAAAGAAAAGAAAAAGAAGAGTATAAAACAAGAGTGGAGAGTGAAGGAAAAGTTGTTACAGATAGAAATAGACAATTTGAAAAATCTGTCTGTAATAATAAATTTACTGATAAATCTTGTATTAAATACTCTCGGACTGCTTTAATTGCTTTAAATTTCGTTTTGTGTAAATCAATGCATGCAAAATCTGATAAGCTTGTATGGATACCAAAGAAAAAGGACCCATTTTTCAAACAGAAAAAGGTTCCAAAGAACCAACTTTCAAAAACAGTTCCACATCGAACTGTACAAAAGTGGATACCAAAAAGAACTGTTAAAAAGTGGGTACCTAAAATAAAAGACATATCTGATGAGAAAAAGCATATTCAACCGCATGATTTACCAAAGTCAAAAGTACCCAACTATAAGTGGGTACCTCATGTTTTATTTCGTCTTATAGGTAAATCATGTGTGGTACCTTGACTCCGGATGCCCAAAGCACATGACCGGACAGAGAGAAACACTCATTAACTGTGTAGAAAAGTTCTGTGGGACGGTCAAATTCGGGAATGATCAATTCTGTCCGATTAAAGGTTATGGGAGTCTTGCGTACGATAAGATTACAATTCAGAAAGTCTTCTACGTTGACGGTCTTGGTCACAACTTGTTCACCGTTGGACAACTCTGCGACAAAGGATTAAAAGTCAATTTCAAAGCTAATCGGTGCAGCATAAGGTCTGGAGAAGGAAAAGAAATTCTTGCAGGGAATAGGAAACCAATTTGTACTCAATTGACCTAGCCTCAATCAATCTGAAGAAGGATGTCTGCTTAATGTCAAAAGCAACATCTAAAACATCTTGGCTATGGCATCGTCGTCTTTCACATCTGAATTTTAACGAATTCACCAACCTTGCAAAAGGTGGGTTAGTTAAAGGGCTACCAACTCTCAAATTTCAAAAGGAGCAGTTTTGCGCCGCTTGTAAAAAAGGAAAGACGACTAGAGATTCACACAAATCAAAAACAGAACACTCATCAACGAGAGCACTGGAACTGATACATATGGATCTGTGTGGACCAATGAGAGTACAAAGTATAAACAAGAAACGCTATGTGTTGGTAATAGTCGATAACTACTCCAGATACACATGGGTTTTCTTCCTGCGTTCCAAATCTGATGCTACCCGAAATCATAATAGACTTCATCCGAAGAATTCAAGTGAAGTTGCAGCTTTCAGTTCTGACCATCAAATCAGATAACGGGACAGAATTCAAGAACAAATCTCTCGAATCGTTTCTGAATTCTGTGGGAATAACACATCAATTCTCAGTCACTCGTACTCCACAACAGAATGGTGTCGTTGAACGACGAAATCGGACACTAGTGGAATCTGCAAGAACGATGCTGGCATATTCCAACCTTCCGTTATTCCTATGGGCTGAAGCCGTTGCAACAGCTTGTTTCACGTAGAACCGATCAATAATCAATAAAAGATTCGGAAAAACTTCGTACGAATTAATAAACAAACGGGTACCTAATGTTAAATTTTTCCATGTCTTTGGATGCAGGTGCTTCATATTAAATGACAAAGACAATCTGGGAAAATTTAATCAAAAAGCTGATGAAGGGATTTTTCATTGGGTATTCGAAGGAGTCGGTAGCTTTCCGGGTCTACAACAAACGGACCAAGACAGTCAATGAAAGCGTGAATGTAAAATTTGATGAAGGCGTAGTAATGGCTTCTGAACATACCAGTTCAGGACCCGACCATAACAAGCCGACTTCTATGAAGTCAACTGAAAAGAGTACAGATAATTCAGATTTAAATAAATTGTTCGAGAATTTCTATGAAGACTACTTTGAAAAGCCCAAAACTAATGTTTCAAATTTGGTGCCTGACAGGATTACTGAAGATCCACTCGTAGTCTCGGACTATTCTTATCAACCGATTTCAGAAGAAACTAGAGAAGCTTCAACGACAGATGTGCACTTACCTACTGATAGTGTACAACCTATTCAACCTCCAGTGTCTTTTGAAACCCCCTTACCATCTGAAAACTCAGAAACCCCTATCTCAGATAATATATTATCTACATCCGAAGCTAACCCCCGACTTCCCTACTTAGACTTAAATCCCAATCAAGACCAAATTCAACCGTATCCACATACCTTTAAGTGGACAAGAAATCACCCAACTGAAAATATCATTGGTGATCCTTCTGCATCAGTTCAAACCAGAAGAGCAACAATAGACGAGTGCTTATTTTCAAACTTTCTCAGCAAAATTGAGCCAAAGAATGTGAAAGTAGCTCTTCTGGATGCTGATTGGATTGTGGCAATGCAAGAAGAACAGAATCAGTTCGAAAGGTTGAAGGTCTGGAGATTGGTAGAGTGACCTAAAGATAAATCAATCATTGGCACGAAGTGGATTTTCAAGAATAAGAAGGATGAACATGGTGTCATCATTCGTAACAAAGCTCGACTCGTTGCCAAAGGATACAGTCAACAGGAAGGGATCGATTATGATGAGACTTCCGCTCCAGTTGCAAGAATAGAAGCAATTAGGGTGTTTCTAGCATTTGCTTCTCATAAAAACTTTACAGTTTACCAAATGGATGTAAAAACTGCGTTTTAAACGGGGAACTAACAGATGAAGTGTATACATATCAGCCCGAAGGGTTTACTGATCCTTCGAAGCCTGATCATGTATATATTTTAGATAAATCCCTGTATGGCCTTAAACAAGTATCGCGTGCTTGGTATGATGCACTTTCAACATACTTGTTGATAGTGGATTTAACATAGGTGCAGTGGATACTACCCTGTTTATAAAACGTCAAGGGCCAGATATTATAGTAATTCAAATATATGTAGACGATATAATATTTGGGTCTACAAATCCTGAATTTTGCAAGAAATTCGCTTTCTTAATGTCCCAGAAATTTGAAATGAGCATGATGGGAAAAATATTTTTTTTCTTAGGTTTACAGGTTAAACAACTGACTGATGGAATTTTTATCAATCAGTCCAAATATATTCAAGACATGTTAAAAAATTTTAACATGGTCAATAGTACTCCTATGAAAACTCCCATGGCTCCAGATTCAAAATCCAAACTCGATGAGGACATTTCAGGGAAACCTGTAGATGTAACTCATTATCGAGGAATTATTGGGTCATTAATGTATTTAACTGCCAGTAGATCTGATATTATAATTGCTACATGTGTTTGTGCTAGATATCAGGCAAATCCAAAAGAATCACATTTAGTTGCTGCTAAAAGGATATTAAGATATCTTAAGGGAACACCAAACCTTGGTTTGTGGTATCCCCGAGAATCTTCATTCAGTTTAACTACTTTTTCTGATGCTGATCACGCAGGTGATAAAATGGGTAGAAAAAGTACATCAGGTGCAGTTCAATTCTTAGGTGACAAACCCGTCTGCTGGTCATCCAAGAAACAACACTGTGTTTCATTGTCTACATCCGAAGCAGAATATGTTGCTGTATCATCATGCTGTTCACAAATGTTGTGGATGAAGAGCCAACTGCGAGACTACGTGTTTACACCACAGAAGATTCCGATATATTATGATTCTCAGAGCGCAATTGCTATAGCATCTAATCCAGTGCAACACTCAAAAACCAAACACATCGACATTCGGTATCACTTTATTAAGGATCATGTTGAAAATGGTAATATAAAATTATATTTTGTTCCTACTGAATATCAAATAGCTGCCTTGTTTACCAAAGCATTAGATGAAAACGGTTTAATTTTTTGGTATACAAGTTGGGTATGTTGAATCATTAGATTTAAAAATTCAGTAGTTTCAATTTATAATTTTAAATTTACATTTTTATTTGATCTTCATTTAATGTTAAATTCATGAATTTTAAAAGTTTACATTTTTCGAAATTTAAAAGATCTGAATTGTCATGTGCAGGGGGAGCAGAAAATGATTTTATCTGATTTTGAGAAAATCTGATAAATTTTATCTGGTGTTTTGTAGGGGGAGCAGATATTGAAAATAATATATACATCTGAGGGGGAGCTTAATTGAAAACATCACGGGGGAGCACTATGTTTTGTTTTTATTTTTTTTGATAGATAATTTTTTTTGTGTTTATGATTTTTTTTCTCTTTTACTTTTTTTTTTGTTGTTATTTTTGTTTGTTTGTTTTTGTTGAATTGTTAAATTTTTGCTTTGTTATGTGAATTGGGCTTAAAATTTGTATAATTGAATAAATGGGCCGGGTTGAATAGTTAAAATTTGAAATTTGAAAATTTCAACTATAAAGTTGAATTTCAAAATTCATTTTACTTTTTTTAAACTTTTACTGTTCACCGTCTCTTACAACCTCTTTTCTTTGCTACGAAGAAATCCAAAGGAATCAACCATATCAGAAATTTTTCAACATTTAACTTGCAAATTGTAAGCCCTCTTCATAATTTTGTGTATTTTTTTCAGCATTATATGCTTTGTTTTCAATATTTTGTTCGTGTATCTGTGTGTGCGTATGAACATCAAGAGGTGTTCATGGGTTTTAATCATTTGGAGTTGTTATTCTGAAATTAATAATGTGTTTGTTTGCGGTTTATCATATTGAACTTGAATTTCAAGTTTCAAAGTTCATTTTCAAACACACTAACAGAAAATTGAACTTTTGGTTCAAAATTTTTTTTCGAGTTCACAAATCGGATTTCTAATCAAGATGTTGTTGCATCTGAACAAAGGTCAGTAAACAAAACTTATTTGAAATCAATTTTCGAGTGGGGTTTATGTTTTCAATAAGTGCAAATGTTCCTGGAATTAATTTTTTGAAAATCAGTGTGTATAGACTTGAAAATAATTTCAAGAACATTTTCTCGAATAAAGGTATAATCGAGTATACATTCAGTTTCATTCGAGTTGAATAATACATTACCTGAGAAATGTATTGTTTAATTTGAAATGATCACTAAGTAATTCGAGAAAATGATTGTTTCATTCGAGTTGGACCCACCTTTTAATCGAGTTCATTCAAGAGATGTTCGAGTTGAACTCATTCCTGACCTTAGAATTAATCTTTCATTCGAGTTCAATCGAGTTCATTCATATATAATTCGAGTTGAGTTTATCCTTACTTCGAGAAACATCATTTGATGTTTGAGTTGACTTAAGTCCAGGACTTAGGATTTTTCAAAACAATTCTCGATATGTTTTTCATTCGAGAAAGGATTCCAATTCATTCGAGTTGAGTTTTAAGTCATTCGAGAAATTTTCTACTTCATCCGAGTTGGTTCTTAGACATATTCGAGAAATCTTCTATTTCATTCGAGTTGGTACATGGGCACATTCGAGAACCACTCTACTTCATTCGAGATGGTCTTAGTGTCATTCGAGGAGTTTTTAAGAGTCATTCAACTTTTATATTCATTTTTTTGAAAAAATGTCCAAGTATTGGGAATTTAACTTTTTTAAGAAAAATGTCACATTTTTCAAGAAATTGTTTAAATCTGTGTTTTTCTAACATTGGTCTCTGAAAGATTGACTTTGGAATCCTCTCAATAATATTTTCATATTATTGTTTGGAATCCCGATGCTTTTAAACAGAAAAGCACATATTTTTATAATTTCTAGCAAAATGTTTTGTTTTTCTATTGTGCAGGATTTCATTTGTTTATCTGTTGAAACTGACATTCTTATTATTTTACACAGGTTACAAATGGCTTCACAAGCTCAATCCCAACCTTCAAACTCCTCTGACTCTCATTCTTCATCAAACCACACACTCGTATCTAAACCCGTTCGTTTCGCATCTGTCACTAGACCTTCACCATCTACCCTCATTCCTGATAACCAGTTAATCAAACCCAGATACTACTTACCATTCAGAGATAATAATCACCGTCTTGATACCAAAGTCATCAAAGTAAGCCATCCAATCATCGTAGATATTCTCAAAGGCCATCATTTGAGATATCTTCTTCAATATAAACCCTCTATTCCTCAAGTATATCTTCAACAATTCTGGCATACTGTAAAGTTTGTTCCCGCTGATGGTAACCATCATTTCAAGGTTACCATCGATCAATTTAAAACCAAAATCACTCTAGCCAGACTCAGGCACAATCTATTCCTACCCCGTAGAATAGATACTGTAAATTTTCCAGAATTAGCCAGCTTCGAGGATTTTGTATCAGATGAGGAGTTGGTCCATGATTTAATCTGTTTGGGATATTCAAAGCCACTTCCTAAGAGTTCAAAGTTCCATCGCAACAGACTGAATGGTGAATGGTACACTCTATTCGGAATCATTAATCGATGCATGACGTCCAAACATACAGGCATAGACTGCAGTATACACTGTCTCAGAATATTCCATGGCATAGCTTTCAACAAGCACTATGACTATGCACAGTGCATATGGGAGGACCTCAAAGAAGTTGTGTTGGCCAAGACAACAAATAGATCAAGGAAATTTGTTCCTTTGCAATATTTCATTCAAATCATAATCAGAGGCATTCTCAGGGCAAATGAAAACATACTGAAAAGATCCAGCTCTCAAAGATGTCCTGATTATGTAATGATGAGCTTACATGAAGTACCAGATTCTTCAAATGCCAACATCATGCCTATTCCGGAAGCATTGTTAAAATATGCAGATCAGGAGAGTGAAAATGTGAGGCTTTATAGAATAGATCACGCTCCCATAGAGACCCAAGAACTGGGTTCTCTAAACCAAGGAGTTGTATGACAAGAAGAACTACAGCAAGGGGCTGAAGTTCAGGGAAGCCCAAGAGTGTCTGAGGGAGAAGAAGTTGAAGTAAGGGGTGGTGAGGGAGATGCGAGTAGCTCCGATTCTGAACGTACCTTGTCGAATATTAATGAGGGAGCTGCGGAAGGTGAGGATGATAATGATGATGATGATGATGAAGGTGGTCCTGATCATGATGAGGGAGGAGCTGCGTTTTTTGATATTGTAGATATAGCTCAGCAGAGTGTGAGGGATGTCCAAAGCCCAGAATGTCGGGACAGAACCATATATGTTGTTAGCTCCCAACAGGGAGTTAGCATTGAAGAAGTCAGTATCCCACTGACGATTGCACACCCTACCATCTACTCAGTCTCCTCTCAACAGGAGACTGTTTCATTTGAACACCGGGATCAAGCTCAACTGCTATCCGATAGTCCTTTGAATTGATGGATATTAAAATTAGTACACATCTGCCCGAGTGTATGACTTCTTTTCTTTCACAGAGTCTAGAACCGATACACACTAGGACACTTGCGTCTACTTCATTCGTTGAAGTAAGTGTAGTTGAACTCAGTGTCACTACCGGAACAACCTCAGTAACGGAAGCATTTGTTGCTCCCTCACTTGAAGAGTTTGGAAGTCCAGTCAGAGCCACAACTATGCCATCTCTGAGCACTGGCCACACAGAGGTTCTTTTTACAAGTTCCATTGTTGTGTCAACTAAAAGTCTAAGTGACCCAGTAGTTACACTTTCCCCGTTTGTGACTACATCCACTTTATCTCAAGCGTTGAATGCTGCTGATGTTGGTGTGAACAATCATATCACAGCCCAATTATTAGAGGTTATGTATCAGATGACAACCATTCATAAGTTTTTGAAGGGAAAATCTGTGGCAGAAGAGTCTATAAAGCAATCAGATCCAAATCAAGCTATAGCAGAGCTAAGAGACTTTTTTTTTTGAACAATTTGATGAAATGAGAGAAAGGATGATAGGGTTGGAGAGTACAGTGATAACAGCTTTGGGGAACTTATCAGAACGTGTATCCGCCGTCGAACAAATGTGCAAGGCTCAAGCTTCAGCGCCTAAAAGAAAACATGATGAGCATAATGATGAATACGATGATGCTCCTCATGAGGGGGAGAAGAGGAGGAAGCTTGATGAGTCAACACCTGGTCTTTTAATGATAACTTATCCAGAGAAAGAGACGGAAGCACAAGAGAGATGTGAAATGTTGTTTCTACCAATTCAATCAACAATATGCAATTAACAAGAACGATAAACGTAATCAACACTAACCGAATGATTTGATTGATGAACTTGATGATTACAAAATGATGATCAGGAATATTCTTGTACAGAGCAGCTTTCTCTAATTCATATGCGTACAAAATGATAATCTGACAGATCTTCTAATTTGGAAAGTCAAAGTTACTATTTATACATTTATACAAACTATTAAGGAAATACACAAACAGTCCCTACACTTTGTTTTTCATCAATTAAACATATTCTAACATTCTCCCCCTTTGATGAAAATAGCAAAGTCATCAAACTGATAAGCCCAGCTTTTGTTCAAACCTTCTGATACTTTTACGATCCGAAAGCCTCCATTCAATTTTTGAAATAAATTCAACCATGAGTCTTCGGTCGTTAACAGATAAGGCTCCTTTCTTTGTCTTTCTTTTCTAGTCTGCTGCAAGCTTACCTTTCAATCCACTTAAAACTTTAATCAACGTACCATCAGAAAACTTATTCAGCTCCACACTCCTCATTGCTCTCAACTTCTTATTCCTATCTTTATACATGACTGTTGGATGCTTCACCATGATCACTTGAAACTCTTTCAGCTCACCAGCAAATTTAATATCTCTGTGAGGTGCAGTCATATTTATCTTCCTCATGCCTCTTTCAACCCCAATCTGTAGTTCTTGTACTGACATTAATACCAATTTGGTATGCATAAAGTGAAATAGTGTCTTTAGCGCAAATCTACAGTGTTCATTTCTTTTATTTCTGCACAGTTCGTCAAAAAGATCTTCAATATCGACCAAGTGCATGTTGAACATGTCTGCTTCCGTGAACACATAAGTATTTCCATATGACCTAGTGACTGTGAATTTTGGATAAAAAAATCTTGACAAATCTTTCTTTATCAATCTTCACCAGGTCCATTATTCTGAATTCGCTCTTAACCTTCTCAACCTCTTGTGTCTTATTTCTCAGGAAACTGGCATAGTTAACCAGATTAGGCATATTTGGCTCTAGGACTCTGAATAACTTGTGAAATGAGCATGGAGCTTGCTTCTTGCAAAAGATCCGTTTCTCCAGAATATCTTCAATATACGGCATCTTGTTTCTTTTTCTGATAAATTCCGCAGATCTGTTCTCTGGCAGTTCAAGCTTTTTCACCTTCTTCTTGCGTATCTCATCCTTATTCAACAAAGTTAACATATCTTGAATCTCCCTCTGTACCACTTATTGTGCTTGAAATCTAAGTCTGTGTTGTTTCTTCGATTCATCAGCAAGCACATATTCATTGAAAAACCTATCCATCACCTCAACTTCATTCAAAACCACTGTTTCTTGAGCCACACTGCTCTCAACAGGAAACTCTTCAAATTCTTCTTTAATTTGTACAACCACCTCAGGCTTTTCAACCGTTGATGTTGATTCAACTTCTTTCATAATTTCCTCGACTAAAACTTCCTCCTCCTCAATTCTTTCAGCTCTAAAGTCTACATCTGTCAAAGTGATTATATCATCATCTTCAGAAACTTCAATATACTCTTCTCTCTCTTCTCCTGTCCCTTGAATACTCAATTCTTGATTTTTCTCTTGAACGTCTTCATCTGAATCAATATACTCTACAAAGTGATAGATATCAGACTGAGTGTTCAAAGGAACTGGAACATCTTCATAAAGAATCAATCCCAGCTCTCTCTGTTCACCAGCTGATTCTTTAGAGCCCCCAGCTTCTTTCTCCTGAGCTTCCGGCTCCTTTTCTGGATATGTTATCATTAATACTCCAGGCGTCGGTTCATCAAGATTTCTCCTCTTCTCCCCCTCATGAGGAGCATCATCGGAGTCCTTGTCATGCTCATCATGTTTCCTCTTTGATGAGGAAGCTTGAGCCTTGCAGGTGTCTTCTACTGCAGCTACTCTTTCTGAAAGATTCCCCAACGCGGTTACCACAGTGTTTTCTAGGCTGATCATACGCTCTCGCATCTCATCAAACTGCTCAAAAACAAAATCCTTCAACTCTTCCTTCAACTCTTCTATAGCTTGCTTTGACTCAGATTGCTTGACAGACTCCTCTGCAACATCTTTTCCCTTTAAAAGTTTCTGAATATTTGTCATTTGAGCCATTACCTCTGCTAACTGATTAGATACATGCATATTTACACCAGATACAGCTTCATTCAGTGCACTTGTTAAGGTTGATTCTGTAACAAAAGGGGATAAATTCACCACTGGGTCACGTAGACTTCCAGTTGACACAACAGTCGAACTTGTATAAAGAACTTCTGTGTGGCCAGTGCTCAGAGTTGGTATTGTCGTTTCTCTGACTGGACTTCCACCCTCTTCAAGTGACGGAGCAACAAATGCTTCCGTTACTGAGGGTATTCCGGTGGGAACACTAAGTTCAACCACACTCACTTCAACAAATGAAGTTGACTCAAGTGTCCTAAACTGTATAGGATCTAGACTTTGTGATTGCAAAGAAGTCGTACACACGGGCAGTTGTGCACTTGTTTCAATATCCATTAAGTCCAAGTGACTTACGGATAGGTTGTGTGGTTCATCCCTGTGTTCAATTGAAATAGTCTCCTGTTGAGAGGAGACTGAGTGGATAGTTGGGTGTGCGATTGTCAGTGGGATACTGACTTGTTCAATGCTAACTCTCATAGGAGAGCTAACAATAGACGTGGTTAAATCCCGGCTTTCTGGGGTTATGGTCTCCCTCACACTCTCTACAGCAATTTGTACAATATCCACCATCATCCCTCCTCCCTCATGATGATCACCTCCATCATCACCATCATCATCATCATCATCTCCTTCTCCCTCTTCTTCTTGTATATCAGACAACGTCTTCTCAGAATCTGACTTTTCGGCTTCTTCCTCACCACCCCTCACACTACCTTCTCCCTCACTCTCAGAATGGGCAACGTGAACTTCAGCCCCTTGCTGAGGTTCCTCTATCCTTAAAGCTCCTGGGCTAAGAGATCGCGGTTCCTGGGTCTCTATTGGAGCATGATCTATTCGATATAATCTCACATTCTCACTTTCTTGATCTGCATATTTGAGCAACGACTCTGGAATTGGCATTATGTTTGCATTTGGAGAGTCCGGCACTTCGTGTAGGCTCATCATAACATAGTCCGGGCATCGCTGAGAATTGGCTCGCTTTGGAATATTTTCATTTGCACGCAGGATCCCTAGGATAAGAATATGTATGAAACGCTGAAGTGGCACAAATTTCCTTGCTCTATTCGTTGTTTTTGCAAGCACAATTTCTTTCAAATCTTCCCATATGCACTGAGCAAAGTCATAATGTTTGTTGAATGCTATCCCATGAAATATTCTCAAGCAATGAATGCTGCATCTATCAATCCCGGTATGTTTTGAAGTCATACACCTATTAATGGTTCCAAATAGGGTATACCGTTCTCCATTTAAACCATTTCTGTGAAACTTTGAACTTTTTGGAAGTGGCTTTGAGTAGCCCAAGCAGATCAAGTCATGTACCAGCTCCTCATCAGAAACAAAATCTTCAAAGTCTGCCAACTCTGGGAAATTTACCGTGTCTATACGTCTCGGAAGAAATAGATTATGACGCAGTCTTGCTAGAGTGATTTTCGTCTTAAACTGATCTATTGTCACTTTAAAGTGATGATTGCCGTCAGCAGGAACAAATTTGACAGTGTGCCAAAATTGTTGTAAATACACTTGAGGAGTAGACGGTTTGTATTGTAGCAGATACCCGAGTGGATGGCCTTTCAAAATGTCCACAATGATAGGATGGCTTACTTTAATAACTTTGGTATCTAGACGATGGTTATTATCACGGAAAGGAAGGCAATGTTTTGGTTTTACTAGCTGGTTATCTGGGATAATGTTTGGTTGTGATGAGCGGGCAACTGAGGTTGATCTAACTGGGGTAGATACAAGGGTATGGTTTGATGATGAATGGGAATCAGAGGAGTTTAAATTTTGGGATTGTACTCGGGATGCCATTTGAACACCTGTAAAAAAACAAGAACATCATGTTAGTCATATCATGTACTCAAATGACATCTGTCAAAAATGTAGAAAAATTGTAACATTTTATTAGAAATTATCAAAACTTGTGATTTTCTTTTTAAAGCATCGGGTTTCCAGACAATAATAGTTAATTATTGAATGAACTCCAGAGTCAATCGTTTAGAGACCAATGTTAGAAAAACACAAATTTATAATAATTTCTTTAAAAATGTGACATTTTTCTTAAATCATAAAAAATTCCACACTTAGAAAAATTTTCTGTTGAAACTCGACTAAAACTACAAGTTTCTCGAATCACTCTTGAACTCACTATCCAAACTCGAATGATGTATCTATGAAACTCGAATAAACCTATATACAACTCGAATGAAGTACCTATGAAACTCGAATAAACCTATATACAACTCGAATAAAGTACCTATGAAACTCGAATAAGCCTCTGTAAAACTCGAATGATGTACACATTAAACTCGGATAAGTCTCTACACAACTCGAATGGCATATACATGAAACTCGAATAGTCTATGTACTAAACTCGAATGAAACATGGGATCCAACACTCAACTCGAATGACCAAGTCATGTTCTCGATAAGACCTTTGTCCCGACTCGAATAACCTTTGAAGCACTTATTTCTGAAAAATTTTCTAAGTGTTACACACACACACTTGTCAACTCGCATGAAACATAAATGTTTCTCGAATGTAATGTGTAACAAACTCGAATAACTCTGAATTCTATATGAATCAACTCGAATAAGTCATGATGAAACTCGAATGACTCTTAAATCAACTCGAATGACTCTTAAGTCAACTCGAATGACTCTTAAATGCAACTCGAATGACTCTGTAATGCAACTCGAATAATGCTTTATTCGAGAAATGTCTTTTTATTTTTCTACAAGTCTAAAACACACTGAATTTTATGAATTTAATTTCATGGATTATTTTCAGTGCTTTAAAACCTGTACCCCCTTCGAAAATGTATTTTAAACACATTTATTTTACTGAACTTTGAACAAAAACAACTTTAAAGCTGTTAAAACTTCAAATTTCAGAATATTCAAAAACTCGAAACTGTTCCATTAAAAAATCAATGATTCTGTTTTTGTGAAGTACAAATGACTTATGAAATTTCAGATTCATAGTCATAATGCCCACACAAACATCATCAGACAATTAATTTCAGTTTCATGGACCAATCACATTATTTGCCATTAACGGTCAAGAACACAAAAATAAAAATAAGAACAGATGACCACACTGAATAGATACACTGAAGAAAAATAAACAAACAAACTGAAATAAACGAATATTTACTCACAATCTTGATGAAAATAATGTCGTTTGTGGGTTTTGAGCTTGCTTTGAAGTTAAGGAATCTTGTTGGAGAAGATGAAGTTGGATATTTTCCGGAAAAAATGAATTTGAATTTGAAAATTCAAATTTATAGTCAAAGTTTACCCGGCCCATTTTGATGTTTTCCAATTTAAAATATCCGGCCCATCGTATACACCAAATTAGCCCACACACTAATTATTTCAATCAAAAATTGTGACTCAAAAAATAAAATTTGAATTTCAAAAAAAATATTAACAGCACAGAAAAACAAAACAAAACAACAAAAAAAATTTTAAAATGTACTTAAAAAGAAATTCATATTAAGAGAGAAAAAAAAAATTTTTGTACATCAAACAACACACACAAAAAAATAATAAAATAAAAAAAATTGAAAACACAAAAAAAATTATAGAAACATTAAAAAAATATTAACAATACGCATTTGCTCCCCCTTGAATTTCTGAAAGTTGCTCCCCCTCAACTGGATATTCATTTTCTCAGCTCTGCTCCCCCTACAAAATAACAGATATTTCTTATCAGATTTATTCAAAATCAGATAAATTTCTTTTCTGCTCCCCCTGCACATGACAATCCAGATTTTGTTAAATTCTAAAGAATATACACTTTTTATGATTCATGAATTTAACATCAGATAAAAATCACTTAAAAAAATGAAAAAAAAAAAATTTTTAAATTATAATTTTGAAACTACTGAATTATTAAATCTTAACGATTCAACATACCTAATTTGTATACCAAAAAATTAAACCGCTTTTCATCTAACGCTTTGGTAAACAAATCAGCTAGTTGATATTCAGTAGGTACAAAATATAATTCTATATTTCCATTTTCTACATGATCTTTTATAAAATGATACCGAATGTCAATGTGTTTCGTTTTTGAATGTTGCACCGGATTTGATGCAATAGCTATTGCGCTCTGAGAATCACAATATATTGGAATTTTCTTTGGTGTAAACCCGTAATCACGCAGTTGGCTCTTCATCCACAACACCTGAGAACAGCAGGAAGATACAGCAATGTACTCTGCTTCAGCTGTAGACAATGAAACACAATGTTGTTTCTTGGATGACCAACATACGGGTTTGTCACCTAAGAATTGTACTGCTCCTGATGTACTCTTTCTGTCCATCTTATCACCTGCGTGATCAGCGTCAGAAAAAGCAGTCAGATTAAATGAAGACTCTCTAGGATACCACAAACCAAGATTTGGAGTTCCTTTGAGATATCTTAAAATTCATTTTGCAGCTGTTAAGTGTGATTCTTTTGGATTTGCCTGATATCTAGCACAGACACATGTAGCAAACATAATATCTGGTCTACTGGCTGTTAAGTACATTAATGACCCAATTATACCTCGATAATGAGTCACATCTACAGGTTTCCCTGAGATGTCCGCATCAAGTTTTGATTTTGAATCCGGAGCCATGGGAGTTTTCATAGGAGTACTATTGACCATGTTAAATCTCTTTAACATGTCTTGTATATATTTTGACTGATTGATAAAAATACCATCAGTTAATTGTTTTACTTGTAATCCTAAGAAAAAATTTATTTCCCCCATCATGCTCATTTCAAATTTTTGGGACATTATAAATGCGAATTTCTTACAAAATTCTGGATTTGTAGACCCAAATATTATATCATCTACATATATCTGTATAACTATGATATCTGACCCCTGACGTTTTATAAACAGGGTTGTGTCAACTGCACCTTTTGTAAATCCACATCTCAACAGATATGTTGAGAGTGCATCATACCAAGCACGATGTGCTTGTTTAAGGCCATAGAGTGACTTATCTAAAATATATACATGATCAGGTTTCGAAGGATCAGTAAACCCTTCCGGCTGATATGTATATACTTCATCTGTTAGCTCCCCGTTTAAAAACGCAGTTTTGACATCCATTTGATATACTGTAAAATTTTTATGAGCGGCAAAAGCTAAAAACATCCTTATAGCTTCAATTCGTGCAACTGGTGCGAATGTTTCATCATAATCAATCCCTTCTTGTTGGCTGTATCCTTTGGCCACGAGACGAGCTTTATTCCGAATAATGACACCATGTTCATCTTTCTTGTTCTTGAAGATCCATTTCGTGCCTACTATGGATTTGTCTTTTGGGCGCTCAACAAGTCTCCAGACCTTTAACCGTTCGAACTGGTTGATTTCTTCTTGCATCGCCACAATCCAATCAGCATCCAGAGGGGCTTCTTTACATTTTTGGGCTCAATCTTACTCAAAAAATTTGAAAATAAGCATTCATTTATAGTAGCTCTTCTGGTTTGGACTGACGCAGATGGATCACCAATGATGTTCTCTATTGGGTGATTTCTTGTCCACTTAACTGTATGTGGAAACGGTTCTATTGGGTCTTGGTTGGGATTGAGATCTAGATATGGTTCGGGACTTACTGCAGATGTTGTAGGTGGGACATCTGAGGTAGGAGCTTCTGAATGTTCAGAAGTAACGGGGGTTTCAGAAGAATGTGGAGGTTCATTTGGTTGCACAATCTCAGTAGTTGACTGTACATTTGCTGTTGAAGCTTCTCCAGTTTCTTCTGAACCTTGTTGTTGAGAAAGATCAGAGACTATGACTGGATCTTCAGTAATCCTGTCAGGCACCAAATTTTGAACATTAGTTTTGGGCTTTTCAAAATAGTCTTCATAAAAATTCTCAAACAACTTGTATAATTCTGAATGTTCAGCATTTTGTTCAATGGACTCCAATGAAGTCTGCATGTTAGGTTCGGGTCCTGAACTGGTATGTTCAGAAGCCATTACCACTCCTTCGTCGAATTTGACATTTACGCTCTCATTGACTGTCTTGGTTCTTTTGTTGTACACTCGAAAAGCAACCGACTCCTTTGAATACCCGATGAATATTCCTTCATCCGCCTTTTGATTAAACTTTCCCAGATTGTCTTTATCGTTCAAAATAAAGCATCTGCAACCAAAGACATGGAAAAATTTAATATTAGGTATTCGTTTATTAATCAGTTCATAAGGAGTCTTTCCGAATCTCTGATTTATTATTGAACGATTTTGTGTGAAACAAGCTGTTGCAACTGCTTCTGCCCATAAAAACAACGGTAAATTGGAATATGCCAGCATCGTCCAAGCTGATTCCACAAGTGTCCGATTCCTTCTTTCAACGACACCGTTTTGTTGTGGAGTTCGAGCAGCTGAAAACTGATGTGTAATTCCTATTGAGTTCAAGAATGAGTCAAGTGATTTGTTCTTGAACTCTGTTCCGTTGTCTGAGCGGATTGTTTGAATTGTGAGTTGCAACTTTACTTGTATTTTCCGGATGAAGTCGATGATCGTTTCGGTTGCATCTGATTTGGATCTCAGGAAGAAAACCCACGTGTATCGTGAATAGTCATCAACTATCACCAATACATATCGTTTCTTATTTATGCTTTGTACTCTCATTGGTCCACACAAATCCATATGCAATAATTCCAGTGCTCTCGTGGATGAGTGTTCTGTTTTGGATTTGTGTGTGGCTCTTGTCATCTTTCCTTTTTCACATGCCGCACATAATTGCTCTTTTTGAAATTTGATTGTCTGCAGCCCTTTAACTAGCCCTCCTTTTGCTAGGTTGGTCAGCTCATTGAAGTTCAGATGTGAAAGGCGACGATGCCACAGCCATGCCGTTTTAGATGTAGCTTTTGATAATAAGCAGACATCTTTCTTCATATTAATTGAGGCTAAATCAATGGAGTACAAATTTGTTTTCCTGTATCCTGCCAAAATTTCTTTTCCTTCTCCGGATCTGATGCTGCACCGATTGGCTTTGAAATTGACTTCTAATCCTTTGTCACACAATTGCCCAATGCTAAATAGATTTTGTCCAAGACCATCAACATAGAAGACCTTTTGGATGGTGATCTTGTCATATTTGAGACTTCCGTAGCCTTTGATCGGACAAAACTGATCGTTTCCAAATCTAACCGTCCCACAGAACTTTTCTACAAAGTCCGTGAGTGTGTCTCGTTGTCCGGTCATATGTTTGGAGCAGCCGGAGTCAAGGTACCAGACATGGTTTAACTATAAGACGAAGTTGCACATGAGGTATCCACTTGTAGTTGGGTACTTTAGTTTTAGGTAAATCATGCACATTATTATTTGTTTTTCTAACAGATATGGCTTTTAGCTTATCATTTGAAGTTATTTTAGGTACCCATTTTTGAACTGTTCTTTTAGGTATCCATTTTTGTACAATTCGCGGTGGAATTGCTTTTGAAATATTTTTCTTTGGAACCTTTTTCTGTTCATAAAATGGGTCATTCTTCTTTGGTTGCCATATGAGCTTATTAGATTTAACAACTGCAGGCTTACAAGCATGAGAATTCAAAGCAATTAAGTCCTTTCTAGAAAACTTTATACAAGAGTTTTTAACAAGATTATTATTATTATTATTACAGACAGACTGTTCATTTTTGCTATTTCTATCTGTAACATTTTTGTTCTTCACGCGCCACTCTTGTTTTTCTGTTCTCTTTCCTTCTTTCGCCACACTTGTTTTCTCGACCCGTTCACAACGATATCTGGCATAAAAAAGTATGAGAATTAGAAGATTTAGATGCTCGTTTTTTCTGTAACTTTTTCATACATGTTGAAGATTGGACTTCACGTGCAATTGAGTCCGTTGATGAAGATGATTCAATCTTTTCAAAGCTAGGAGACTGAACAAAAATTTTTGTTTTCTCCTTTTGTTGTACTGATGGTGAATTTTCAGATGATTTTAAAGAATCTGTAGACATTCTTTGCAGAATCTTAACAGGTTCTTTATTACCATTTGATAGTTTGTTAGTCAAAGGTTTGATAAATTCACCAATTTTACCAAACATTTGATCTAATGAATTATCATCAGAGTGCATGTACAGATCAAATTCTTTCTCTGAATTTATAGAATCTAGAGAAGTAGATAATTGTGGATCAGACATAGTTGTGTTTTTAGGCTGAGTTTGCAACATTTGTTCCATTTTTCTTAATTCAGCCTTTAGAGTTCCATTCTCTGTCTTAAAATTTTTAATTTTCAATTCTAAATCAGAATTTATCTGTTCTAAAATTGAATTTGGTAAATATAATTTTTGAGACTGAGTTGGTAATTCAGACAAATCCTTTTCAGAATAAGTTTGAATGTACTCTTCTTTAGTATCAATAATGTTGCTGGTTTCATTTATCTTGGTATAATCACCATAATTTTGCATTTTGTCTGATCGTAATCTTTTTATTTCTTCGCTAGATTCTATTTCTTCAGATGCTTTCATAAATGTCATTTTTAATCCTAAATTCATGTATCTGACATCATATAGTGTTGGTGAATTTGATATGGCTTTTGTCAGATACTTAGGATTTTCCCAACCAATACCAGATTTAGAGTTATAAAATTCTGTGTCTTTTGGTTGATTTAAATAAATTGTTTGATCTGTTTGCCCTCTTTTAATAAATTCATCATCCATCTTTTTTATTTTCTCATAAAGTTTAGTTCTTTCTTCAAATATGGCATGATATTTTACAGAAAAGTTTGAGGCTTCTAACTCAGCTATTCGCAGACTTTCTTGTAAATCAGATATTTTGTGATTCAGATTGAGTATATTGCTTTGAAGTTCTTTTTCCTTATCTTGTAAGTCTGAGACTGCTCGTAAAGCTAATGCTTTATCTTTGGAAAAGTCTAGAACTAAGTTGTGTTCATTTCGAAGTTTGTTTTCCAAAGAATGAACATTTTTCTTTTCTGCCTTTAAAGATTTTTCAAACTTTTTAAGCATAAAGGCCATATTAGTTAGTTTTTCTTCTAATATGCATGATTCATCAATATCAGAGTTTGAATTAGAATTTACCTCCGGTCTGTCTGAACCATCTGAGTTTTCAGACTCTGAATCTTCCTCATTTTCAGCTTCATTTTGGCCAGTTGCCATTAATGCAACTTCCTCTGTTGCTTCCTCTTCATCAGAATCAGATTCTCTCCTTTCTGCATCCTCTTCATCAGTCAGTCCAACCCACACCTCATCTTCAGCTATCATAGTTGATTCACTCAGTTCAGATTCATTGAAAATTTCTGACTTTAGATAAATATGAGCATCTTCATCCAAGATGTCATCGTCTTCTGATAACTGTAACCAATGATTCTTTCTCTTTGGCTAAGAGAGCCTTTCTTGTATAGTAGTCTGAATTTTTGACTACCGGAGATCTGCATTCCCGGGCATAGTGACCTGGTTTTCCACAGTTATAGCATTTCTGTTCCGACTCTTTCTTGGCTGATTTGTCTGACTTCTCAAATTTGTCAGTCTTTCGTGCACTATTCTCTCCAGATTTCTCATACTTATCTTTTTTCTCAATTTTCCTTGAACCTGTTTTATAGCGCATCTTGTTGTTTGTTGGCTTTCTGTAAAATTTCTTCTGAAATGCTTTTGTAAGCAAAGCCATCTGCTTTTTCATCTCTTCTATTTCTGAATCAGCATATGAATCTGAGGATTCTGATTCAGAAGATGTAGTAGCTGATTACAGCTCTTTTCTCCTTTTTCAGCTTGTATTTATACTTTTTCTCCGCTAGTAGAGCTAGTGGATCAACAGTTTCTTTTTCCGCTTTCTTCTTTCCAGATATTTTCCTCAATACAACTTCTTGATAGTTGTTGAGGTTTTCAAATAGCATATGAAAATCCATCTCCTCAATATCTTTTGTTTGTTGGATGATCGTAGCATATTTTTCCCATTCTGGATTTAGAACATTTAAAAATTTGACATTGATGTCCAAGTTGGACTTTGTCACTCCGTTTCTTTTTACTTCACTTACCAGATTCACAAATCTGAGGTAAGTGTTTTCCAAAAGTTCACCTTCACGAGCTCTGAAGTTCTCAAACGTCATTAGGCTATTCCTAGCCCTATTTGTAGCAGCTCTGTCTGATCCCCTCATGATTTTGCATACTTCATCCCAAATGGACTTAGCAGTCTTTGTATTTGTCAGACAAGTGTAGATATCATTGGGGATTGATATCAACAATAGTTTTCTTGCAGTCTTGTCCCCTAATTTTCTCTTTTTCTGGGCCTCTGTCAGGTTTGTGACCTCAACAGTCCTCGGTGGAATTGGGGGATTGCCAGTTGGTACTCTTGGGATCGTTTCCATAAAAATTGCTGGTCCTTCAGTTAATGATTTCAGCATTTCTTCAGACAAATCATGGAAACTGATAAATTCAAGAAACCGCTCCCGCCATTGAACATATGCACCCCGGTATAAGATTGGGGGTTTGGTTTCTGATCCCATAGCCAGTGCGTCTTTAGACATGTTGATTGATCTTTGGGAAACTTGACCAAGATCTGATGAACTCCGAATGAGATTGAAAATTTTGATCACACCTTGAAACAGAGATTAGTACTGAAATCTACAACACAATGATTTGTTAGTAGCAATAAGCAACTTAACTTAGACAGTGAATTGTGTTTTAGTTAATGTGTGTGTCAAACTCGAATGATTCTTGTGTTTTGAGTGAAACTTGAATGGATATAGTGTAAAACTCGATTGAGTTATTGGTAAAACTCGATTGAATCTTTTACCAAACTCGATTCAGTCTTTGAGAAACTCGATTGATTATTTGATCAAACTCGAATAAGTATTTGATCAAACTCGAATAAGTATTTGATCAAACTCGAATGAGTATTTGATCAAACTCGAATCAGTATTTGATTAAACTCGAATGTGTATTTGATCAATCTCGAATGAGTCTTTGATCAAACTCGAATGTGTATTTGATCAAACTCGAATGAATCTTTGATCAAACTTGAATGTCTTTGATCAAACTCGAATGAGTTTTTGATCAAACTCGAATGAGTCTATGATCAAACTTGAATGTCTTTGATCAAACTCGAATGAGTTTTTGATCAAACTCGAATGAGTCTATGATCAAACTCGAATGTTTGATCTGAAACTCGTTTGGTTTTGTTCTGAAACTCGATTGAGTTTGTTTTTCTGAAATTCGAGTTTGTTAAACAGGTTGTCAACTCGAATATCACAAGTTGTCAACTCGAATATCACAAGTTGTCAACTCGAATAACAATGTTGTCAACTCGAATAATACAAGTAGTCAACTCGAATTAAATGCTTGACAACTCGAATATCTAAGGTATTCAACTCGATTGATACACTGAATGTGTATATTTCGAGTTTCTTAATATTTTCAGCTTTTTCAAGTCTGAAAATCAGATTAAATCCAAATATTGTCCACTTTCACTCAAATTGTACTCGAAGGTGTGGTTTTTGAATACAAACACTTTTTGTTAAACACTTTTGTGCAAAAATAGATCTAGGTTGGACTTTTTCAATGAAACAGTAACCGTTTTTTCACTTTTCAAAATTTCAGAAAATTGCCTAGATCTTTTTCTGTGTTTTGTAAATCAATTCAAATTTGTATTCAATTGATTCGAGTATGAATCCTTTACCTTCGATCCAATTATCCCTTGTAAAGATCAACAAAATCAAAACCCTTATTGATTTTAGGGTTTTTCCGAAAAGAATGCTCAAGAACAGTACCAGTTTTCGAAAAATTCAATCTCAAATCAGAAAAAATTCACCCCTAGGGCTCTGATACCAATTATGAAATGTAGTTTCTACCAATTCAATCAACAATATGCAATTAACAAGAACAATAAACGTAATCAACACTGACCGAATGATTTGATTGATGAACTTGATGATTACAAAATGATGATCAGGAATATTCTTGTACAGAGCAGCTTTCTCTAATTCATATGCGTACAAAATGATAATCTGACAGATCTTCTAATTTGGAAAGTCAAAGTTGCTATTTATACATTTATACAAACTATTAAGGAAATACACAAACAGTCCCTACACTTCGTTTTTCATCAATTAAACATATTCTAACAAGAGAGGTGAAGCGGAAAGCTCAAAAGAACCTGTTGATGTTCAAGAAGGACAGGAATTGATTCTTTATGAAGATGTTCCTGTTCCATTGAGCATTCAGGCAGAATTTTATAATTTCGATGAATATGAAGACTCTGATGATGATATTCAGGAGCAAGTATCAATGATTGAGGATGTTGCTGAAAAAGTAGTAGAGATTGAAGAATCAGATGATGATGATGTCATTGAGTTGACAGATGTTGCAGTGAGAGCAGACAGAATAGAAGAAGAAGTGTTAGTACAAGAAATTCTAAAAGATGATATACCTACACCAACGGTTGAAAAGCCTGAGGTTACGGTACAAGTGAAAGAAGAAGAGTTGGAGCCATTCCCAGTTGAAAGTTTTATTCCTCCTGTTGTGAAACACGTAAATGGTTTGAGTTATGGAGAGATTTTTTAATGAATATGTCTTAGCAGATTAGTCGCAAAGACAACATCAGTTGAGGTTCGAAGCACAGAGAATAGTTCAGAAGGAAATTGATGATATGTTGTGCATTTTGAATGAAGAAGAAGTTCGATAAAAAAGGAAAAAGGGGTAGGAGCTTACATCAAAGAAATCGGCTGAGTATACAAGAAAAAGAAATAAATTGCCATATCTTGAAGACTATCTTGAGAAGAAGATTTTTGCAAAAAGCAAGCACCGTGCACATTTCTGAAATTACTTAGAGTTTTGGAGCCAAATAGACCTAATCTGGTGAATTATGCAAGTTTTCTTCAAAAAGGCACAAAGTGCAGAAAAGGTTAGAAGTGAGTTTCCAATAGTTGATCTGATAAAGATTGAAAAGGATAGATTTGTTAAGATCTTTTATCCTACTTTCACGATTACAAGATCTGATGGGAATACATACACATTCACTGAAACTGATATGTTTTGGATGAACTTGGTGGATATTGAAGATTTGTTTGACGAATTGTGCAGAAACAAAAGGAATGAACACTGTAGATTTGCTTTGAAGACCTTATTTCATTTCATGCATATTAAGCTTGTTCTTATGTCAGTTCAAGATCTCAAAATAGGTGTTGAAAGGCGCATGCGGAAGATAAACGTGACTCCGCCGAATAGGGAAATCAAGTTTGCAGGAGAGCTAAAAGAGTTTCAAGTTATTATGGTGAAGCGTCCAGTTGTAATGTACAAAGATAAGAATCGAAAGCTGAAAGCTATGAGGAGCATTGAATTGAACAAGTTTTGTGATGGAACCCTCCAGAAGGTTATGATTGGGCTGAAAGGTAAATTAGCTGTTGATCATAAGAGGAAAACGAGAGGAGCCCTCAGTGCTAATGATAAGAAGCTCATGGTAGAGTTCATATCAAGATAAAGTGGAGGCTTGCCAACAGAAAAAGTGTTAGAAATTTTGAGATGAAGTTGGGACTAACAAGATGAAGACTTTGCTTATTTCATCAAAGGGGGAGATTGTTAGAACTTGTTTTGTTGATGAAAATCAAAGTCTAGGATTCAAAGTGTAATTAGCTTAAAGTTGTAAATATTATAAATAGGAAGTTTGACTTTGTAATTGTTAAGTGATCTGACAATTAGAATATTGTTTTGCACGGAATTTCAGAGAGAGAACTAGGGCTACAGTACGATTTCATCATTTCAACTTTGTGATTAATACAATCATTCGGTTAGTTGTTCTTGATCTTGTTCTTTACTGTATGAATTAATTGTTGATTGATAAGTAGGATTCACATGGCCGACGATTGAAGGACCTTTAGGGTTGTTGGAGCCATATTCCGTTGGTTACACTTGTAAATTCTTTGGTTTCGACTTCATGTTACGACTTTTGCTGTGGACTGTCAATTGTTACTACTTCTTGCGTGTCCTTCGTAACACTCATTCTTTGAATCCTTTCCTATAAGCACAGGCAGACCTATGTGTTGAGGAGGGGTAGCCTATGCAACGAGTCCCTTCTCCAATAATATCATTTCTTGGTGTAATTTTTTTTTTTGAAATTTTACGTGTGCAACCAGCGAAAATTTAATTGTGCAACTTATATTATTAAAAAAAATAAAAAATCTAAGTGTGCAACTTGATAAAGAAATGTATACCTGAAATGAAACAAAAAATTAAAAGTTTAATGTCTAAATAACTGAATAAGTAATAAAAATATAACAAATAAAACCGAATATTTTTATCCAAAATTCAAATCAATGATATTTTTAGCCCAAATTAAAACCAAATCATGATATTTGATCCTCGAAAGATTGTATTTATTTAATTTAATCACTCTTTAATCGTTAACTGTTAATCGTATGTTTTATAATATCTATCGATGGATAAAAGTTTTGAAATGAAGTTATTAGAAAGTGATGGTAATGAAGATCAATTAAATGATTTTAATGAATCGGATAACATCACACAACCACAAACACAATCGTAACCTTCAAATCCTTCAACTCAATTATAATTAACATGCACGATCTCCTTTGGGATCATTCCGCTAGATCACGAATTTTAAATTATCAAACAAACTAAAGAGAATTTTAGATTTTATTTACTAATTTAAATTATACATATTTATTTGTTAGCTCGGTCCGACCAATATATTTATTTAAATTTTTGAACCGTGCATGAAGAAAATTTGTGTAACGGGTCTCGTCAGTGGCTGGGTCCGTCACTGCCTGTAAGTCGATTCTCAGCATTAATTTGGTGGATTTTGTATCCTATAAGCACATTGATTCTTCTTCTTCTTCTTTTTTTTTTCTTTGTGTTTTTCCTCTTCTCAATTTTAAGTTGTTTGAGAGTGTTAGGAATTTGCTTATTTCATAGCTCACATGAAATTATGTACATATGATGCTAGAGAAGTCATCTGTAATGGCACAAAAAGGTTGCACTCTGTGTCCTAATTACACTGGAACATATTGAAAGAAATTGTGATACTTCAAGTGGGGAAGTACATAAACTGCCTGTAAATTTGTGTCTGTCGTACTTTTATTTTGTTATTTAAGGATAAAGTTTGGATATGTTAAATCTGTGATTGGTGTTGCAAAACTCGTTGGGCAGCAGTCCGTCTGCAGGTTAGGGAGTACCTACGCATGCGGATTAAATTTCTTGTATGAAAATTTTAAATTATACGTACAAGTTACAATACGTTAATAAATATTATATTGTATATATAATTGTTTATAGCATTCAAGAAATGTGTTTAATTTCATTAATACTATTATAAATTTTGACCGACTTTGGTCGATTTTAAATTATATTTGGGCTTATTTTGACCGAATTTGACCGATTTTGGCCGCTTTGGCTGATTTTTGGCTGATTTTGACCACTTTTACCGATTCTGAGAAATTAACCCGACTAGGACTGTGATCCGGTATGTTTATACTAGTTGACACTATTTAGGAAATAAATCAAATGTAGCTAGTTTGGATGAAAACGATTTTGTATCTCCATTTTATGCCTTTATAACAGCTTTTATACTATTATTGATTGGCTATATTTTCATATCTGAAAGGCCTATTTTATAATTATTATACACGAGATCGACATGACGAACCTGAAAACCAATCCGATAAACATCCCTACCGAAACCCATTTAGAATAGAAAATTCATCTTCAAACAAGCACCCAATTAATTCTAGTAAAATCGAAGTGTTACAACATGATCAATCAATCAAACCCTTCATCAGATTGGTGTTTATCTATAAGAAATCATATCTCCAATGGCAAACCGAAAGAAGCATTAATAATATACACCCGAAATCGTCATAACCTATTTTGTGTACTGGGTGTAGTTCCTAGGATTTTCAAAGTTTGTGCTTCTCTTTCCTTAATTAATTACGGAAAGGCATTGCATTCTGAATCAATCAAAGCTGGAGTGGAAGCTGATGTAGTGGTGGGAACCTCAATCGTGGATATGTATGGTAAATGCTGCCATGTGATCGATGCCTACAAAGTGTTTGATGAAATGCCTGTGAAGAATGTTGTTACATGGAATGCGATGATAGGTGGGTATATGAGGAATGGAGAAATGGAACGAGCATTATACTTATTTAGAAACATGTCCAATAGGACAGCGGTTTCATGGATTGAAATGATTGAAGGCTATTCGAGAATCGGAGATATGGAGATGGCTAGGTGCATTTTTGATCAGGTTCCTCTGGAAATGAAAAATGTGGTTACTTGGACTGTTATAGTTGATGGGTACGCGAGTAACGGGCAGATGAAGGCTGCTAAGGATGTTTTCGAGGCTATGCCTGTGCGGAATTTTTTTGCTTGGTCATCGATGATTTCAGGTTATTTAAGGAATGGTGATGTGAAGGAAGGCAAGGCTATATTTGATAGGATTAAGGTTCGGAATTTAGTGAACTGGAATTCGTTGATTTCTGGTTATTGTCATAACGGTCTTTGCGAAGAAGCTCTGGTTGCGTTTGCGAAAATGGAAGAAGACGGTTTCAAACCTGATGAGGTCTCCTTTGCAAGTGCATTATCTGCCTGTGCTCAATTGGGTTCATTAGAAACCGGTAAAGAACTTCACCACATGATTATTCAAAGAAGAATTAAACGTAATCAGTTTGTTCTAAATGGCTTAGTCGATATGTATGCAAAATGTGGTGATTTGATGAATGCGCGATCAATATTCGATAGCATGTCGGAAAGGAACGACGCCTGCTGGAACGCTATGATCTGTGGCTATTCCATCCATGGTTACTGCAAGGAAGCTCTAGAGTTCTTTGATAAAATGGAGAATTCTAACATGAATCCGAACGAAATCACTTTTCTCGCTGTTTTATCCGCTTGTGCACACGGAGGGTTCGTTGAGGATGGATTAGAAATTTTCTTTAAGATGGAGAAATACGGTGCATTGGCTAATGTCAAACATTACGGGTGCTTAGTTGACCTTTTCGGAAGAGCAGGGAGGTTGGAAGATGCATATCGGATTGTAACGGAAATGCCAATTAGACCAAATGGCATGGTGTGGGGGGCTCTTCTTGGAGCATGCCGAGTTCATTTGGATATGGATATGGCAAACCGAGTCCTTGAGAAAGTGCGAGAACAAGATTCTGGTGATGGTTGTCATTATGTTCTTTTGTCCAATATGTATGCTGCTTTGGAAAGATGGGAGAATGCTGAAAGTTTAAGGATCGCTATGTCTTGTAAAGGGGTTTCCAAAACAGTCGCGCATAGTTCAGTAACCATCTACAATGCCTGAACGATTCTGCAGAAACTACAGGTATTACAATTATCTCATCTCTGTGGGAATCCTATCGATAAAGAAGAGGTATAAGCATCGCCTCTCGATCCAATCTGTCTTCCCCGGCCTCCCCACAACACTCTTTATACGAAAGACTTGCATATTGTGTTACAAATATAGAAGAAATAAATATCGACCTTGGCCAGGGCTTGTGATTAGGGGGTGCGAGTTGCTCAACCACATTAGGCCCTTAAATTCTAGGCCTCAGATTATATATCTAATCAACTAGTAATAACTCTAAATCACAGGTACCTATGTTTTTTTACACAGTTTCTGGCTGATGTTTTAAATGTTCTCGATATTTTATGACGCTTTTCATATTTTTATTAGATATAACACATGGCCACCAAATTATACAGAATCCATGGGATGGTCCTGGGGTTGGCATGAGCGTCACATAATTTATCATCAAACATCTTCTACTATAAAGAATCATAAAAACTCATTTGTCACACATCAATTAAGAATCGAAAGCTGCTGGGAATTCGTAGTGGTTTTTCATAAAAACATAAGTTTTTAATCGTATCAAACGCATAACGGAAACTTTTTAAAAATTATGAATTCCGTACACGGCTCATCAAGTATACATAAGATAAGTAAGGAGAAAGCTATAAAATTCGTATCTTTGTACGTGAAAACAAAAATACACGAACAGGAGCTTCGGGTATCTACCGGTGATTGACACGATAGAGTGGAAACCACTTTGGTTTGTGTTTCATTGGACGAGAAACCACCAAACACACACACATTTAGTGTGTGTTCTTGCGTGTGCATGTATTCTCTAATAAAAATGTGGCCGTGTGTGTATAGATGAGATTATTACAGAACCTAAATTTATTTTAGTATTGTATAACCAATATCGTTCATAGATTATTATTTTAATTCAATAGTCTTGATTAAAAGAATCAAATTTGAAATTAATGAAAAAAATATTGGTACTAGTAATATTTTAATTCAAAGGTAAAAAGAAAAAAGATTGAAAATATCAAAGAGATTGACATTAACAAAATAAATATCTTATTTCTTTGAATTCAAATAACATTAATATGATTAATTTTTAAATCAAAAAATTGTACAATAAAAACGAGAATTTTCTACTCTTTAAAACGAGACCGATCATGATATATTTTTTTCGAAAAAAATTTATGTGTTTTTTTTCGTAAAAGAAAATTTACCCAGATGCAACACTGCATGGCCAGATTATTTAATGTCGTAGTAACATTTTATATCGTATATTCAAAATCGAAGTAACACTATATATCATATATGCAACATTGCATATACATTCAATTTTAACATAGTCAAAATAATGGTCAAAATTAGTAGCCAAACTTGGTGAATTTAACGAGAACGATCATGATATATTTTTTTCGAAAATAATTTACGTGTTTATTTTTCGTAAAAAAAATTACCCATGCGACCATTCAATATATCATATTGAGATCATTCAATGTCGAATTACAGTTTATATCACATATTCAACGTCGAAGTAATACTATATATCATATATGCAACATTGCATATACATTCAATATTAAAAGAAACGAAATAATGGTCAAAGTTAGTAGTCAAACTTGGTGGGTTACCCTTAATTTAATGTTAATTGCATATTAACTATCTTATCCCTTGTGTTATATTACAATCTTATGGTATAACTTGATCTATAAATCTGCACTAAATTAAGTTTCTGCAATGATCTCAACCCTCTATATATATATATATACATATATATATATACATATATATATATATACACATATATATATATATATATATATATATATATATATATATATATATTGTAACATCCGGCATTAAACCAGGTTAGCAACTACGATCTAATCAGTATTTAATAGCCAATTATAACCTAATCAGTAGTCATTAGAAATTACTCAAAGTGATTAACAAGGTTCATGAAGAAATTCAACTCAATTAGAATCAAATTCATCGGTGCGATGAATCGGGAAATCAATTAATCCGATCGATTTACGATATGATGGATAAATTCAACTAAGTACGTAATTAAATTATGATTAATGACACTAATCATTAACTAATACAATTACTTAACATTAATTATGCAAGACTAAAACAATTCATTAAAACAATGCATCCAAAAGTATTTATGAATTTACAAGAAAAAGGAAATACAATAATACATTTCTAAATACTTTTATACAAAAAAAAGTAAAATAAATGGAAATACCATGTACATGGCCGGCCCCTAGGTTGTACAACTTAGGGGTTGACTTCAAATATTTATTTCAAAAACCATTCTACTTTATACATCATCATTTTGTTTAAAAGTGCACACAACCTCTATCTCTCATGCTTTTCATAATTGCAAGACCTTTTCAGTCTCTATAAATAGAGAGCTATTTTCATTCATTTGATTCACACCAAAACCTCCTTCTTTCTCTCTTCCTATCCGGCCACACACACCCACACATACTACACACAATTTTCTTTCAAGTGTTCTTCATTTGTGCAAGTGTTCTTGGTGAAATCCTTCAAGATCCAACCTTCATCACACTTGTATTCTTATATTTCATCAAAGTAAGTAAATACTAACTTATTTCATCTTATATTTATGTTTATATAAGTCTTGCATAATATATATAATCACCAACAACAACAAGTTTCATAAAAACTCAAGCTTATAAATCACTAGTTTTGTTTTTAAGTTGTTTTTATCAAATGTGTTTATAAATATATAAACACATCATGAAAGAGTAAATATTATGAAAAACAAGTAATATATATATATATATATATATATATATATATATATATGTTTTATAACTTTTATACAAGTAGTCTTTGAATAAACAACAAGAATCACTAGTTATTTCAAGTTTATGAACTACGGATTTTCGGCAGAAAGTTTGCATCGACTTTGAAAAATCGTAACTAATTCATAACTTATCGAAATAAGTGGATTCTTGTCTCAAAAGTTAGATCTATGTCTTAACTAAAAATTTGGAAGTTTTCATAATTTATTTGGGGGGTAAAGTCATACAATAGTAACCTACTTTTGAAAATTTATCAATATGGTACGTCTACTTTTTTAAATGTCGATATGGTACTTGTACTTCAATTTTTCATACCAATATGATCATATTTGTAATAGACCCCTGTTTTTCATACCATTAGAACCTTGTTTCGTATGTAAAAACCGGGCTCTATTATGTAGAATGACCATATCGATACAGAAAAATGAAGTACACATACCATATAGACAATTAAAAAAGTAGACATACCATATCGATACATTTTCAAAAGTAGGTTGCTATTGTAAGACCTTAACCCTTTATTTGGAGTTTAAGACCCCCAGAAATTATTTGGGAAACCGAAAGTTTGACAGCTCAAAAATGGCCAACATAGGGTTTTCAACAAGCTTTTTTCCCAACCTAAACATCTCGAAAAATGGCCGTTCTTGACTTTAAAAATTCTTTGTATATAGTAGTTTAATGACCAAGAAAACCAAAGCCTAAAACGTTTTGAGCTTGGTCAAAAACAGCCTCAAAGTAGGCCGAAAAACCTTCGAAAAAGCTAGAAAATTATATATATATATATAAACTTGACATTTTAAGTGGGTTTTATTTATAAACTTGTAATGTTGGGTGATTTAAGACATAAAAATCTATATGTATACATATTATCATATATGAGAGTTATTAAGTCCTTATTATCATATAGGACTCGATTAAACACATCCGGTGCATCACCAATCAAATTTACGCAAATTTGCATTTTCCGCTCGTATTTGCCATCGCACTCACGGTGAGTCCTCATAGCCCCTATTTTCACACTGTTATGTTTTGGGGTTGAAATACATGCTACGTTTTCATATGGACACGAAAACAGATTCATTTCTATTATGTATTACACACGTGGTTCCATCAGCCCTCAAATAATGAACCGTTAATTGCATTTATTTGTAAGCGTGAATATATTGTGGATAGATCTATCGGGAGTCATGTCCCCCATTCGAGTTAGTTTAGCTCGGCTAACAGCGGGTGTATATATATTCAACACACGGTATTACGTATGGGAATACTGCACAGGGCAAACTCATTTAATTAAACTTCGGTTGCATGATGGTTTATATGTAATACATAACATGGAATTTATGATTTTATAAATTCAAACTCAACTGTTGTTGTCCATACAAGTCAGATTTATGTGTAAACCTATGAGCTCACCAACAATTTTTGTTGACGTATTTTTGCGTGTATTTTCAGGAAATTAAGGCAAGTGCACCTCACCGGAAGTATTTTCAAGCTTCCGTACTTTTGGAGTCGCATGCATTTTCAAAGTACCAGAGACTTAGTTGCATTATTTTGATTACTTTAATTATGTATTTAAATATCTGTATCTTGCGAACTACTCATATCATTTTCGGGTTATGTAAAACATTTCTATACTTTAAAAGTTATATCGATGTATTTTTTTTTGAAAACATCCGTATAATGGTCGTTCATTATGATTATGGTTACGCTTCCGCGACGTCACGCTTCGTTGCCAACCGGGGTAACGAGGTGTGACAGATTGGTATCAAAGCCATAGTTATAGTGAACTAGGTTGCATTAGTACCTAGACTATAACTGTTACAAAAACTAAACTTTCTTCAAGAACTGTGAACACATATATGGACACTGCTGACAATAACATGTCGAACAATACGGTTATTATCCTCTTTGACTCAGAGGATGAATTCTCACCCATGGAACAAGGAAGCCAAGGTGACACTGAGGTGTACTTTGGATCGGGAACCCACCCAAACCCAATCAATGACGATGTAATGGACCCGTCAAAACACAAGGAGGGCAACTGTGACCCTGCATCATAAATTGCTCCACCATCACCACCACTGAAACCATCTCAATGGACCATTGAAGAAGTTCACCCCTAGGAAAAGGGTTTGACTGGCACAACAGGAGTCTATCCCGGTACCTACCCATCAGCCAAGCCCGCCGAAGTAGTGACGGGCAAACATAAGCCAGTAGGGATGGATGCCTCACACTCTCCAAGAGTGGAGAAACGAGGAGGGGATCCAAAGCCAGTTTGAAGTTGGAACACCATCTTCCTCTCAAGTGCCGACACTTACCCAGAAACCTATGTAACAAACGATGCCCCTGTTGGTGGCAAGGGCCGCCAGACACGACCTCCAATTCCGACAAATCCACTAGGAGGTCGGTGAGATCTCTGCAAGGATTAAGAAAGAGACAATACAAACCACCAATAAACCTTAGGCCAACCAGAATACCCAGGCGATTCAACAAGATGGAAACGACGAATTGTGACAGCGCCTAGTAGCACAAAGTCCGCAGTGCAGAACTAGCCCAACGACTTAACGCTCTGGAGTACGAGGAAACCCCGAAGGCATCTCATACTTATTACCCTTCCTACCATTTTATAGTATTTCTCTAGGCTATACTGTCTAATATATCTTAGGGTAGGTAAGCCTTAAGAATTTATTGGAAAATTCCGACCATATCATGTACAAAGATTTGGTATCAAGCATTTTAATGAAGAACTAAGTTTTATATATAACTAGGTGCATGAGGATATGTAGTACGACAATCTCCCTAAGAAATTTCAAACCCATAGACTTATCCCCTTAACCCATTAGATATTACTTATGCATTTTTACTATTTGATACTGGTGCTGATAGAAGCTTTATATCCACTGAGTTCAGTAAGTAGATAAATTTCATTCTTACACCATTAAGTGCCACTTATGCTATTGAGGTTGATGACAGTGAGACGCTTAAGACAAATAACATAAGTCGAGGATGCTCCTTAGAATTAGTAGGCCGACTCTTTGAAACAGGCTTGATGCCCGTCAAACTGGGAAGTTTTGACGTGGTCATAGGCATGGATTGACTATCGAAAAATCGTGCAGAAATAGTGTGCAACAAGAAGACGGTTCATATACCTTTAGCCAATAAGAAGGTCCTTACTGTCCAAGGCAAAACAAGAAATACCAAAGTAAGCATCATCCCTAGCATTAGGACCCTGAAGTGTTGACAGAGAGGGAGCCAAAGGAAAAGCGGCTCGAAAATATTCTTATTATTTATGGTTACCCCAAAGTTTCTCCAGAACACTTACCTGAACTCCCAACATCAAGGCAAGTCAAATTCAAAAATCGGCCTAGTATCAGGTGCGGTACCAGTGGCTCGAGCACCATGTCGATTAGCCCCATCATAGTGTAAGAATCGTCCAACCAACTGTAGGATCTCTTAGATAAAAGGTTTATCAAATCGAGTTCCTCGCTTTGGAGGAGCTCCAGTTTTGTTCATAAAGAAGAAGAATGGAACCTTCAGAATGTGCATCAATTACCGAGAGCTAAATAAGCTAACAGAACCGATACCCGCTCACAAGGATCAATGACTTGTTTGACCAAACTCCAAGAACTAACCTTCTATTCGAAGATAGACCTAAGGTCTGGTTATCATCAGGTTAGAGTTCGCAAGAAAGATATTCCAAAGACAGCCTTCAGATTCCGTTACGGTCATCATAAATTCCTATTAATGCCGTTTGGATTAACCAGTTCCCCAACGGTATTCATGGACCTCATAAATCGGGTGTGCAAACCTTAACTAGACAAATTCGTGATTGTATTCATGAATGACATCTTAATCTACTCACGAAACAAGGAGGAACATGAGCAAACATTTAAGACTAATTCTAGAGTTGTTGAAGAAAGAACAAATATATGCCAAGCTTTCTAAGTTTGACTTTTGGCTAAGATGGGTGAAATTTCTCGGTCACGTGATCAATAGTAAAGGAATTCAAGTCGACCCCGCAAAGATTGAGGCTATCATGAATTGGTCAACTCTTAGAGCCCCCATAAAGATACGACAGTCCTTAAGACTTGCAATTTATTATAAGCAATTATCAAAAATTTCTCAAAGATCACCAGATTTCTATCAAAACTGACCCGAAAAGACATTAAGTATGATTGGGGCAAGGATCAGGAGACATCATTCAGTTATTAAAGCACAAACTGTGCAGCGCGCTTATTTTGTCCCTACCCGTGAGAAGCAAGAAATTTGTAGATTACTGTGACGTTTCACACAATGGGTTGATATAGAAAGATAAGGTCATAGCTTATACTTCATGAAAACTTAAAGGTCACTAGGTGAATTACACAACGCATGATCTGGATCTTGGAGCGGTAGTCTTTATCCTTGGAGACATTAGTTGTACGGTATGAAGTGTATTATATTCACAGACCATAAGAGCCTCCAACACATCTTGAATCAGAAAGTGTTGAATATGAGGTAGAGTCGTTGGATAGTGCTATTAAGTGATTACAACTGTGAAATTCGTTATAACTCGGGGAAAGCTAATGTGGTTGCAGATGCTCAGAGCCGAATGGAACGAACTAAGCCGTTAAGAGTACAAACCCTAGGTATAACCATTCAACCAAACCTTCCTTCCTTAGTTCATGATGCACAAGTAGAAGTTGTTAAGAAGGAAAATATGAAAAATGAAGCCCTGCACGGAATGGATAAATAGTTTGGGATAAGGGCTAATAAAAATCAACATTTCATGAATAGAATCTGATTACTCTGTTTGGTGGAATAAGAAAGCTGGCTATGGATGAAGGACACAAATCAAGATATGTCGTTCACCCCGGATCTGATAAAGTGTATCATGACCTCAAGGAGCTATATGGGTGGCCTAACATGAAGGCTGACATTACCACATATGTCAACAAATTCCTAACATGCTCCAAAGTTAAGACAAACATCAGAAACCATTTGAGTAATAGTCGACCGCCTAACAAAATCCGCGCATTCCTACCAATCAAGGAGAACAACAGAATGAATAAGCTAGTCCAAACGTACCTCAAGGAAGTCGTCTCCGGACACGGAGTGCCTATTATAATCATTTCGGATACGGATAGCAGATCTACATCTAGGTTTTTGGCAATTATTACAGCAAACTTTAGATACAAACTTGGACATGAGTACCACATATCACCCTCAGACCAATGGTCAGAATAATAGAACGATCCAAACCCTAGAACATACATTAAGAGCCTGTGTAATGGATACTCATTTGCCTTAGTGGAATTATCGTACTACGAATAGCTATCACTCGAGTATTAAAGCTGCTCCGTTTGAGGCCCTCTACAGGCGAAAGTGTCGATCGCCGATTTGTTGGGAAGAAGGAGGAAATAGCCAAATCACTGGCCCTAAGATCATTCACGAAACTACCAAAAAGATAGTACAAATGCGGAACTGACTAAAAGTTGCCCGCAATTGTCAGAAGGTTATGCAGATTTAGGGAGAAAATCCCTTGAGTTCTAATTAGGTGAACGAGTACCAATGAAAGTCTCTTCATGGAAGGGTGTGATACGATTAGGAAAATAAGGAAAAACTAAACCCTCGATACATTGGCAATGCAAAGTCTTAAAGGGAATTGGACTCGTAGCTTATAGTTTAGAGTTACGACCAGAGCTTAGCAGCATGCACAATACCTTCCATGTATCGAATATGAAGAAGTGTTTGTTAGAGGAGACACTTGTTACCCCCTTGGAAGAGATCCAGCTAACTGATAAACTTTGCTTCATCAAAGAGCCGGTTGAAATCATGGACCGTAAGGTCAAAGCATTGAAGCACAGTTGTATACCCATCCTTAAGGTCATATGGAATTTTAGACGTGGACCAAAATTCACTAGGGCATGCAAAGGCCAGTTTAACAAAAGATACCCTCACCTAATCCTAAGTAACAAGACCTCTGAGGAAACAAGACAAAATTTCGGGACGAAATTCCCTTAACAGTGGGAAACTGTAACATCCGGCATTAAACCAAGTTAACAACTACGATCTAATCAGTATTTAATAGCCAATTATAACCTAATCAGTGGTCATTAGAAATTAATCAAAGTGATTAACAAGGTTCATGAAGAAATTCAACTCAATTAGAATCAAATTCATCGGTGCAATGAATCGGGAAATCAATTAATCCGATCGATTTATGATATGATGGATTAATTCAACTAAGTACGTAATTAAATTATGATTAGTGACACTAATCATACACTAATTACTTCACATTAATTATGCAAGACTAAAACAATTTATTAAAACAATGCATCCAAAAGTATTTATGAATTTACAAGAAAAGGCAAATACAAGAATACATTTCTAAATACTTTTATACAAAAAAAAAGTAAAATACATGGAAATACCATGTACATGGCCGGCCACTAGGTTGTACAACTTAGGGGTTGACTTCAAATATTTTATTTCAAAAACCATTCTACTTTAAACAGCATCATTTTGTTTAAAAGTGCACACAACCTTCATGCTTTTCATAATTGCAAGACCTTTTCATTCTCTATAAATAGAGAGCTATTTTCATTCATTTGATTCACACCAAAACCTCCTTCTTTCTCTCTTCCTATCCGGCCACACACACCCACACATACTACACACAATTTTCTTTCAAGTGTTCTTCATTTGTGCAAGTGTTCTTGGTGAAATCCTTCAAGATCCAACCTTCATCACACTTGTATTCTTATATTTCATCAAAGTAAGTAAATACTAACTTATTTCATCTTATATTTATGTTATATAAGTCTTGATTAAACACATCCGATGCATCACCAATCAAATTTACGCAAATTTGCATTTTTCGCTCGTATTTGCCATTGCACTCACGGTGAGTCCTCATAGCCCCTATTTTCACACTGTTATGTTTTGGGGTTGAAATACATGCTACATTTTCATATGGACACGAAAACAACTTCATTTCTATTATGTATTACACATGTGGTTCCATCAGCCCTCAAATCATGAACCGTTAATTGCATTTATTTGTAAGCGCGAATATATTGTGGATAGATCTATCAGGAGTCATGTCCCCCATTCGGGTTAGTTCAGCTCGGCTAATAGTGGGTGCATATATATTCAACACACGGTATTACGTATGGGAATACTTCACAGGGCAAACTCGTTTAATTAAACTTCGGTTGCATGATGGTTTATATGTAATACATAACATGGAATTTATGATTTTATAAATTCAAACTCAACTGTTGTTGTCCATACAAGTCAGATTTATGTGTAAACCTATGAGCTCACCAACAATTTTTGTTGACGTATTTTAGCGTGTATTTTCAGGAAATTAAGGCAAGTGCACCTCACCGGAAGTATTTTCAAGCTTCCGTACTTTTGGAGTCGCATGCATTTTCAAACTACCGGAGATTTAGCTGCATTATTTTGATTACTTTAATTATGTATTTAAATCTCTGTATCTTGCGAACTACTCATATCATTTTCGGGTTATGTAAAACATTTCCAAATTTTAAAAGTTATATCAATGTATTTTTTTGAAAACATCCATATAGTGGTCGTTCATTATGATTATGGTTACGCTTCCGCGACATCACGCTTCATTGCCAACCGGGGTAACGGGGTGTCACACACAGATATATATATATATATATATAGGGGTTCAATGGTAAACTCCTATACATCGGAAAACCAACATGCATCACAAGAAAAGACCTTAATGCATCGTAGGGGTTATTAAGGGTAATATTGGAAATTTTAATTCATATATTAAATTTTAAGATTAAAAATACAATAACATAATTTTAGAAATATCCTACAATCACATAGATTCCATATTTATGTTGAAGTTATAATTATTCAAACTTTTCAAAAATTTTAAACCATCACTTCCCTCTTCTTTCTTTGGCCTCCATCGCGCCTGCATCTCCGGTGATCTTTTTCTACGGCCTCCGTTACCGTCCGACTTCTTTTTCTAGCCTCCGACACCTCTTGATTTTCGACATAATGATTTTTATTTTTCAAAGTGTGTCGCATGAGAAAACCGGAAGAGAGAAAGAGAAACTTTCTACACAATGGTCTCGATTTTTGACATAATGATTTTGATTTTTCAATATGTTTCAATTGAAAAGTTGTGTATGTTGACGATGCAGCAGTTTCAGTGTTAACACATTATATTGACGTTGCAGCATTGATTTTGTTTTTGCTTAGAAATGATATTGACGATGCATATGTAAATGTATCGTTAATTTAATATGAAATTTTTTGTTTGGTGAATCTGATGCATCGTTTTGCATAACAATGATATTCACGATGCATCTGAGATTTTGTTTTGCTTAATAGTGACTGATGATGCACTAATGATTTTG
>JAANYP010003514.1:24260-154260 GCA_020465985.1 Centrapalus pauciflorus | reverse complement strand
AAAAACACATTTAGTTGAATTACTAGATTTATCATTCACATTAGTTGTTATTTTATATTCATTTTGAATTGTATCAATTGTTTCAGGTCATTCTGATTTAATGAAACTTCTGTAATGAGTGATCGAGGTCTTGCTGAAGAGCCAGTTCAAAAGAAACGGAGGAGGACTGGTACTGAGATTGAACCTCCATCCTTACGTACAAGGACGTCTCCCAAACCAATGTACTTGGCAATTAAATCTCTTCAGGATGTTCAAAAGGATGCGATCAAGGAAATGAGATTTGCAAGTTTACTGATGCTGGATATTGATGAGATTCCTTCTGGTGTTGGATATTGGGTTGTGAATAATCTAGATACGGATGCTTTATGCATTCGTACGTCGAACGGGGAAATCCCAATATCCCGTGAAGTTGTTCATGATATTCTAGGTTTTCCTTTGGGTTCCATCTCATTGGTTAACGAACAAAAAAGGGTTTACAATGATAGTGTGAACAAACGTTGGAAGCAGCATATTAATCTCCCTAGTGGCAGTATTCGTCCTAGTATTGTGTCTGAAAAGATTCAAGAGCTTAAAAAGGATAGTTTTATGTTCAGGCTTGACTTTCTTGTCTTGGTTGTGTCGACATTGGTCGGGGGTACGAAGTATGGAACTGTGAATCAAAGATTTTTGGGTCGATTACGGACGATTGTGTAGTGAAAGATTTTGACTGGTATGGTTTTGTTGTTGACGCCGTTAGGAATTGCAAGAATGATTGGGATCCTTTGAATAAAAATTCATTTTTTATAGGTCCTTTGACTTTCTTGGTGGTATGTGTAAATGCTTAATATTTCATTTATATATTTTACAAATTATTTACAGATTTTTAATATGATTCCGATTTTATTTTATGCAGTTATTGTATGTTGACGCTGTTTCATGTGACATTCCTATAATGATTCGTACACGACCCGTCATAACGGCGTGGAGTTCAGATGAGTTACGTCAACGTGAGATTTTTGAATTAAGCAATGGTGTTTTGGGATTTTATAGATGCAAGAGCCTTGGTTGTCAACCCAAGAAGCTGACAGGATTGTGTACGAACAACTTAATCCCGAGTTGACGCAAAACCGTCACTCGCAAGGGTGTGGTAGCTAGTTCGATCAGCTTCACGGGGACGACGGTGATATTTTTTCTGAAACTAGTGATGATTAGAAAATTGAGGTACAACTCTCATACAACATTAACACAACATCAAAAACTAAACAGTATAACGTGAATGGTCAAAATATTGTATGTGAATGGTCATTCACTTTACAGACCATTTACCATTCACATTAGTTATATCCACATTCACATTACTTGTATAACCATTCACATAACTATAATAAAGTAGTACTTGACATGTATTCTGTGAATGGTCATGTAGTTTATCTGAATGGTGAAAAGGGTAATGTGAATGATCATTCACATACACTATTTAATGAAAATATTAATGTGAGATTTCATTAGATAATAATTCTTATATTTAGTATGTGAATAATGATGTTATAGGATGAAGTGGAGAAGATTTCAAGGTATCTTGACAAGGTTGAAGATACCAAGTCGATTTTGGAGATGGGTATTATGAGCATGTTATGTGACTACCCTTGTGATGAGAGGGTATTAAATGTCAAGAAGCGTTGGGATGATTTATTTTATCCTAAGGAAGATGTTTTTGGTACACATTTAATGTTTTAAAAAATAATTTAATATGATACCACATTAATTTTGTTTTCTATATCCTTTCATTTTTTTTTTAAATTTTTTATAGTTCAAGAAAAAGATGTTCAAAGTGAAGATGATGTGATGTGTGTGGTTTCAGAGTTGAGAGATGTTATTGGTACATAGTTCATGTTTTACAAAATTATTGAACCTGATTCATGTAATATCTTTTTAAATTATGATGTTGTATTTGTTTTTAAAATAAGGTGATGATCATGTGAATGATGAGGAGTTGATGGAGAAATCGTCTGTAAATGAAGGTATTTTGTTGAATACTTATGTTATGGTTATATATATTCATTGTTTGTTATAGCATGTGAATAATATTTATATTTGAATTTTAATGTATTGGTAGGTGAAACAACTGTTGCTGTTTGTGATACTCAGAATAAAGACGATCAATCTGTTCCGGAAACACCATTTGAGTTGATCACGGTATGTGAGTCAGACTTCCTGTCAATGATGATAGATAAGTTTGTAATATAATATAAGCTTCCTGTCAATGATGAATTGACATATGTTATAATTAGAAAACATTATTTGATTAATGCGAATGGTCATTTAACCAATGTGAATGGTCATTCACATTACTCATTTCACCATTCACATGATACATTTCAAATTCATAGTGGTGAATTACTGCTTGTGAATACACAAAGACTGGGTTTTTAGGTGACTTGCAGAAGTTTTATAAAACATTCAATTTATGATAATGTGCATACAATAATGATGTGTTTTTTTACATGTTTTAATTGACTGAATCAGATTTAGAAGATTTGAATGTTATGGGAACAAGTGTTGTTGTTGAAAATATTAAGGCCCAACCGGCTGATGGGAAGGGGAAAGGTTTGGTTGTTGAGCCGAGGATTCATGATGACAATGTTAAAAGGATGAAGAAGGCTTCAGATGCTTTGAAGTCGCCTTTTATGAACCGTGTTGTAGAGATTGATAAGAAGTTGAATACTTTGGAAGAAGCTCTTGTAGAGAACATTTTTTCTTTTACTAGAGATTTAAAGTGAGTTCCTTTAGTTTTTATTCTCGTTTTATTTTTTTATTAATATAGCAATATTTAGTTTTTATTATTTATTTTTTCAGCCTTTGTATGTTTATATTTATCGGTCACAACTTATCCATCATCATTCACAAGTGCTTTTTTTTATATTATTTGCAGTGACGTTATTTGGAACAACGGCTCCTTGTTTGGGATTCGAAGTGTTTTTGAGACGATGATTCCCGGAGAGTATGCATCAATTCATGTTTTGGATTGTTGGATATCGATACTAAATTATCAAGAAAAATTTAGGAATGCATCGTCTCGCAGTCGGTTTTTTGTGCACGCTGGATCATTGGTTAGTTAAATATTACAATTATGAACTGATCATGTTTTGTTATTTTACAATTTGTATCATTTTTATTACATGTTCGTGTTAAATTTTTTGTTGTGGTGTTTTAGGCTTACTCTTATGATCTTTCTCTTATTCCCAACCGAGTGGCTCGATATGTACATTTTCGTAGCTGTTTGATGCAGTCCTTTATTGATCAGCCACATGCGAAGGATATAAAGAATGTTGATCTTGTAAGTCTATGATATAATCTTTCACTACGTTTGTGTTGTCATTATTTAATGAATAATTGGCGGTCACTATTGAAATATTTCATGGTTTTCCAATTTGTGCATTTGCAGGTTTTTTTTCTCAATCAACATACAGTCACACATGTGGTGTATTTATTTTGATTTGAAGCATCCAACAATTGAAGTAATTGGCAATTAATCAACGGACGTTCCATTTGAAAACAAGTATAGTCTTGTTCCTGATGAAATTGTAAGTATCATCACTATAATAGATCGAAATGTTTTGTGACATACTGGTGTATCTTGTGAATGATCATTTTATAATTGAACTTACTGTTTTCATCACTCAACTAATGTGAATGGTCATTCAACTAATGTGAATGGCCATTCACATACACTATTTGACCATTCATATGAGTGTTTTTAGAAACAATATCATTATACATTTAAGATTATTATAGACACGTGCTGATATTATTTTATACATATGCTGATATGAATTGTAGACATGTGCTGATATTATTTAACTAATGTGAATGGCCATTAACATTAGCCATTTGACCATTCACATGAGTCATTTCAGAAATAATATCATTATAATGTAAGATTATTGTAGACATGTGCTGATATTATCAACAATTTGTTTTTGCAGTGAGCAATGTTTGTTCAATACATGTGTGAGGTTGGTCATCCTTCAGCAGATAGCATTGAAATGATTGAGCCTTTTAGGCTAGGGTATGGAGGTCGTGTTTGAATGTTGTGGATTGTGGCATATTCACAATGAGGCATCTCGAAACGTATATGAGAGACCCTACTTGGCTTTGTAGCTTCAAACGACAAATGAATTTACAGAAGCCACAGTTGGACCATCTCCGTCGCTGGTATCTTTAAAAGATTTTGCTTCATGATATCAACATGCATGCTGAGGAGATGCATAACAAAGCCATTGAATGGCAAAAGAGACCAAAGAGTGAGAGGATGAGGTTGTTAAAGTCAGCTGACAAAAACAAGGTTGAACGTACGAACAAATGATTTCATGAATGTTTTTGTTGATAAGAGAATTGATGCTTGCTGCAGATTTGTTGTTTTCTAGTCTTGAACATGTACAAATGGGTTAACAAACACACATTTTTACTTATTATGTTAGCTATTTTTAAATACAATATATACATGCAACAGTTGTATGCAAGTTGATTAACCATAGTTGTTTGTATGGTTTATAGTAGGATGTCCATTCATATTAGTTGAATACAATTTTTATAAATACAATGTCTATTTACAATGTAATACTTGATCATTGACATTAATTATTCTCTTACCACTTGGTCAAATAGTAACAGTTGCCGAAATGTATGTGAATTGACTGTTAATTATAATGTGAATGATCAAACAATATATGTGAATGATCATTCACATTAGTTAAATCACCATTCACAATGAGACATTTCTTTATTCACATGTATAGTTAACTGTTTAATCACAGAGCATTTACCATTCACATGAGCCATTCACCATTTACATAGGTTGAATGACCAATCACATAAGTATAATAATATATTCTTTTAAATGTGACATTTGAATGGTCAAATACATTGTGACATAAATTTTACTATAAAGTAAAAACTCAGGAATTTTATACTTGAGCATTGACCATTCACATACATTATATGATCATTCACATTGGTTGAATGATCATTCACATTAGTTGTATAATATAAGCACATGTCTACAATTAATATCAACATACGTAGACAATAATCTTTCATGTATAGTGTATAATGCCATTCACAGTAGTTGTAAATTACCAGCATATTATACAATAATATTAGTTTGATGACCATTCACATGATGTATTGGACCATTCACATGAGCAGATATTAACATTCACATTCAATATGTGTGTTTATTTTAATTACATATACATTTTGAGATGATGAATATAGGTACGTGTTCATGTATTGTAAAATAACTATGTAAAAGAATAACAAGTCATTGATCATATAACACCTTGTTTCTTAATTGTGTATTTATGTTGCAATTTGCATTTTATGATGTAATTTGAGAATTTAAATGAAGTTAATTGCTAAATAATGCAATTAAGTAATGGAAATTTATTAACTAAGTTAAATATATATTACAAATCATTTAGTTGAGCAAGTTTATAGAAATGAAATAAAAACAAGTTTAAGGGTTAAATTGTGTATTTAACAAACTTGAGAAATTTGAGAAAATATAAATACCCCTAAAAGAGGCGTATGCTCATTTTAATCAACACCTAGAATTAAATTCTCTGCATTCTCTCCTTCAAAAGTCACAATTTCATCATCTTCTTCATCTCGATTCTTCACAAATCTTGTAAACAAATCCAAGAATTCAAGCTATAATCGAGTATCAAGCAACAAATTTGATAAGGTAATTCTAATTTTCATGACTTGTTTGACTCAAATAAAGTGTACGGTTCTTGGATTATCAAGAACACAAATTCATTTCAAAATATTAGAAATCAAACCAAATCTAGTGTTATTAAGTTGAAATTAGAAGCATGCATGTTATATTTATGTGATATAAGTGAGTGTATGCTCTGTGAGTCGTATATGTTTGCTGGCATGAAGAGGATACCGAAACCCTCATGGGTTTCGGTAATATCGAAACCATATAGAAGCATTTGGCCTTTGGCCATGATTTGAAGCATACATGAGTTTTCGGTTCATCATTTTGAGCTTTAAACCACCATCACTCTCCTTAAATGGCTGCTAAAATAGATTAAAAATAAGAAAGGAGTACGTGCGTAAGAGTGTGCAGTGTTGCAAGTGAGTACCGAAACCTTCCCTTTAATACCAAAACCATGTAAGGTTTCGGTATGAGCTTGATGTTGAAAACCCACATACCGAAACCCCCTCTTTATATATAGAAACCTGCCTAAACTATATATATATGTATGTACCGAGACCATGAAATCAAAAGGACCGAGACCCAAAGACAATACCGAAACCTCTATAAGGTTTCGGTAATCTCTAGTGTACTGAGACATATATATAAATACCGAAACCTGTAAAGTACTGAAACTATATGAAAACTACCTGAAACCTTTAAGGTTTCGGTAATAGCAAAACACCCGAGACCCATTTGAATTGTAATACCAAACCCTTTTATTTCTATAGAAATTTCATCCAACATGTTAACTTATGGTGTGTGTGCATGGAATATATATATATACATATATATATATATATATATATATATATATATGTATATATATATATATATAAATATATTATAGGTATAATTAAGTGGCCTTTGGCCAAACTTAATTATATTTAAAATCTACAAAATATTTAGCAAGAAATTACAATTCAAGATACTTTAATTTTAAGCAAGTTCATTAATTTGTTACATGCTCTGTAATATTGAATTACAGACACATCACTGTACGCTCGTTATTAATTAAAGCGTAATAGTTAAAGCTTATTTAAAGAGTCGGCCTTCAGAAATAATGCAAAGCCATATTAAAGTCTAAACAAGCAAGTGCAAGTATTTCAGAGCAATTTAAAGCATAGAAAAGCCAGTGCAAGCATTTTCAGTACTGTGAGTAACAGTTATTTTTGTTTACATGTATTATATGTAATTGAGACATAATTTGTTTCTATAAGCCTTCTTTGGACTTCAATAGACTTTTGTGAGTAAAGGCGAACACTGTGGTACAGGCGGTGCCCAGCTTAGCCGGATCTTACATCTGATCTATTAATGTGCATACTTTATTACTATCTGTTTATTATTCTGCATATTATACAGCAAGCCTTGTTTGAGCGTTTCTTTGTGCATTTCATAAGCATTTTACTTTAAAAGCAAGCAATTCCGATGCTCACCACTATCCCAAGCATTATGCGCGTAGCTAGCCCCGCATCACAGATTGATCATCTGTCAGCGGTAACCCCTAGTGGTGGCATCTCCTTTCAGCGTGAAATGTCTCAATTGTGCAAGCATTCATTCTGGTTATTAAGCAATTACAAGCAAGCAAGCATTACAGCCTTTATAGGCACTTTCGCCACATATCTTACATGCATCATGAATATCTGTTAACTCACTAAGCAATTAGCTTACAGTTGCTACTCACAATATTTTACAGGTATTGAGTTGTGGTATAGTATTGAGTTGCTTTGGGATCTGGGTAGTTGCCTTTATTTATATTGTGATGTGTTAGCAATTTAGTACTGTAACCTTGTAGCACGTGTAGTACATGACTTATTGTAATCTTTATTTAGATTTATGCAAGCTTTAGACTTATTATTATGTTTGAGGGATGGTACCAAAGCATTAGTTTGAGGGATTCAAGTGTTAGCAATAACACTTGGACTCAAACTTTTAAGCAAAGATATTAGCTTCGAATATCTAGGCTTTAACTTGACCTGAGATAGGCTTTGACCTTACTTTAGGAATTGGGAAATGGGGTAGAATAGGAATTGCGCCTATTCTTATGCAAGTACTATTTATATTATTTCAGAACATGTCTGGATCTGGTGAAGGAGCTGGAGGTGGACTCACTCCTGAACAAATGCAAATAATGCAAACGATGCTCAATGAAAATAATGAGCGTCAGACCAAGTTTCTACAAGATCAGTTTCGTGCTCGTGATGACGCCGAAACTAGGCGCAGAGAGGAACGTAGGAAGAAGCGGCATGATGATACTAGACGCCAAAACGACGACACTGACGAGGAGGAAGCTCCTGTAGTTCCTCCTAAGGGCTGCAACTTCCGTTACTTCAAAGCATGCGGAGCTCAACCTTTCAAAGGAGCTGCAAACTCTATCGAAGTGCTCGAGTGGATTACTGGCATCGAGCGGATATTTCTTATCAGTGACTGTGCTGAAGAATCAAAGGTCAGTTTCGCTACTACACTGTTCGAGGGTGGCACTGTTATGTGATGGAGATCTCAGGAGAACATGCACGGAGTCAACTGGATTAAGTCCTTATCTTGGGATGATTTTAAAGTTATTTTCTTTCGTCAGTATTGCCCGGCTGATGAAAAGAAATGTCTGGAAGAGAAGCTGATGTCTCTTACTCAGGGAACCAAATTGGTGACTGAGTATGAGATTGAATTTACCCGACTTAGCCTATTGTCTGGCTATCAAGTTGCTACTGAAGAGCGAAAGATCGACCGCTTCTTAATGGGTCCACATCCTGAGTATCAGAAGTTCTTGAAGCACCAAAGGTACACCAACTATGCTGATGTCGTTGAAGCTGCTCGAATTCTCTAGCAGGATTTTATTCATGCTGGAGGAGTTCCTGCTTCATCTTTCAACCCGACTTGTCCGTCACCGCCCAATAAATCGCGCACTAGTAGTTATTCTGGATCTTCATCCAGATATTCTCAGTCACAGTCTCAATCCCGACCGTTCAGCTCACCTCCGGCACAGCAAGATCGTTCTTATGTGGTGCATTCTGAACCGAGGCAGTGTCGCCGCTGCCATAAGTCGCATAACCCCAATGATGTGAGATGCTACGTGTGCAATGACATAGGGCATAGCAGTGAAGAATGTCCTAACAAAGTTAAAGTTTGCAACAACTGTTTACGCCCTGGACATACTGAGCGAGCATGCACGCATCCGTTCTGTTTAATTTAATAGACTGCAGAGCATCATCCCCGACTGCAACAGCAACAACACCGACCCCAACAAATACAACAACAACATCAAAAACAACAACAAAGACAAAACCAGCCGGCTCGACATAGCACGTCACGCGGAGGTTCTAGTCGTCGTAACGAGCCAACGCGAAGTCAGAACCGAGGATTCCAAATAACGGCCGAGCAAGCGAAGGAAATACCAGATGTGGTATCTGGTATGTTTCTTGTTAACTCTGTTCCTGCTAGAGTTATTTTCGATTCGGGAGCAAATCGTTCTTTCATATCAAGTACATTTGCATCTAAACTTGGAATTACACCGACTACGCTACCTGCAATTTTTTATATTGAAACGGCTAGTAATGTAAGTGTGTCTACCGATAAAATTTACCGTGATTGCATCATTCTGCTCGACAACTGCACATTTCAACTTGACCTTATTCCGATCGATTTTCACGAGTTAGACGTTATCGTGGTATGGATTGGCTAGTTCACCATGACGCCAGCATTGTCTGCAAGAAGAAATTAATCAAGCTCACTACTTCAGATGGCCGCAGTAATCGCATCTATGGTGACAGAAAGAAACGTGACTTATGCTTGATCTCTGTAGTGAAAGGTAGGAAACATATAGCTAAGGGTTACGCATCTTATTTAGCATATGCATTAGATGCTAAGTCTGAAAAGAAAACTTTAGCCGAGGTACCGATAGCCTCAGAGTTTCCCGAGGACATCTCTGGACTTCCCTCAGACCGTCAGGTGGAGTTCAGAATTGATTTAGTGCCAGACGCGGCACCGATTGCTCGAGCCCCTTATCGACTTGCACCTGCTGAGATGCAAGAAATGATGAAGCAATTGAAAGAGTTGCTTGACAAAGGGCTCATACGACCAAGTTCATCTCCCTGGGGAGCTCCTGTTCTATTCGTTAAGAAGAAAGATGGGACTCTCCTGATGTGCATTGATTATAGGGAGTTGAACAAGGTAACAATAAAGAATAAATATCCGTTGCCCAGAATAGATGATCTTTTCGACCAACTTCAGGGAGCTAGTTACTTCTCAAAAATTGATCTTAGATCTGGGTATCATCAGCTCAAAGTACGTGAAGAGGATGTCTCAAAAACGGCTTTCCGTACCAGATATGGGCATTACGAGTTTCTTGTTATGCTCTTTGGCCTCACAAACGCTCCTGCGGCATTCATGGATCTCATGAACCGCGTCTGTAGACCAATGCTTGATAAGTCTGTTATCCTCTTTATAGACGTTATTCTCATCTACTTGAAAACCGAAGCTGAGCAAGCTGTGCGTCTTAGAGAACTGCTAGAGTTGCTGCGCAAGGAGCGACTTTATGCCAAGTTCTCTAAATGCGAATTTTGGTTGCGACAGGTACTCACAATCTCGATTTATTCACTTTAAGTTTATCTTTTCTTTAATTTTCATGCACAGCGTAACTTGCAAATCTTGTATCTTATCAGATACACTTTCTTGGACATGTGATATCTGGTGAAAGAATCTCTGTAGATCCTTCTAAGATAGAAGCCATTCAAAAATGGAAAGCTCCCAGATCAGCTACTGAGATCCGAAGTTTATTGTGATTGGCGGGTTACTACCGTTGATTCATTAAGGACTTCTCTAAATTAGCCGTGCCTCTTACCTCTCTTACTCGCAAGAACATTCCCTTTATTTGGGAAGAAGCTCAAGAAATTGCATTCCAAACTTTAAAACAGAAACTCACCGAAGCACCTATTCTTGCCTTACCCGAAGGCAATAAAGACTTTGTAGTCTTCAGCGATGCTTCATATCAAGGGCTCGGGTGTGTTCTGATGCAAAGAGGCCGAGTTATAGCATATGCTTCTCGCCAACTCAAGGATCATGAAAAGAGTCAGCCGACTCATGATCTTGAACTTGATGCAGTGACTTTCGCGTTGAAAACGTGGCGTCATTACCTCTACAACACGAAATGTTAGTTATATACAGATCACAAGAGTCTCAAGTACATTTTCAGTCAGAGGGAGCTCAACATGCGCCAGCGACGCTCCATGGAACTCATAAAGACTATGACTGTGAAATTCTGTATCACCCCGGCAAGGCAAATGTGGTGGCCGATGCATTGAGTCGAAAATCTTATTCCGCTAAATGTCTCTATACTCTGACTCATACTTCGTTTTCATCTACTCTGATCGATAAAATTCTTGTTGCTCAAGCCGAAGCCCTAAAAGAGGAAAACCTCAACTCTGAAGACATGAAAGGGCAGCTTCAATTCTTAATTGATAGCCCTCTTGGCTTAAAGCTCTTCAAGAATCGCGTTTGGGTTCCCAAATTTGGTGATATTCGAGAATTTGATAAGGTAATTCTAATTTTCATGACTTGTTTGACTCAAATAAAGTGTGCGGTTCTTGGATTATCAAGAACACAAATTGATTTCAAAATATTAGAAATCAAACCAAATCTAGTGTTATTAAGTTGAAATTAAAAGCATGCATGTTATATTTATGTGATATAAGTGAGTGTATGCTCTGTGAGTCGTATATGTTTGCTGGCATGAAGAGGATACCGAAACCCTCATGGGTTTCGGTAATATCGAAACCATATAGAAGCATTTGGCCTTCGACCATGATTTGAAGCATACATGAGTTTTCGGTTCATCGTTTTGAGCTTTAAACTACCATCACTCTCCTTAAATGGCTGCTAAAATAGATTAAAAATAAGAAAGGAGTAAGTGCGTAAGAGTGTGCAGTGTTGCAAGTGAGTACCGAAACCTTCCCTTTGATACCGAAACCATGTAAGGTTTCGGTATGAGCTTGATGTTGAAAACCCACATACCGAAACCCCCTCTTTATATATAGAAACCTGCCTAAACTATATATATATATATGTATGTACCGAGACCATGAAATGAAAAGGACCGAGACCCAAAGACAATACCGAAACCTCTATAAGGTTTCGGTAATCTCTAGTGTACCGAGACATATATATAAATACCGAAACCTGTAAAGTACTGAAACTATATGAAAACTACCGAAACCTTTAAGGTTTCGGTAATAGCAAAAAACCTGAGACCCATTTGAATTGTAATACCAAACCCTTTTATTTCTATAGAAATTTCATCCAACATGTTAACTTATGGTGTGTGCGCATGTATTATATATATATATATATATATATATATATATATATATATATATATATATATATATATATATATATATATATATATATGTGTGTGTGTGTGTGTATATATAAATATATTTTAAGTATAATTAAGTGGCCTTTGGCCAAACTTAATTATATTTAGAATCTACAAATTATTTAGCAAGAAATTACAATTCAAGATACTTTAATTTTAAGCAAGTTCATTAATTTGTTACATGCTCTGTAATATTAAATTACAGACACATCACTGTACGCTCGTTATTAATTAAAGCATAATAGTTCGGATACGAGTTAAAGCTTATTTAAAGAGTCGGCCTTCAGAAATAATGCAAAGTCATATTAAAGTCTAGATAAGCAAGTGCAAGTATTTCAGAGCAATTTAAAGCATAGAAAAGCCAGTGCAAGCATTTTCAGTACTGTGAGTAACAGTTATTCTTGTTTACATGTATTATACGTAATTGAGACATAATTTGCTTCTATAAGCCTTCTTTGGACTTCAGTAGACTTTTGTGAGTGAAGGCGAACACTGTGGTACAGGCGGTGCCCAGCTTAGCCGGATCTTACATCTGATCTATTAATGTGCATACTTTATTGCTATCTGATTATTATTCTGCATATTATATAGCAAGCCTTGTTTGAGTGTTTCTTTGTGCATTTCATAAGCATTTTACTTTACAAGCAAGCAATTCCGATGCTCACCACTACCCAAAGAATTATGCGGGTAGGTAGCCCCGCGTCACAGATTGATCATCTGTCAGCGGTAACCCCTAGTGGTGGCATCTCCTTTCAGCGTGAAATGTCTCAATTGTGCAAACATTCATTCTGGGTATTAAGCAATTACAAGCAAGCAAGCATTACAGCCTTTATAGGCACTTTTGCCACATATCTTACATGCATCATGAATATCTGTTAACTCACTAAGCAATTAGCTTACAGTTGCTACTCACAATATTTTACAGGTAAAGGTAAACAGCAAGCTGGACCATCTGCTTAGGTCTATTTTCTGATCAGCACAGAGGACTTAGCTCACTATTTAGCTTGTGGTATAGTATTGAGTTGCTTTGGGATCTGGGTAGTTGCCTTTATTTATATTGTGATGTAATAGCAATTTAGTACTGTAACCTTGTAGCACGTGTAGTACATGACTTATTGTAATCTTTATTTAGATTTATGCAAGCTTTAGACTTATTATTATGTTTATGGCAATTGTTAATTATTCCTGGGATTAAGCAAACATGTTTAAAGCAAGAATGTGACAGATCACTATCCATTAACTGTATCGTACTATTCACTGTCTATATATTTACTATTTTCTTTCACTCTGCATCTTTCTTTGGACCGTTCCTTGAATCATGGTGTGATAGCTCATTACATATCTTGCATTTTCGTGGAGTTCTTGCACTTTTTGTTATTGCCTTCTCTCGATCGATTGTCAACCGTTTCGAGGTTCCACGTCCTTTGTTTCTTATTCCTTGTGATGGAAGTATTGTAATCTCATTTGGTTGAGGGACACCCAACAATTGCTCTACGACATCTTTCTTTTTGCATACCCGTTTATCACGACCTGCAGTTAATTCCATTATCAACTCGTGATGTCTCTTTTTTGCATTTTGAATAGCCACATCATCACCTAGTAACACTTGTATACAATATGCAAGATCCCCATAACGTTTGCCTCAAAGTTTGTTGACTTTTTTTATGATTGTGGTGTTGTATGTTGTAAATTTGCAAGGCTGATTGTGAATATATTCTTTGTCCATCGTAGTGGTATGTACTTTTCAAGTATGGCATCCACATCATGAATCATGGACACATAAAATATATGATGGCATAGGATGCCGAACCTTTCGAAATACATGCAGCTACAAGTTATATTTACATCTATCGCATCGAAAATTGCCTGTAGATGATTAATATGGTTGCTAACATCAGTATACAATGAGAATCATTACTGTATTCATTATTCAACTAATGTGAATGGTCATTCAACTAATGTGAATGTCCCCATTCACATAAACTATTCGACCATTCACATGAGTCATTTCATAATTAATATCATTATACATGTCTCATAAAACATAACATGAACATATATATCATGTGAATGGTCAAATACGTAACACACCATTTACCATCCACATAAGTTTAGTGACCATTCACAGTATAAAAATTTATCATTCAAAGAAAGCTTAAACACATTAGAATAATTCAGATTACATTATTTGACCATTCACATTTGAATGATTATCTTGTGTGAAAGGTTAAAAATACACAAACACAATCTAAACACGTGAATTGTCAAATATTACATTCTGAATGTTCATTAATCTAATGTGAATGGTGACATAGCTAATGTGAATGCTGAATGATCAGTTCGATCATTTGACCATTCACATCCAGTATTTCAGCATTCACATGATGAGTTTCAGTAATAAGATTAGTAACAATGATAATCATTACTAATTTCATATTAATCTTCGGGTCCTGAAGCTTACCTCTATTGCTTTTTTAACTCGTATATCGTTCCAACCTCTTTCAGTGTATACGTCTTAATATCTTCGTCGTTGGCAAATGAAATTGGCAGCACACCGAATGAACTCTTAATGATTTCTTCTTGTACTGTACCAAAGATCTTGAACGTGAACATTTCTGATGCCTTTTTTTCCATGTTCAGCCTCGTATTCAATTCCAACCTCTTTGTTCTCGATTCGTAATCCAATGTCCTTTGCATGTTTTTTGGGAGTCCAATGCGCTATCGAAACTACTGAAAAAGTCAACCAAATTGGAGGTGCTTTTCAAGTAATGGTTGAAGAAGTTGTTTTGTCCCTCCGGTAAAGACGTTGTTCTCATCAATCCCGACATTGGAATGTCTCGAAAAAACGCAGGTATCCACTCTTCTCTAATGTCATAAATATCATTGAACCATTTATGATTCTCAAGCTCAAACTCGATCATTATCTTATTCCATTCAACCTCGAATTCATCTACATCAATATTTGGGTTCCAGACAACGTCCATCAATTGCTTTGAGAAAGGTGAATTTTTTGTGCATAACGTTGGTACCTTTTTTCAAGTAAACATGTTAGCATCATATTAAGTTAATGATTAAGCAGCAAAACATGTGAATGTTAATTTTTCTATAAATACCTTAATTGCAAGCTTATCCATTATATGTCACATGCAGAAATGGTGGACAACCTTGTTCAAAACTAATTTCACTGCCTTTTTCGTTGATGGGTCTTGGTCTGTTACAACAATATTTGGCTCTCGTCTATGTACGCATATAAATGCATTGATTAGCCATTTGTATGATTCTATATCCTCCTTACTTAGCAACCCAGTGCCAAATGAAACACACTTTTTATGATTGTTAATACCGGTGAATGGGACAAGAACCATATCATGCCTGAAAATAATTATTCGCAATACGTATTTAAGCATTCACATTAACTATAAAATCATATACGTTACTGAAATCCACATTCTGATTATTCATTCATCTAATGTGAATGGTGAAATGTGTAATGTGAATGGTGAATGATCAGTTAAATATTTGTCCATTCACATACAATATTTGGGCATTCGCATTCACAATCACTTTCTGTTATTATATCAGTGTACTCTAAGTGTTCAATTCTAATTTCATATGAACAGTTAACATTTTAACCATATGCTTACTTGTTTGTGTTGTATGTTGCATCGAAAGACACTATGTCACCAAAAGCAACATAGTTTGCCACTTCTACTTCATCTGCCTAAAATAGTGCATTTAGGAAGCCACTCTCTTTTATTGAGTGGTGAAAATGAAAGTCTTTAACATTTTCTGATTTCTTTGTATACTTTTCAACAATCATTTGTGTGTCACTACCCCAACATAGCAGTTTAAGTCTCTTTTAAAATTCTTGAAATCTGTCCTTGTTGCCCCAACATAAGGGTATCCTCCAGATAGCTATTTGCATAGCTTGTTGATGTTTACAGCACTGATATTTGTGTTGGATGCCTTTTGAATCATTATTTGTTGTTCAAAGTTTAGCTTCCTCGATGATCACATTATATATGCATCTTCGGATGACACGAGACAGTGATTGTGGGGCTCTTTAAATTTGTAAACATCAAACTTCCCTTCATTTGTTATATGGAATCGTATTTGTGCTTTGCAATCACTCTTAGCTGAAGGTACCACACGCTGTTGTTGCTTCTTTCCTTCTAAGCTGCTGTGTTTTGCTTTTTCAGGCAGTCCTTCTTTGTTACATACCACTGCCTTCATTCTTTCTTCACCTTTAACGCCTTTTTTTAGAGTTGATAAACGTGTATCGAATCCAGCCAAACGTGCATATGTTTTATAAAAATTCACCTCTTCATCTAAAGTATTGAAAATCATTTTTTCTCTTGGTTTGACGTCTTCGGGTAAAACTGGAATCCAATACATATGTCCCCTTGGAGTCGTTTGAATTAAAAATGTTTCTTCCTCTTTATCTATATGAAAATAAAAATGAATTTGAATAATACTAGGATTGTGTCTTAAATGACTCATGTGAATGGTCAAATAGTTTATGTGAATGATCATTTACATTAGTTGAATGACCATTCACATGACTTGAATGATGAAATCAGTAAGTTCCATTATAAATATCTAATGATCAAATGTATCAAACAGTAACAACATCAAAAACATTATTTAAACTAGTAACATAAACGACATATCATAAACTAATACCATCAACCAATGTTAATGGTCGTTTAACCAATGTGAATGATCGTTCACATTAGCCATTTCACCATTCACATTAGTTGTATGATATTAGCACTTGACATGTATCCTGTGAATGATTCAACTAGTTTATCTGAATGGTCATTCAGCTAATGTGAATGGTCACATTGGTTGAAAGACCATTCACATTAGTTGAATGACGAAAACAGTAATGTGAGATTTCATCATTTACATACCATCAATGTTAAATGTGTGTTATCGATATTGCATACAAAATTTTTGAAAATCTATTGAGAATTACTTCTAACAAATCATATGCTGAACAGAATTGATTTTATAAGTGAAATTACTTTTTTCTTCTTCATTATCATCGACGCCATTAGGATTTGTGTTTTCAGCATCAACAAATGATCAATCGATTCCTCCATGAATGTAAATTTCAAAGGATTGTGTGTTAAACGCAATGGATTCCTCTCCGATTGGTTGTATTTAATTGAGAGATTTCAGATGATTGCGTATCAGGTGAAGAAATCACGTCTATATACACACAAATCGTTCCTTAATAAAGCTGAAATCGCGTTGTATAGGAATGTCCATCGTGCCCCTCCCGCTTTATTTTTAATCCGAAGGTTGGTGAATGGTGCGTTGGGTACACCGGATTTCACATGGTACGCTCGGGAACCAAATTATATATATATATATATATATATATATATATATATATATATATATATATATATATATATATATATATATATATATATATATAATTTTTATTGTTATATATTTATTAATCAGTTTGCATAAGGTATTTTATGTTATATTTAGTTTTAGTAAGTTTTCAATTTTTAGTTAGTTATATTTTTTTAATAAGCTTGTGAAATTATATGATTTTTTAGTTTGTTAGAAAAAAATAACTTTTTATTCGGTTAAAAGAATGTGTGGGTTAGATCAAATGGCAAAAGGGTAATTAAATAGAAAGTTTTATGCATCAAGTGCACATACTGAAATTCGTGGAGGGGTAAAACATGAATGATGCAATCCTAATTTAATTATTACACTTCCAAAATTAACAAAGATAATACAAATTCAAAATACATCAAAATACATGCATATCGTTCATCTCTTCCAAAATCAAAATACATTAAAATACAAACATGAATCGTTCATCTCTTCATGCATATCGTTCATCTCTTCCAAAAATAAATCATGAATATCGTTCATCTCTTCCAAAATCAAAATAAATCAAAATACAAACACGAATCTTTCATCTCTTCATGCATATCGTTCATCGTTCATCATCAAAATACATGCATATCGTTCATCTCTTCCAAAATCAAATACAAGTATATCGTTCATCTCTTCCAAAATCATCAAAATACATCCGTTTATCTTTGAAGGTGTTCTTCATTAAAAAATGCATCCTTTTATCGCGTTTTTCATTGAAGGTGTTCATCATTCAAAAAGTTATGATGCATTCAAAAAATGTGGTGATTATTGGCCGTAGAGAGAGAGAGAGAGAGATGGTCGATGCAGCGGCCGTGTGATGGTGATGCAGCGGCCGAGAGAGCAGTGGTGCATCGGTGGTGCGATGGTGGTGCAGCGGCCGATAGAGCAAGACGGTGGCCGAGTTTTGAGAATGAGAGGGGGTGGGGCAATCACATGGGGAAGGAGAGGGAGAGAGGTTGATCATGGTGAGAGAGAGAGAGAGGTGAGGAGAGAAAGATGGAGAAATTTTTGGTAAGTTGTTAAATGTATTGATTTGTACCCTAATCTAATTAAACCTAATTTTCTATAATTAATTAATTTTCTTAAAAATTTATTCCACAAATACCCTTAATGCATCCTTGGAAGAAAGTCCGATGCACAAAAGTTCTCAATGGTGTCTCGATGCACAAAAGTTCTCAATCGAACCCCAATCTATATATATATTGTTTCGTTAAATTGAAAACCTAAATGTATCTTTGTTTCGTGAATTTCATCTATTCAACAAAATAAAAAAGTGAAATAATTAATCCTTTTTTCTATCGGAAAAATTTATAGATTGATTAATTGTTTTTACGTTCGGTAAATTAAAAATCCGAGTTTCTCGTTTTTTCCAAGCGAAAACATTTAAAATTAAATAAGTTGACGTTATTTCCAATCGTTTAGATTTAATATGGTTCGTTGTTTTTTCTTAGCAAAAATATATAAAACTAATATGGTTAGTCATTTTTTCGTTTGGTTAAATCGAAAATCGATGTTGTTAATGTTTTTTCCGTTCAAAAAACATTAAAAATTAGATTAAGCAGTTGTTTCTGTCATTTGATTAAATTGAAGACCGAAATAGTTCGTTGTTTATTTCGAGCGAAAACATTTAAAAGTGAAACGACGAAGCATTTTAATTTTTCCAACGAAATGGTTAACCAAATGGAAAAACCAACAATCAAATTTAATTTTAAGTATTTTCAATGGAAAAAAACGAATAACCATTCTGATTTTCGATTTAACCAAATGTAAAAAACAACCAAATAATCTAATTTTTAATGTTTTATAAGAAAAAATGATGAACTATTCCGATTTTTAATTTAACAAAACGAAAAAATGACGAACCAATTTAATTAGAATTTTTTCGTTAAAAAAATGGTATATACATGTGTGTAGGAAAGCCGTCTTAGGAAACCACAATGACATTTCTGTATAAATATAGGAAATCACATTACCTTAAATTTAGAAAACCAAACTTAAACTACACGGACCTTTCTGTAATTAATGAAAAATACATTTTATAATTACTTCTTAAATTGCAAGGGCCGTCCTACAATTATTTCTTAAACTCCAAGAGTCTTTTTGCAATTAATGAAAATCACCAAAACGATTCATCAACATATATGTTAGTTATAGTAATTTATATGACGATGGTGCAATAGCTTAGAAGATGTTTGAAGAAATAGTGATATTAGAAAAGAAGAATATAGACGATATTCTCTTTACATAAACACAACTAACAAAATCACATATATAAATATTAACAATAATATTATTAAAATTAATATTAATAAGGCAGATGAACTTTTAAATAAATTCGTAAAGAAAATATAAAATTTGAATTAAAATAAAAATTAAATTTATAAATAAAATATCAACAATAATAAATGTAAATAAAATACTAAAAAATAAGTATATTTATAAATAAAATAAGTGTGTTTATAAGTAAACAAATAATATAATTATAAAGATAAAATAAAATAAAATAAATTTTGGACTATAAAGGGTAAATAATAAAACCATAGGGACTAAAACGTCACAGTGAAAATGGTAAAATATAATTAATAATTTAACGGTTGTGTCGCTAAGTTTAACGGACGATAACTAAAACCGGATAAAATTAACAAAATAAAAATAAAAATTAGGACTTTTAAAGTGAATGGACTGAATCCGATAAATCATGAATCCAAAACGACGAAAAATGTTACTCTTTTGTTTATGAGAAATTGTAGTACGGAATAAGTTCCAATAAATATCGAAAGCCGGCATTACCCAATTAGAATAAGTCCCTCTTTCGCCCCCTTCTATAAACAGTCAACGGTCAAAGCTATGGCTTCTTCGATGCTCACCGGTCTTCACCCCGCCGTCTCCGGTCATTCCTCGCTCTCCTTCCGGTCAATTAACACGATTCCATTCATGGAATCGTTGCCGGAGAATGCTTCCGACGGTTTTGATCTCCTACCTGACCCCATCATTCTTACTATTTTCAACAATATCTCCGACATCAAAACCCTAATCCGATGTCGAGCTGTGTCACGCCGTTTCAATTCACTCGTACCTCAATCGGACTCGCTCCTCCTCCGAGTCGACCGAGTGATTTCCTCTGTTGACTCCGACGACGACGGGGACACCTCCTCTGTCATCGGTTTCATCAAATCTATCGTCAAGTCAATTCAAGACCTAATATCTCCTACTCAAGGTCATACTCTGCAAAGCAGTAGCAATCATCATCAATCTCAAAACTCTCCGGCGATGATCCTTCGTGGATTCGACAGGATTAAGGAGCTTGAGATCGAGTTGCCGACGGGAGATCTGAGGTTGGAGAAACGCGCAGGGATCAAGTGGAAGGCGGAGTTTGGGAAAACGTTGAAGAGCTGCGTGATCCTAGGGTTTCGTTGCGGTGGTGTAGGTGAATCGGATCTCGGCGGCGGCGGCGGTTTGAAGACGAGAGTTGTGTGGACGATAAGCGCGTTGATTGCGGCTTCCGCAAGGCATTACATGGTGAAAGAAATTGTGAAAGAGAACACGCATTTGTCGAAATTGATAGTTAAAGATAGAGAAGGTGAAGGAACTGTGGTTATGGATGAATTAGGGATTACAGAATTTCGAGAAGACAAAGGAGAAAATCAAGAGGAAGAGGAAGGGCAAAATGGTAGTTTAAACGGTGGTGGTGTATGGTGGAGGAGTAACCGGACAAGAGTGCCGGCAGTGTGGATGAGAATGCGTCACGAGTCGAAATTGGAGCTTTCAAATGGCGTGACATTGGAAGGTGCGACCTTGGTGGTCGTAAGACCGACTACGAATGCAGTTGGTATCGTTGGTGCCACTACTGAGGAAGCCGAAGAGGAGCAGAGGTGGGACGAAGGATTGGTAGCCGCAAATCGAGGTTTCGGGTTCGATGGTGTGTATGGAGAGGCCGTGGAGAAGTTAATCAAACGCCGAAGTTATCTCCTTGAAATGAATTCCTTCTAGCTCCACAGCACTGGTCAGTTTCCTTAGTAGTTTCTTGTTCAAATGTTAATGTTTCTTCTATAATGCATATATGTTAAATTGTTAATCTTTTTGGTTTATCATCTTGCTAATGTAAATTAATAAATTCTTGCTATAGGAATCAATAACTTGTCGATTAACCGTTATTTGTCGTCTAGATGTCTAGTTCAAATACATGTGTAAATAGTTACTCGGTCGATAAAGGGGTCAACATTAATCGCATTATTATGTATTTCAGTCAATACACATGGGAAACACTTGCACTATTATTTCGTTAAAAGCTAGCTTCAAGAAAGAGACTGGACATAGGGTAATATGCTAAAGCCAAACCGTTTGTCACTTGCTTGTGTCGTCGATATAATCTTTTTGTATGGCTAAAATCTAAAAATTCAAGATAAGATATGATCTTTATGCATGAGGTGGGCATCACTTTAGAACAAAGAATTGCCTAAGTAAATATAAATGTTACCATCAATGTCAATATGAATACAGTTTTGTGCACATTGTAGATATCAAGTGTATGCAACAATCACCATCAATGTCAATGCAAGTTTGCAAAATGAGCTTGTTGTGAATGGAGTTACCCAACAAGTGAGAGATTCTTGATGCTGGGGGTGGGGTGGGGGTAGGGTGGGTGGGTGCATTTAGCTTTGTGTAGGAAGAATCCAAAGGAAATGCCAGATTTGATCTTAGTGAGTGGATATAATTGGGGTATCCTTTTCTGCATTGTTTGTAGCTGGCCCTGGGACTTGTATAGCCCACCACCATAGTGTAGTGGCTCAAGAGTATATCCTTAGCTTTTGGATTTATTTGCATCTTAGGTGCTTTTGTTGTGCTGCCATCTCACTTGTATTGTTTATTACTTTTTTCAATGTATTATTGAAATAGCTAATATCATTTTCAATCATTGTATTTGATATAGATGTGTTAACCAATCATTATATTTTTAGTATTTAACTAAAAAAAATTGTTATAGTTAGCAAAACTCACATAAATAGACACAAGTTTAATACATATCATATTTTGGCACATTGTTGGTGTTTACAGTTGGTAAGTTTAAGCATTATTGCCAACTTCAATGTTAATATTATGATGTTTAAAGTATAATGGTTGGTTAACTTGTCTAAAGACTATTACATTAGTTAGAAAACAGCGTTCACTCTCATACTGCTGACTAATTTGATATGTTAAAAGTTAAATAATCGAGAAGTGAACTAAAACTTTTGAAATATTTAGTGCAACGTATAATGTTTGTAATAGAAGATGTAATGGATAATGGTACAAATTTCATCTTCGAACTGGATATCTCATGTACTAAACCCTTATTTGGTATTCGGGGTAGATACCTGACATCAAGTTGTAGAATATACCAATGTTTTATGGTGATCGTTTTTTTAATCGGTTATGCAGACTTTAAAACCAATGTGTTCTTTAAGATGTTTATTATGAAGCATAACAGGATTTTAACACTGCAAGTAAATGGCTGCACACACATATTGTGATAATACGAGTAATTTAGCATGTATTTAAATCGACCGAACCCTTGAGTTATTATTACTAATTCATTATTGAATCAAAATTATTCATTAAATTGAAGTTGATTCATCAAAAAATAGAAACAACAAATCGATTAATCATGATCCATGATTAATGTGATTATCATTTGATTAGTCTTGACTAGACCACAATCACACAACTAATGATCCAAATCAAGATTTTTTTTTTTTTTTTTTAGTTGGTTAACATGCTTAATGATTGTTGATGTATTATTCAATTTGTCATGTATGTTTAGTGATGGTGGTGTGTTAAAAGTGATGCATGGTTAGTCTCAATAGTTACTTAATAGTTTTTGGAAAATTATAAGTCGTGTGATGAATATTTTTTAAGAAGTAGGATTGTTCGTGGTTGGCGTTGCTGATGATTTTGACGACAGTCAGTCGACCTGTGTGGCTTTTGTTGGTTTTGTTTTTGTGCTTGGTTTGAAGTATTTTCTTTAGTACTTTGGATAAGGTATCTGTTATTCAGAAGCTATAAAACTTCAACAATTAGGAAATGATTAAAAACTTCAAACATTTTTTATTCGATTCACACTCTCAAGTCTCGTTACAAGTTTTTTCAAGACCCTACACTTTATTATTGTGTGTGTGATGGGGATAGAGAGGATTATTGGTGAGAGAATATGATGTATAACATTCTTTGGTTTTTTGCCCTCCTTAAGGGCCAACATAGCTGGCTAGCTTGAATTATGCAAAGCAATAATAAACATGGAGAATTATTCTCTTTCTTTTGTATAAAGGACTACACTTAAGTCGGGTCAAGTTTTCTTATCATCTTCGATTCAGTTCTTATTGTGTGCATTCGCATTTCAAGTTTGAATATCGATCATGTGGTTAACCAACGAATGGTATAATCCTAACCCTGTTATGTTTATATCTTATATGGGTTAGGGTTTATAAGTTTGTTTTTCTTCTGCACAAATAAGATTTAATTTTGATCGAATAAACCTAGGGTTGTAAACGAATATGAATATGAATATGAACGAGGGTATGTTCCTATTCGTTCGTTTAACTTTAGTCGAACAAATAAATGGACATAAACATAAACGAACGGAAGATTCTCTGTTCGTGTTTGTTCGTTAAGATTTTGACTTTGTTTGTGTTCATTCGTTCAACAAATAATCGAACATAAACGAACGAGCATAAATGAACAATTAAACGAATACAAATGAATATAACTGAACATAAACAAACATACTTGTTGCAAAAAACAAAACCCGCAACACACGATTCATAGTTTTTAAATTACGTTTGTACATTCATAAGATTCATAAATGACTTCAAACTATTATGATAATAGTAAATTAATGTATTAAGAAAAAAAAAAACAAAGATCAATCTAGATTAACCACATTTGAGCATTTGAATGTTTTTCTAATATTCATTTAATGTCATTAATCATATCAGTTTAAAATTTGAAGTGTTATTTTTATATTTTTGTTATTAATTAATGTATTATTTAAATGTATTATGTAATATTAAAAATAAGATATTATATCTATCTATACTATTAAAAGAGTAACTATACTCAACTCTCATGAAGCCACCATCGCCATGAATCGACACGTGAAATTTATAGTTTAAAAAATAATAAATAAATTTAACATATATCTATCCATATCTAATATAATTTACTTTTAAATTCAAATCAAATCAAATCCAACAAATCTAATACTCTAATTATTAATTATAATAATATAATAAAAGTTTAAAATATTTTAAAAAATAACTACTATTCACGTGTGTGTAGAATTATACAAAACTAATAGGTCATAATAAATAATAATATCATTATTATATATATTTGTTCAAAAATAATATTTATATTTTTACCTTTTAGTTTATTATATTTTATATATGTTAAAAATATCCGCGTAATACGCGGGTAATAAACTAGTTAGATATAAAATATTTGTTAAAAGTTATTATAAGGGTTAAGTGTCATTTTGACCATTCAACTTTCAGATTTTTTTTTATTTAGCTATTAAACTATTTTTTGTCTTGATTTAGCCATTGAACTATATTTTGTATATATATTTAGCCACTAAACTTTAATTTAACGATTTAACCACTGAAAATTGTCCCCATTTAGCCACTAAACTATCATATTTTGTACTGATTTAGCCATTAGTTTTATTCATCTTCCCCAAAATAGGACACTAAACTAAAGTTTAGTGGCTAAATCAGAACAAAAAATAGTTTAGTGGCTAAATGAAACAAATTTAAAAGTTAAATGGTTAAAATGATACTTAACTTTTATTATAAACAAACGAACAAACATAAATGAACAAATGAAATTTCTGTTCATCTTCTTTATATAATTAAATAAACAAAATTTTGTGTCCATATTCATTCATTTAATAAACGAAATTCTCGTGGAACGGTTCAGCAAATATTCGGTTCATTAACGGCCCTTGAATAAACCCTACACCATAATTAATTAAAAGGTTCAACAGACAATAAGAACGAATGGAAATTCCATTTCTTGTTGAATCATGTTCATAGTTTATAACCCCAGAAATACACGCTTTCATATGTTGAATCAATTTCTTAAAAAAACAACTACTTTATAAATATAAAGTTATTAGGGTTAATATCGAAAAAACCCCATCAACTTTCTTCAGTTTCGCGATTAAGTCCCTAAACTTTTTTTCTTATTGTTTAAGTCCCTAAACAATTTTTGTCTTATTCAAAAGTGTATATTTGACCTGTTTGACCGGTCACCAAACAAATTATATTAGTTTTTTCACTTTATTTATGTTGTAAAAATCCCACCATCTTTTCATATTTTAGCGATTAAGTCCCTAAACATGTTTGTTTTATCAGCTGATTTTACCGGCTAATCCGGTAGCCGGTCAAAAATATATACTTTTGAATAAGACAAATATACTTTAGGGACTTAAACAATTGGAAAAAAAATTTTAGGGACTTAATTGAGAAAATAAGAAAAGATAATTGGGTTTATTTAATATTAACCCAAGTTATTATTGGAACTTAATTAGTTTTTATAATTTACTTTTGTAAGTATACATTTTGTTTTGAGACAATTTAAAATAAAAATATGAACATCAGGATGGAAGAAGTAATTTGCACATGTTAACATAGTATTCTGGAGATGTCAATCTTGTTGTTATGAATTTCATATAGGGAATTTAGCCTTTTTTCATGGTTTCTTACCTTTTTTTTAATATTAATTATGATTTTCTTTGAAAAAGTCTAAACTCAAAAGTTTATTATTCAACCTATAAATTGCATTATCTTTTGTATTATGGAATTAGTTTATTATGAAAAACCAATATGTTTTCATGGATTTTATGTCTTCGTCTCTCAATATTCATTTTTGTTTTTCTAGAAAATCTCTAAGTTAATATTTTTTCTAGTTTTGTGAAATTTAACTATTAAAGCCCAGTTATAATTAGTAAACCGGGTTTTAAAAAACTGAAAAATCAAGTTTTAAACTAAAAATAAAAAAATTAACTTGAGAAACTTTGGTAAAAATACTAACATAAAAAACAAAAGCACAACCCGTATCACCTTATGTAACAATGTAACATGATTATATGAAGTTCACAGGCCCTAAATTAAGGAATCAAAGCTTGTGGCCAAAAAGTCACTTTGGCCTAATTAATAGCTCAAGGATGAGAGTAGGAACTAAGAAGACCCAAAGAAGTATGCCTGGCTATATAGAAATTGACAAAAATAAGTAAAGCTTGTAACCCAGTGGATCCCCATGGATAAAGCTATTTAATGATCCAAACTAGTGATAAATATTCGAATCTGAAAACCTGATACAAAATTTTGGATTATCTCGGATACAGATTTTGCATGATCCGAGAATCGGAAATCCAATTTCTTTTTGTTTCTCTCTCTTTTTTTTTTTTTTTTTTTTTTTTGCCAAACATTATCTGAATAACAATAATTATGTTTTTTTAACTTTAAGGTGACATTTGGTTTGCGGGATTTCAGAGAAATTGATGGGATTTTCATTTGAAAATCCCTCTCTTATCATGTTTGGCAAAAAAAAAAAAAAAAAAAAAGAGGGATTAAGGTTTTAGAATTCTTCTCTATACCCTATTATTTAATAATCCCTTATTTTTACATTTCGAATTCCTAACAAAATGACAATATTACTCTTATTCTCAACCTAACCACCACCTACCTATACTTATTGATCCTATCCATCTTACCTAGGCATGGCAAAAAAACACATCCCTGACGGGGAACCCGTAACTCGACCCCGATTTGACCGGGGAATCACCGAGTTGACCGGGGACGGGGAATCTCCGATTTAAAATAATGGGGATGGGGCGGGGATGGGAGACACTTTAATCCCCGACCCCGAACCCGACCCCGGTTATAAATTATGTTTTAATATAAATTATTATATATATTTAACTTACAATGTAAATTATTCATTATATTTTATATAATATATTAAATATCATTTGTATATGACTTTTATATAATTTAAAATACTATTGTTATTTTTCATTTTATTGGTTTTATAAATGTTTTGTATCAATTTCTTTGTTTTAGCTTTATTATAAAGTTATACGTTATATATGTAAATACCTCAAAGATGTTTGAATTAATTTTTTTAATGTTTATTTACATATATTTTTCTGCTAAATTACTATTTATAATTTAAACTTAAATAAAATTTAGGTTCGTGAAAAACCCGATTCCCCGACGGGGATCCCCGATTGGGATGGGGATGAGAATAGAAACTCATTCCCCGACGGGGATGGGGCCGGGGATGGGGAGATGATTATGAAGCGGGGATGGGGATGGGAACTGAGATTCCCGACCCGCCGCGCCCCATTGTCATCCCTAATCTTACCCCACCCCATCCTACCCCACCCTATCCTACCCTACTCTACCCTAACTACATATCCCAAACAATGATAACCGTCTAACACTACCTACCTACAACAATCTATTGTACCATACTCTACCCTAACTACATATCCCAAACAATGATAACCGTCTAACACTACCTACCTACAACAATCTATTGTACCATACTCTACCGTACCAACCCACCCTATCCCTACCTACCATACCTACCCACCCTACCCATCCCATCCCCACCCCAACCCAACAAGACATCGTATCTTACTCACACTCATCCTACATCACCTATATATACATATACATACCCACCCCATACTACCCCTTCTTACCCAACCCTACCCACCCACCCACCCACCCTACCTCCACCAATCCCACACCAAATATACATCGTATTCATCCTCACCCATCCTACCTTACCCACATCTACCTATACACACCTATCATATGCTACCCCTTCACATCTCAGTACACCTTACCTATCCCAGCACACCTTACCCACCCCACCCACCCCCTACCTACCACCCTACCCCTACCTATCTACACATTGCTCACTTTTTAACATACCTTACATTACTTCTTATACACCTACCTGCTTACCCATATAATTTGATTCATTTGCAAATAAATAAAATTTTACAAATAACTGAATTTGAAATCCTGCAAACCAAACACATGACATGATTCAAATCCTGTCACATTTAAATCCTGTCATTTTCAAATGCTGTTATATTTAAATCCTGGTATATCAAAATCTTGTAATCCAAACCCTACCTAAGTGTATAATGTACTTTTAACTTATTTATAACTCATTTAAATGCATTATAATCTTTTTCGACGTATTTTTTATGTTTTAAGTTTTAAATTGTGATATATTTTCGTTTGTGACACAATTATTTTTTTATATGTTAATAGGTATAAAGATTTGTATTTTATATATTTGAATTCATATTATAATATAAAGCTTATTTTCAGATAATCTGATATCCGATTTATAACTCGTTTAAATGTATTATAATTTATACATTTACAACTTATATAAGTTATAAACTTATAACTATAATTAAGATAATAAAACTCCTAACAAATATAGTTTTGCTCCAATCAAATATGTTTTATATTATATTTGATTATAAATACATAAAAAGTTTAAATTTATAAAATTAATGTATAAAAAAATCTGTTTTTATAACGGTTTTATGTAACCGGTTAATAACCTGGTAAAAAATCCGGTCTACCAAAAAAACCCAAATCCGGTTGAAAAACCAGACCGGTTATAGAAAAACCGATGTGCCGTAACAGGTTTCGGGTCGGTTTCAAATTGAAATCGATTAACTAGATTGTTTGTGTACATCTGATTTTAGGGTTTGTGCTCTATATATAAGGCTACGGTTATATTTTCTAATCATTTGATTGTATATTTTCTTTAGTTTGTATTATAATAGAACCATAATCATTCAGTTCTATCTATTTCATAAATATATATAATTATATATATTTTTAATGGTGAGAGCATTATTGTCATAATAATTATTAATATTAAATAGAGGCTAAGTAAAAACAATAATGAAATGGAAAGGATAATTTGAAAAATAACACTAATATTTAAGATAATACGGAAAACTTTTGGAAAAAAAAAAAAAAAGAAAGCAACATTTAACACAACAACCATACATCATGCACATTAAAAATGTAGAAGGCCGCAAGATTTGGTAATTATATTAGGGATAATAGTAAATTACATAAATGGTCCATGTGGTCTGCTTAAAATTACGGAACCGGTCACTCAACTTTCAAAATTGCATAAACGGTCCCTCAAAACTCTGTTTGCTTGCAAAAATGGTCCCTCATCCGTTAGTCATTCGTTAATATTTTTAAAATGACAAATTTTCCCTTTCAGTTATGGTCCCTCAACTAATTAATTACTTTTAGTTTTGGACCTTCTAACCAATTTTTATTTTTGGATTTAAATCTAAGTAGTTATTTTAATAAAGTATGATTTAGTTAACTAATATAATTTATAAATACAAAAAATGTAATTTAATTATTATTTGTATATTTATTAAATTTTTGCTTTATGTGTTCCTAGTTTATATATTCATATTTTAATATTAACATTATTTTTTGTTTTACGAAATTAACGTATTTAATTTGCTTTAAGAAAACTAAAATTTGTTAATAATTTTGATTTCTTTTGTTTTGGTTATAAAATTTTCTTATACCTATTTACTTATATATTAACTAACTAGCTTATTGACCCATGTATTACATGGGTATATTTATAATTAATTATAAATTTAAAAATATATAAACTTAAAACATTATTATAAAAATAATAAATACTAATACTAAAGTAGCATAGTGAATTCTTGAAATTTTATAAAATATGAAGCATATAGAAATTTCAAACATTAGAATTAGGTTTTTATTAGTTTTGATGGTGGATTTTAATCTTTGAAGTAATTAAGTTTATTTACTAAAATGTTCTTAATTAATTTATAGACAAAAATAACTATAAGTTGTAAATACACTTAATCATTTTTAATGAAACTTATATTCGGATTTTATATATCAAGACGGCATGTTTGATGACCAGTAATCGAATATATTGATTAAAAAAGATAAAGCAACATTTTCTTTTAAATTAAAATGATGACATATTAATAAATGAGAACATTTTATGCCACATAGCGTTCTCTCCTTGAACTGCATCTTTAATTTCCCGTCTTTTTTCCTTAAATAAATCAACTAATTTTCTAAATAATTAATGTTCCAATAAATAATAACAAAAAAATAAAATTTAGATTTGCTACTTATCTTTTATAATTTTGATTAAAATTTTACTAACTAATATAAAATTTTAAAAAGTATCATATTGAAATTTAAATGTTATCCTAAATTAAAAATAAATACTCACTTTCAATTTAAAATTTTAATCATAATTATATATTAAAATTATTATAAAATACAATTCAAATTATAATTTCGTATATAGTTGTTTAATTTATTTTATATCATGACTTTTAATTTCATAGTTTATATAATTTCAAAATTTTCTGTATACCATTTAACATTAATGTCTTATTATTCTATTTATAATAATATGTAAAGTTTTTATATACTTTTAAAAATTATTATATATTAAATATACACATGTAATACATGGGTCATTAAACTAGTAATTATATAAACTAAAATGTTATAATGATTATGTGCTTTCTTTTAAATATCTCGATTTTTAAAATCTTATGATGTAACAAAAAAATGTGTCAATTCTATATAATCAGGGCATTGTGTGAATTTATATATCATCTTTGTAAATGTGAAATCTTTTCAAAAAATGTATTTTTAAGAGTGGTACATTCTGGTGCGCTGCGTAATAGGTGACACTCGAATCTAAATCTATATATGTATATGTGTGTTTTTTTATAACTAATTAATTTTAATAATTACTCATAATAATTAATATTGTTCTTATATATTAATTTAAATGACTCGTGATTTTAATTAGTTAACAAATTAGTAAAAAGGTATAACAAAATTTTATAACCAAAACAAAAAAAAATCAAAATTAATAACAAATGTTAGTTTTCTTAAAGCAGATTAAACGCATTTATTTCATAAAAGAACAAATAATGTTAATATTAAAATATGAATATATATATATATATACACACACACACACACTAGGAACACATAAAGCAAAATTTTAATAAATATACAAATAATAATTAAATTACATTTTATTTCTGTATTTATAAATTTATATTAGTTAACTAAATCATACTTTATTAAAATAACTACTTAAATTTAAATCCAAAAATAAAAATTGGTTAGAAGGACCAAAACTGAAATAATTAATTAGTTGAGGGACCATAACTGAAAGGGCAAATTTGTCATTTTGAAAATATTAACGGATGACTAACGGATGAGGTACCATTTTTGCAAGCAAACAGTGTTTTGAGGGACCGTTTATGCAATTTTGAAAGTTGAGGGACCGGTTCCGTAATTTTAGGCAAACCACAGGGACCATTTATGTAATTTACTCTAGGGATAATTACTTTTGAATTTGTGCACATTTATGCAATGTATTTTTATTTATGTATATTTATGTAGTGTACTTTCAAAAATATTTCAATCAAGTAATCGACTAACCTGATCAACAAGTTACTATGCTTGGTAAACTTTTTTTGTACACATTTATGTAGTGTACTTTTTCTATTGTGGACATTTGGTAGTCAAACCTTTTCTATTGTGCACAAAAGAATAAGTACACTACATAAATGTACACAAACTCAAAAGTACATAGCTATTTGATGTCATTTTCTAATTATATTATTGTAATCAATAATTTTAATTATTAAATTATTTAATTTTTCATACATCTAATCGTAACCTAATAATTTTTAAAACTCTAAACACCCATATTAAAATGATAATGTTAAAGGCATAAGAATATTATTGTAATAGTAATTGTTAATTAAGGGCTAAGTAAAATAATTATTAAAATGGAGGGACAACTTGTAAAATAACACTAATTAATGGCTTACAATTCCAGCACGCTAATCAAATATCGTCACACAAAAAATTACTCTAACTAACAATTGTGATAATGAAACGCACCGTTTTGGTGCTTTTCATTAATTGCAATAAAGACCTTGAAGTTTAAAAATATATATAGAATGGCCCTTGCAGTTTTTAAAAAAGTAATAATAATATGTGTTTCTATTAATTACAGAATGATCCATGTAGCTTAAGAAATAATTACAGAAAGGTCCCTTTGGTTTTCTGCATTTAAGGTCCTATGATTTTTATATTTATACAGAAATGTCTTTGTGGTCTCCTAAGACGACTTTCCTACACACACACACATGTGTGTGTGTGTGTGTGTGTGTGTGTGTATATATATATATATATATATATATATATATATATATATCATTTTTTAACGAAAAAAATTCGAATTAAATTGGTTCGTCGTTTTTTCCGTTTCGTTAAATTGGAAATCAAAATGGTTCATCATTTTTTCTTACGAAACATTAAAAATTAGATCATTTGATTGTTTTTTACATTTGGTTAAATCGAAAATCAGAATGGTCATATTCATTGTTTTCTATTGAAAATACTTAAAATTAGATCTGATTGGTTGGTTTTTCCATTTGGTTAACCATTCCGTTGGAAAAATTAAAATGCTTCGTCTTTTCAATTTTAAATGTTTACTCTCGAAAAAAACAACAAACCATTTCGGTCTTCAATTTAATCAAATGACATAAACAACCATTTAATCTAATTTTTAATGTTTTTGTTTGGAAAAAACATTTAACAACACCGATTTTCGATTTAACCAAACGAAAAAATGACTAACCATCTTAGTTCAATATATTTTCGCTCAGAAAAACGATGAACCATATTAAATTTAAACGATTGGAAATAACGTCAATTGATTTAATTTTAAATATTTTCGCTTGTAAAAACGAGAAACTCGTATTTTTAATTTAACCGAACATAAAAACAATTAATCAATCTATAAATTTTTCCGATAGAAAATAGGAAGTTATTTCACTTTTTATTTGTTGAATAGATGAAATTCACGAAACAAAGAAACATTTCGATTTTCAATTTAACGGAACTATATATATATATATATATATATATATATATATATATATATATATATATATATATATATATATATATATATATAATTACGTAAACCGAATAAAAACTTATATAAAATTTCACAAGCTTTTTAAAAAATATATAACTAACTAAAAATTGAAAATTTATTAAAACTAAATATAACATAAACAAACTGATGCAAACTTATTAATAAATATACAACAATATAAATTAAATATATATATACACAGACACACACATCGGTGGAGGCGGTAGAATGATGAGATTTTGAGAGTATATAGAGATTGTTTTGAAGAAAATAAATAAATGAAAAGAGGTGAAAGAAAAACATGAAAAGTTTTTTGCATTAATTGCACATTTGCACCGTCATATTGTGTTAATAAAGATAGAGACACTTTGAAATTATGAATATACATATAAAAGTACGAAAAAAATAATTCAGACAATTTTAATGAATAACATGTCGTCTACAATCAAAAAAGTAAGAGATTTTTTTAAAATTATTTTTACCTTTTGTAATATTTTGTTTTGGTTTTTGGTTTTTTCCTTTTGCCTAATATAAATTTTAATTTGTATTTTGAATTTTTTTTTATTTTTATACTTCAAAATTGTTTTTTTTCTTATATAAATTTATTTATTTGTTAATTAAATGTATTTTAGTTTATAAGAAATATTTGTTACATTGTAGATAATAATTTCACTTCTATTTATTTTAAATAAAAAACGTTATTGTTAGACAATATCATATCTGATTATTTTATGTTTTTATATTTATACTAAAAATTATTTATTTATATATGAACCTCTTTAAAGCTTAATAAATATTGAATTCAACATTTTTGTATTTTATTTGTAAATAAATGTATTCATTTTGTTCATCAACTTCTTCAATATTTGATTAAATTTTTAAATATTGAAAATTTCTGTTTCCATCTCAATTTGAAGAATTAAATAACCGTGATTCATTTTCTTTTGTTTTTTTGGTTTTTAAATTTGTTTCACAAGATGCATATAAAACATCAATATTTATTATTCATATTTTTTGTGTAAAAAAGAGGTTTAATATGAAAAACCAACATGTTTTTCTTTGTTTTTGCGGTGTAGCCTCTTTGTGTTATTTTTTTACCAATAAAATCTTCAAAATAACTATTTGTTTGTGATTTTCAGAATTTTTCTTCTTTTTTTTGTCAACAAAGTCATTAAATTTGACGGCTTTTCATGGAAAACAAGTGAAGGACGTTGGTTTTTTTGTGAAAAATACAGGATTGATTTTTTCCCGAAAACCAAAAAGTGAACAATAACCTGCGAACTTTATTAGGAAAAAATAAAATGGAGAGACGAAACCACAAAAAAACATGAAAACATGTTGTTTTATTCCTATAAAACTCCAATATACACACACACACACACACACACGTACTTTAGACATCATCAATTGAGTCAAACCAAATTCGTAAAAAAAACATGTAACCCATTAACGCTTAATAAACAAATGCAGTGACGTTATTGTCATCATTGAACATGTTTCTATTTATTAACATCATATCTTATCTTAAGCGATAAAACTACATATTTATGACGGAAACCCGCAGCAACGCGCGAGCAACCATAACACTAGTTTGTTACGTTTATGGTCCTTCGATCGTTTGACTATTATTATATAAAAATTTTGAATTTTCTTTCTGAAACTTTAGTAATTACATCAGTGGTTTCTATTTTGAGAATTTTTATAACTTACAATTGGCATAGTGAAACGCACAGTTTTGGTGCTTCACTTTACCATTTCACATTTGACAATAATTACAAAAACAGTCCCTGTAGTTTATATTAAATACGAAAACAGTCCTTATAGTTTATATTAAATTTGGATTTGGTCCCTAAACTTTTAATTTTTTAAAATTAGTTATTATTATCAAGGTTTACATTCAACATTATTACTTATCTATTAACTTTGATTAAAATATCCATTTTGTCATTGTTTATATTTTTTACCAATCTAATTAAAAATTATTAACAATACTTATTTTAATAAAATAAATAGATCTAGAAATATTAATATTTTTAATCAATCAGAAACAAAAAATAAATACAATAAAAAACAATAACACTAATATATATATATATATATATATATATATATATATATATATATATATATATATATATGTACACATGTATGTATGTATGTATGTATGTATGTATGTGTTCCATTTTTTGAACGAAAACATTTAGAAATAAATTGGTTCGTCGTTTTTCCATTTCGTGAAATTGGAAATCGAAATGGTTCATCGTTTTTTCTACTAAAACATTATAAATTAGATTGTTTGGTTGTTTTTTACGTTTGGTTAAATAAAAAATCGAAATGGTTATTCGTTTTATCCGTCCAAAATACTTAAGTTTAATTGGTCTTTTTTTCATTTGGTTAATCATATTGCTGGAAAAATTGAAATGTTCGCCGTTTCAATCTTATATGTTTTCGCTCGAAAAAAACAATGAACCATTTTGGTATTCAGTTTAATCAAACGAAATAAAACAACCGCTTAATCTAATTATAAATGTTTTTGACCGGAAAAAAACATTTAATAACTTTGAATTTCAATTTAACCAAACGAAAAAACACCTAACCATATTAGTTTTAAATATTTTTGCTCAGAAAAAATGACAAACCATGTTAAATTTAAACGATTGGAAATAACGCCCCACTGATTTAACTATAAATGTTTTCGCTTGGAAAAAAATGAAGAACTCGATCTAATTTTTAAGTTAACCGAACGCAAAACAATTAATCCATCTATAAATTATTCCGATAGAAAAAAGCCAAATTATTTCACTTATTAATTTTTTAACGGATGAAAAAATGAAACTTTTAAAAGCTTAATAAATATTGAACTCAACATTTTTTATTTTTTATATATTTGTAAATAAAAGTATTCATTTTGTACAGCAACTTCTTCAATATTTTATTTTAGATATTTATATTGAAAATTTCTGTTTTTACCTCAACTTGATGAATTAAATAACAATGTTTCATTTATTTTGTTTTTCTGTTTTTGCCTCTCAAAAGATGTATATAAAACGTCAACTTTTGTTGTTCATAATTTTTGTGAAACAATGGGTTTACCATGAAAAAACCAACATGTTTTTTTATATTATTGCAGTATAGCCTCTTTGTGTTACTTTTTACCAATAAAATGTGTAAATTATTTATTTGTTTGTGATTTTTGAAACTACTTTTTTTGCCAAAAAAATCATTAAATTTGAGGGCTTTTCGTGGCATGGTTTTTTTTTTTTTTTGGTGGTAAATACAAGACCGATTATGAAAAAAAAATATTTTTTTTCGAAACCAGAAATAAAACAATAACCAAAAGACTTTTTTATGAAAACATAACATGGATGGACGAAACCACAAAAAACATGAAATCATATTCTTTTATTGTTTTGTACATATAAAACCCTAAAAAACAAGGGATAATTTCATATATACCCCTCTAAAACTTCATAATATCATATATACCCAACGTAAAATTTTAATATCATATATATCCCTCCTAAACATCATAATATCACATATACCCGATTTTGTTTATTAATATCACATATATCCCTCTTAAACATCACTAATATCATATATACCTAAATTCATTAATTTAATTATTTTTAAAACATTTAAAACTCATAATTAACATTTCTTGTTAATTAATGACCATTATACCCTTACTCTTTTCTTCTTTCAACTACTAAACTTCAAAATATCATATTTATCCAACTTAAATTAAAATATCATATCACTTTTAATAATTTTATATAATTTATTTTTGCAAACTTTACTAAAGAAATTCTTCAAACTAAAACAAATTAACATTAAAAATAAATAAAAAAAAGTGTATCATGTTTTTGCTCGTTTTTAATCAAATTATATCGTCTTATTATATTTTCTTATTTGTTTTTTTTTCTACAGTAATATATATATATATATATATATATATATATATATATATATATATACAATTAACTGATTACATATTATATTCTTTCAACAATTATTTAAATTAAGATGATGGGGGCAAAAAGGTTATTTTAGCTTGAAACTATACAAGTATATGAAAGTGATATGATATTTTAATTTAAGTTGGATAAATATGATATTTTGAAGTTTAGTAGTTGAAAGAAGAAATGAGTAAGGGTATAATGGTCATTAATTAATAAAAAATATTAATTATGAGTTTTAAATGTTTAAAAAAAAATTAATGAATTTGGGTATATATGATATTAGTGATGTTTAAGAGGGATATATGTGATATTAATAATTAAAATTGGGTATATATGATATTATGATGTTTAGGAGGGATATATATGATATTAAAATTTTAGGTTGGGTATATATAATATTATGAAGATTTGGAGGGGTATATATGAAATTCTCCCAAAAAAGAATATACTTTAGACATCATCAATTGAGTCATATCAAATTCGTAAAAACAATGTAACTCACTTATGCTTAAATACATAAATGCTCTTACGTTGTTGTCATCGTTAAACATGTTTTTAATTCTTAACATCATATGTTACCGTAAGCGATAAAAACCACATATTTTTGACGGATACCCGTAGCAATGCACGGGCAACCATAACACTGGTTTGTTACATTTATGATACTTATACCGTTTGACTAACTTAACTTTTTAAAAATGATGATTTTACCCTTTTCAGTCATTACTTTTTTAGTCCTTACGTTCTTGAAATATTTTTTTTACGGTTATCTACAATTTTTTTTATATTTTACTTAATTGGTTTATTAAGTTGTGTATTAATTATATAATAACTTGACATTAATATTAATTTAGTTGGGTTGCTTTTTAATCCATTTTCGATTTAGTTTTATTTATATGAACTTATCATACATTAATTTTTAAACAATCAAATTTTTACTCTTTTCTATTTTTAATATTAATTATACTTTTTGTACAATGATTAGAGGTATCGTTCATTTATTCATCACATGAACCAGAATAAACAACATCATTTATTTGTTTAAATAAAAAAAAAATGTATGTGTTAAAAAAACTCTTGCAAGTTAATTGTTTTGGGTTTAATTGGATATTTGGATGGATGCTTAAATAGTTGGGCTTCTTAAATAGTTGGCCTTCTTCACTCTGTCAGCCCAGGTAAGTTTCTGGTTGTTCTCTTCATATCCGCCCATGTGAAAGTGAGACAAAGGAGCTCTCTCGGTCTTTTAGGGGCTGATATGTAAATTCATGTGGCTTTAAAAGGAGATGTACATCAGCCTTGTGAGATGATGGAACGGTCATAGTCTCTTCGCGTTTCTTTCGTCTTTTACACTTCTTTAGTTAGGTTTTAGTTATGTATAGAAATGTTTGTGCAGATAGGCAGATGGAATTTTTCTTCTCCATTTCTTGCTGGTGTTTGAGTGTGTGATTCTCACCCGTTGGTGTGAAATCACTAAGTTTTGTAGAGATGTTTAAATTGTAAGTAATAGGGTGGCTTTTAAGCCGGTTGATTTTAGGGATTTATTTAAATAAAATCTTTCTTCTGCTTGTTTAGTTCTTGCTATTCTGAGTTGATACATGAATTTTTTCATGGTATCAGAGTCAGGCTCTCTGGCTCCGTTATGCCCTTCGTTTGCCATTGGCAATTGTGTTCATGAGGTTCAATGATTGAATGCAATCCTTGTCTTGGTTAGTTCTGTTTCCTCGTTGTGGGCATGTTGTGATTGAGACTTGTGGTTTAGGGCTTGACCTCAAAACCCTATGTGCTCCTGGCTAAGTTAAGGCTATGTCACGGTGTGGGGTTTTATTTTGAACCCTCTGTTGGTATTCTTGGCTGTTAGGTTACCGTCAAAACCCTAAGGGTCAGTTGTTGCTCTTCCACTGTGTTTGGTTTTTTTGTGTTGAGGTTCATCCCTCATTCGAAATCTTTAGTGTTATTTTGCCCTTTTTTGTGATGTTGATTGTTGTGGTTCCTTTTTGGTTTTCTTCCCTCCCCAGATGGTTTATTATTTGTAACTACATATCTGGTGCCTCTCATTCGTCATTGTTGGTTTGTCCGTCCGTTCGACAAATCTGGTACTAAGGTGAATTCTATAAACCAAGGGAATCGTGCAACCGAAGTCCATACAGTAGAACCTAAGTTTCATTAGTGGCGACGACCATACTGGAAAGATGGTTCTTAACTCGGTGGCGTACTCTGTAAGGAATTTCTAACTCTCTTGCGTTGTAGCAAGTTCTTGTTCTTGGGAGTTTCCGTGCTTACGGGAATTAACTGCCCCTGAGAATCATACTTGGCCTATAGACGAGTTCTTGGTATTTGCTTACTTTTTGTTACTTGTTGATTTGTATTGTCTGTTCTTTGGTGTTTGAGTGTGTTGGGTCTTGTCTAGGATGACTAGTCATTTGAATGCTCATGGAATCCTGCCATTACAACACGTGATCCGCGTATGTGTGCCTTGATTAATGATGGTTGAAATTTCTTGTGAGTGGCTTCTTTTATATGATTGTTTATATGACATGGAGGGCCAACAAGATACTTTTATCAATAGATTAATTTTTTTGAAAATTCCCTTTATTATCTCTTTGTTAAGTGCTCTATGTGTGATATTTTCTTATAACTCCAACAAAGTTTTTGTTTCAGAAATTATCATTATGTCGCATTCTAGCAGCCCTCCGGATCTAACTGACTAGGTTAATAGTTGAGTCTAGAGCAAATTAACACATAATAAACTTTGATAAAGGATTCTTTAATGTTGTGGATGTTTGTATCCTTGAAATTGACAACTGCGAAATTGATTAAAATAGGAAACTTTACATTAAATTAAAATTATCACTATGTTTGAGATGATGATTGTCTCTGAATTTTTCGGTTACTTTGGTGTCTGTTATCTTTTGACCAATGACAATGGGGTTCTTATAAGATTGTGTGCAATGAAGGTTATAAGTATTTAACCATTGTTGATAATTTTTCAGAGCTGTTTGGACCTTCTTAATCAAAACCAAAGTCGAAATGTTTAAAATATAAAAGGTTATAAAAGGTGTTCACACTTCCTAGAAACACGATTTAATGTAAAAGTAAAAGTGACTCATAGTATTAACTGACCTCCATAATTTGTATTGAAGGGTAGGTTTTCTTGTGAAGTTGTTTATGGTGTTGACCCTAGTCTCTCTCGTTTAAAGGTTTTTTTAATGCTTGTATTTTGCAAACATGCTGCCCTAGGTCTGTGAAATATGGTTTTTTTTTTTTGCTGGATATCTTAAAAGGAAGGATTACAAACTTTTGTATTGGAAAAAGGCAAGCTCTTTGGTTCTTGTGATGTAATTTTTTTTTCTGAAATTGTCTCCATTTAAGTCAATTGAAAAGGATGTTCAAATAAACTCTCATAATTTTTAAATATTGATTTAACTAATGTCATTTGTCACCTAATATGTTTGTTTTTGGTTGGGTTTGTTGAAAGTCCAATTTGATGACATTATTGCTGAAAGTAAAGTTTTGTATGAATTGAAAATGTTGTTAACTGCTTAAAGTTGAGGCCGTGTAAAAGTGGTTTTGGTTGGTCTCAAACGTATCTAAAACATCTGTTCCTGGCACCTACTAGAAAGCTATTAGGATTCAACTTTGATTTGCTGCCATGGATGCTGAAATAATACCTGGTTCTTGACATTTTTCTTGTAATAGAGATCTGATAGAACATAAGTGGGTTTACAAGATAAAGTAAGAATCTACTTCCAGATTTTCAAAATGGTTGATATAAGGTATCTGTTGAAGTTAACAAATAGAAATGGAAGATATTGATTTATTGGGAGGTAAAATAAGATGCTTAATGTCATTACCTTTTGTTTTTCTGATAAAGATGAAATTATAATTTGCCAACATGTTAAAAGCTGTTTAGTTGAAAAATGGGTTTATTAAGCATAGATGTTAACTGTTGTTTTAATTGAAAAATGGGGGGAATGTCTAGATCTGAAGGAAACATGGGGGTGTCTGAATTTGGATTGATGGCTTGTAAATCTGCACTCTGTCTCATAGATCAAGGTGCTTGTATATGTTGTAAATGTTGTGAAAATGCAATTGTTGTACACTTGAAAAATGTAACTGGATGTCAATGTTGTTGAAAACTGGTTTAGGGCATGAGTTTATGCATAGTCCTAGGAAATCTCATTTAAGGATTTAAAATGCACCTCAAGGGTACTTAGATGTCTTTAAGATGATTTGGTTAAGAATATAAATTTCTTAAGTCCACTATAAATTGATGTGTGCTAGCTACATTTGTTGATGTTGACTGGGCTAAGTCATTTATGTTAAGTTTGTTACTAGATTAATTCTTGAGAAGTTAAAAGGAAGTTGAATACGTGTTTTTTCTGATGTGGCTGAGTTAGTTTAGACGGTTTTGTTTTGAGTGACCTAAATATTTATGTTGTGTTACCTCTAAATCTGTTATGGTTGATAACGTTGCAATTCAAATTGCGGTTAATTCTGAGCCTGAAGTTGGTTCTATGTTATTAATGAGCTTTCTTTAGGAGATGTTGATGTGAAAATTGTTGGTTCTGCTGGTAGTATAGCAGAAAAATGATGTTGTCATATGTGTTTCAAAATTAACTTGAAAATTGGTTGTTAAAATTAAATTGGTAATGTGGTTAATGGTTGAACATTACTCTAGTTACGTTGGTTGAAACTTAAACTGTCACAATTAATGGTTAAGAAATTGTTAAAGATAGTGTTGTTGTTGTTTGTGTTATGGGCCTGGTGAGTTTTAAGTTGTTAGAATATGTAAGTATGAAAATAACAGTTGTGTTTATATTAGGCTCATGTTGGTTTATATTTGTTTATGTTGGTTGTATTTGGTTTTTGATTTTGGTTTGGGCTGATAGCTTGCTTTATTATTGGTGTGATGTATGTGAGCCTGTGTGGCTGGTGTTCTCCCTAAAGAGGGTACTGGATCTTCATCTTCCTCAAGCCCGTATGTGTGTAGTTGCGTGTATCGGTAACTTGTGAGATCTACATAAAATTCGGTGCTTTATGATCAACCTAAATTTGTTGAATTTGATTTGAACCTTGTTAGAAAGGAAAAAAAAAAAAAAACAAATCACTGCTGGTATTCTTCAAATGGTTAAGATAGACTTGTTGGATAATGTCACTCTTTTGTTTAAAACAGGTTGTGAGCTTTAGTTCATGTTTCAATGAGTGACATGTTGAATTTGCTAAGTCATTTCCACAATTAACTTAAGGGAGGGTGTTAAAAAGAACTTTTGCAAGTTAATTGTTTTGGGTTTAATTTACCCAAGAAATTATTTACAAACCACCAAGACTAAAATCATAATTTTTATAATCGTAAAATCGACATTTTTAAAAAGTTAAGGTTGGTCAAATAGTTAAAGGACCATAAGTGTAACAAATTTGCAAAATAGAGACATTCTGGTGTAATTAACAAGGTTCAGATATGAAATTCATAATTTCTATATAACCAGAGATGAAATTTGTAATTTAGCATTATATGTAATATAAATTAAGGTACTATTTTGTTATTAGTAATCTATTATAACAAACAAACACACATGCATTCACATAAACACACACACACACACACATAAAATGAAGATCTTTTAAATACCATTTAATAATGAGCATCACGAGCACTAACAAAAATTTAACATATCATCATCAATTAAATCATTTGCATGTTACAGATAATTTATTTACATAGTTGAACGTGATCAATCTAATGAGTGTTGTGTAGATAAAAAACTTGTGAATACTATGAACCCAATTAAGTTTGTAAACATGGAAATATAATGAATCTTATAAATCTTGTGTATATTAAAGACTATGAATGAAGTTAACCAACTGAAAGTTTATTCCTATTTGTTTAAAACTTGTATATGAAAAAAATTGCATGTATAAAAACTTATTTCAATTGATGCTCGTCAGTTATTAATTATAAATGGTGCTCAAAGAATCCTTAGCCATATATATATATATATATATATATATATATATATATATATATATATATATATATATATATATATATATATATATATATATATACAGACACACACACACACACACACATATAGGTTCAGGTTTTGAAACTACCACCTTTTCACAGAGTATTGGAGGTACTATTAAAAAAAATTATATAAAAATGTGTAAAATAACATTATAAGTTAATATAAATTGCTATATATCATGAGTTTTATAAAGTAAAATTACAAAAACAATCATGTGAATAAATAAAAACTACGCGATATATATATATATATATATATATATATATATATATATATATATATATATATATATATATATATATATGTATATATATATATATATGTATATATATATATATGTATATATATATATGTATGTGTATATGTATATACACACACATGTGTGTATGTATGTACGTACGTATTGATGAGTTGTATGACACTTCTCTTAAAATAGAAATTAGAAAACCATTTTAAAATTTTAAATTTTCATCAAATTTTTTTCTTTTTAATCAATTTAACTTTTATTATAGTTTTTAAAAGAATAAATTTTTTTTTTGTTGATGTATAAAATCGTAAGATTTTATTTATGCATAAACAATTCTTTCTACACAAAATCTCATCGAGTTTATACACAAATAAAATTTCATGTTTTACGCATCAACAAAAAGTTGTTTTTTAAGAAATGATAAATGTGTAAACTGATCAAACATAAAAGACTGATACAAAAATATTTTTATATTGGTTCTACGGTTTTATGAATCTCCAAGAAAGTTATGTTCTCATTTGAACCTCTCTTGTGACACCCTTGCCATATTAACCACCATTTATCATTCACCCAGGATTAATTACCCACATACATTTACATAATGATCTGATAACTTAATTAAAGTGCAGAAGCATAAAGTACATAAATTAAAATAATACAAGTTATTCAAACACCCTACAGTGCTACATAGGTTATACGTCTAAGTCTACAATCTCAAAAGTATTTCATCATCCCAAATTTTATTACAACCGTAATTCCTTAAACCAAATACCAAGATAGACAGTAGAAATATTCAAATACTTCAACAAACGTCCTAGCTAGATGGTCCCGCAGCAGATTTCCCTTTTCCTGTAAAAAGTCAACAACTGAGGGGTAAGCGAATTGCTTAGTGAATACCAAATGATTTTACACATTCTACAAATCTTTATGATGCCACCCAGAGTAACCGCGGTAACACATACCGTATACTCCACACGTACTCAAAGTACGCAAACCTGAGCCGCAGCTCCTTCGAGCTGACACTCGGCATAAGAAAACCAACCATCTGAGGCAGACATTACATCGGGGATGACTTACTGTCTATCCTGACCACAGAGGTGTCAAACTCTTGGTCATATAGCACAGTATCATCAGAGTACAGATGCGACCACGCAGGTCCATCAATAGGATGCACAACAAATAAACGGACATGCAACAAGTATGAATGTGCATCAATACATATACGCAAGTTAGTAGAGTGCCAAACGATAATGAAACAACATGCCTCAGCAGGCAAAGCAAACATAAAGCAGATGCAAACATGTTAAAATCAAAGGTACTCAGAGTGGGTGCGTTATTAAACTTCAGTTAATTTTATTTCTCCTCGGGCTTTCAACCGGATCCACAAAGTACCCCACTGTGGGTTAAACAACACCACAAGGGACCTGTTAAGTCAGTTGTAACAACACATTGTGTCAATAACTGTTTAATTTCATAAAACCAAATTTTTATAAGTTTTGAAATATTTGATCCCCATTTCGGACCCCTAATTTCGGATCTCCCATAAGTTCGAACCCCTTGTTAAGTTCGGACCATGTCAATTCGCTCTATATATATAAGCCCCAATTCGGACCCCTTTAATTTCGGACCATATCCGAATTCGGTCCCCAACCGAATTCGGACCTCATCCGAATTCCAACACTTAGAAATATTTTGATATATTAAATGTCCTGAAATCCGGGCCTCATCCGAATTCGGACCAGATCCGAGTTCATCTCGGATCCGAATTCGGACCCCATTCAAACTTGTGCAGTTTTTGTCAAATTTTCAGATTTAATCCCATCATTTTTGGTACTAATTCAATACATGAAATAACTTATACCAACTAAAATACATCTATTTTCAACACTTTTAACACTAATATTAACACTTTTATATACCAAATTGAACACTTTTTATCCATTTTTGTACACCCATCGAACACACACTAAAACACACACTAAAATCCATAAATCATACTTATAAGCTGAATCAGAAGCTGAAATTTAACATGTAGCTTCATATACACTAGATTTAAAAAATCTTTAACTATATAACACATGCATCCATGTTTGAATCTCCAAAATCTAATTTTCGGTTCATATAAAAACCGAAGCAAATGTTCCCAAATTCGAAATTTAAAGAGATATTTACCTTAGTTCGATGATTGCAGATGTTATAATTCCTTCCTAGCAATCTTGTTTCAGATTTTCAGCTTCAAAATCCAAGCTTTGATGATCTTGATTGCTTTTAGAGTGAGAGCCGAGAGAGAGAGAGTTGAGGTTTTAAAGAGAGAAATAGCTTGGTGAAAATGAAATAAAATGTAGCCTTCCCACCCTTTTATTCCAAACTTTCGGCTTTTGGCACATTTCACCCCTCTACTTATCCGGTTCCATTAAATACTGATTTTATAAAATAAAAGAATTCTATCTTTTATTTATAATCCTTAATAATTTAATAATTATGCCCACTTAAATAAATTGAAATTCCTCAATTTCTAATTAATGCAACAACTTTATAATTAATCCAAATTTCATACCAACTTTCATAATTCAACTTAAATTACAAATTTAAACTTAGTAAACTTCAAATATAATAATTTAAATATGAGGATGTTACATCTCTACACACACACACACAAGATCCATGGAGAATCATATTAGACTAGAGAACCGGTGAATCAAAACTAATTGAATCATATGCACATGTGTATTGGATATATGCATATATGTGAAAATACAAAATACATATAGACACACACACACACTCACACACATATAATCAAGATCAATGGATTAAATACACTAGTTTTGTAAAGTATTGGAGATCCAACTCTTAGAATCATTAAAATTTTTTTTTATCATAATCTTGTTTAAATTAACAATATAATCCTACTTGCAAAAAAACCACATACAAACATATACTGAAACTATGTGAAACGTGCGTGTTCACAATCATGATACCTTTCATGTTCATATGACTTATAAGGAGCTAAAAGGTGTAAATTTGTGTTACAAGAAAAGTATCATTTAGTGACACACACTTTTAGTGGCACAAAAAAAAGTGTCATTATATCTTGCTTTTAGTAACACTTATGAAAAAGTGTAGGTATAGAGCAACCTTTTACCCACACTTTTTCTAAATTAGTGACACAAAGACATACATTTTTAGTCACTATATATCTATACCCACTCCACTTTTACCCACACTTTTTGTTGTGTAGGTAAAATGATTTGTTACCTATAGTGACACTTTTTTTATAACAAAAAGAGTGGGTAAAAGTGGAGTGGGTATAGATATATAGTGACTAAAAATGTATGTGTTTGTGTCGCTAATTTAGAAAAAGTGTGGGTAAAAGATTGCTCAATACCTACACTTTTTCATAAGTGTCACTAAAAGTAAGATATAGTGACACTTTTTTTGTGTCACTAAAAGCGTGTGTCACTAAATGACACTTTTCTTGTAGTACGTAGTACTTAATTTACAAATAGCATTGTACAATTTGTATATATATGAATATAAAAATAAATACATTAAAACTACACCTTTTTGCAAGAAATTCACAGTATACATCCGTAAGTTCACAAATAAAAATTATTTATATAATATGTGTATAAACTTAATATTAAACATCTAAATATTATTTTTTCTAAAATATGGTTCAAGAATTGTAATGTTATTTGTCATAATTATCATTTTTCAAGCGTTAATAGTAGTTTAGTTAGTCTACGTATTATTATTATTCTTTTTAAATATTATTTTTCAATTTATATGTTTTGAATGATATAATTTGATTTTTTAATTTTACAAAGAACATTTATTTATATATCTTATCATAATAAAAAATTATTATGAAATATGTTTTTATTAATATTGTATTATTTAAATTTCAAATATTATATATATTTTATATAATCTATATTTGAAGGTTATATAACTAATATGTTGAGTTGGCAGTTATTTAGTGGTTAATATTCTGTTAGTTTGTTATCTTTCCTCTATATAATGAGGCTTGTACTCTCTGATTGTATCAAGTTTTACAGAGATAAAATTACAATCTCGAGTTTGTTCATATGGTATCAGAGCCATAAGATCCTTTCCTCTCAAACTTCTTGATTTTTTTTTGAAAAATGCCAGTTGTTAATCCAGAATTTGGAATCAACAACGCCAATGATCCACTTCAAATTGCAACCTCAGAGCATCCTGGAATGGTTTTGACAAATGCTCCCTTCAATGGAAGTAATTTTCTCGGTCGGAGTCGCACCATCAAGATGGCTTTAGGAGCAAAATTGAAGCTAGGGTTCATCAATGGCTCCGGTCGCAAACCAGGATACTGATCTTTAGCGATGGATTCGATGTGACTACATGGTTACCTGTTGGATTTTAAATTCAATGGTAAGTGAACTATCAGAAGCTTTTCTCTATGCTTCGCCTGCCTACGATTTATGGAAAGAAATAACTGAGAGGTACGGACAGAGCAACGAACCACTGATTTACCAACTAGAACACGAACTGAGCAAAATTTCACAAGGTAATCTTATTATTGCCGCATATTTTAACAAACTGAATCGTTGTTGGGACGAACTTCACAATCTCAATGGTGTTCCCACGTGTAGTTGTGGAAAGATGAATGAATGTAACTGTGGAATCGTTGAGAAATTCATAAGTATTGAAAATCGTTCGAAGCTTGTTCAAATTCTAATGAAACTCAACGGTGAATATGAATCTGTCCGTAACCAAATTCTATCCATGGAACCTTTACCCAATGTCAATAAAGCCTACTATATTATACAGCAAGTTGAAAAGCAAAAGCAAATAACCAACAAATATGTTGAACCCTCAACATTTTTTTGCTAACAACACCAACAAAGCTGTTTACGATATCAAAAAGGATTTTAAGGGAAATGATGTGCCGCTAGCACCTTAATTTTAATTAAGAAATGGAAATAAATAAACTAGAACTAGCGGATAAATAGGCAAGTATCACCTATCGTATACTAGTATAGCTTACGTAAGTCCGGGTATCGAACTCAGGGACAATCTGGTGGAATGATGATAATAAGTCGTCGGTTAATAATTAACTATGTATTTAAATTGGTTTAAACTATGAATAAACTAAATTAATGACCAAAGATTTATCAAAACCACACACACAATCCTAAGGAATTAATTACTAAGATTTTTGATAAAAGGAAACATGTAATCAAATGGGATCACTCCCCCTAAACATCGGATGAACAATTTAACGCGCAAATCAGATAATATTCTAGTTATGATTCCAAAGCAACAAACACACAAATCTCTAAGTTATGTTTGATACTAATTTATCATAACAACCAATATCATATCCATTCAAATCTCTTATACATGAATACAATATCGATTATTTAACATATGAACAATGATCATCTAGCTATATAGATTTCTCACTATAGCACAATAATCCCATAACTCATGACGTGAACACGAAAACCTCTTTTAAATGTTCAAAACTTGAGTTATGCAAATCTGAATGTTCACAACAAGTTTACATCTTTTGAAAGATTATTCGGTTAATACCAAATACATGAAATTCATGCTATATTCTCATAAAAACATAAATCCCCTCTTATTATTATGAAAACACCGATTAAACCTACTCTTTCACCATTTCTAGTAGAAAGATTCAACTTCACCAAGTGTTTGGTTTATCAAAACAAATACCAACTATTTCGAACTCTCGTTATGGAAATAATAAGGCATTCATAGCAAGTTTAACAAGTCAAACCATAACAACAAAATTTTCATTCAAAATATGCAAACTTCGATATATTATCCGATTACATACAAATATAAATCATCCAATGTCTAGGGTTTGCTACCCAAATGATTACATAACAAAACTACTCCATGCTAATGGAGTAAAACATCATCATACAATAAGCAAGTATTTCAAACATTAAGATAAACTTAAATATACGAAAAACTCCCCTACGAACGTATGGTGATGAAGATGCAATCCTTTGAAACAAAACTCCAAGCTAAATACCTTCCTTTGTCTTCCTTCTTCCTCAAGAAATCAGAGAATATGTATGGAAATTTTTGATAAAAATTCGTCCCTCATTAAATGAGCAGAATCTTCCTTTTATAGGCTGGGGAGAACTCGCCGAGTTCAGGGAAAGAACTCGCCGAGTTCATGTGCTGTCAGCTTCTGATTTGATCTCCAGGAGGGGGAACTCGCCGAGTATACAGATGGAACTCGCCGAGTTCATGCGTTGTCGACTCCTTATTTGATCTGGCACTTATCAAGAATATTCTGAAATTATCAGATTTCAGGTGTACTCGCCGAGTTTAGCTTAGGAATTTGGTTCTGGAATTGGGCGAACTCGCCGAGTTCTAAGCAGATCAGGAATTCTGTTTAGGTTTGAACTCGCCGAGTACGGGTTGAACTCGCCGAGTTCCACTTGTTTCAGCTCCTTTTAATCCATTTATTCAACCAACACCTGAAATGACAACATAAGTCTATAAGATCGAGTTTGAGACGAAAATCAACCAAAAAAACTGTGTAAAGCACGGGATATCGTCCGATAAAACATGTACAAATTGGACGATATCAGGAAATAAGGAAGAAACTAAAGTTGATGGAAAGAAGCATTGCAATCACTACAAACCGGATGGGCACACTTATGATCAATGTTTTGAACGCATTGTTTATCCTGATTGGTATAAAGGCAAGAAGGCAAAGAAACCCACTAGACTTGCTCCACATGTAGACACTAACTTTGATACTCCTTTTGATATGGAATATAAGAATGAGTTGAACACAAAATCAAGCAATGGTCTGGATCAAAAGTTGGTAGCTGCAGTTTGTCAAGAGGTCATATAAATGTTCAAAGGCAGTTCAAAAGAATGGAACCATGCCAGGTATAAACTGCACAGAGTCATCTTTCGCTTTATCTTGCCATGCAAAAATGAATATTAAATCTGATTGGATTGTTGATACGGGTGCTTCTGATCATATGTCACCGAACATTGATCTTTTCGATGAGATCAAAACCCTCAAACACTCCATCATAGTCAAGTTGCCTGACAAAAATACCAAAACTGTCACCATAGTAAGTCATATCAAATTGAGCCCCACTTTAACTCTCTACAATGTGCATTTCTATCCTGATTTCGAGTATAATCTTCTTTCTGTTGGGAGGCTTGTTAAATCTCAACAATTAATTGCTCAATTTCATCCTAAATGTTGTGTTTTTCAGGACCCTTTAACTAACAATATTGTTGGAGTTGGAAAAGGGTCAGGATGCTTATACACACTCAAAGCTTCCTCTAAATTATCTACTATGGACAGTTCATTTGTTGCTTCTCCTCACAACAATACTGTTGACATTGATACTTTCCATGCTCGTATGGGACACACCTCTTTGTCAAAGCTAATTCATTTGGATAAATACAATCAATTTTGATGTTTCTCATTTTTCTTGTGAAACTTGTGTGTTAGCTAAACATCATAGGTTACCTTTTCTTAGGAGTTGTATCTCTACTAATATTCTTTTTGAGTTGTTACATGTTGATCTTTGGGGACCATATAAAACACCTTCACTCAATGGTGCACATTATTTCTTTACTATAGTTGATGACAAAAGCAGAAATACATGGACATACCTCACTCACACAAAAACCAATCCTATCTATTTTATCATCCTTCATTGCCTATGTTCAGAACCATTACAAAGCCACACCAAAATTCATAAGATCTGACATGGTACTGAAATAGTTAATAAAGAAGTATTAGCCCTCATGAATTTTCATGGAATTATACATCAAAAGTCAATGACCTATACTCCTCAACAAAATGGAGTGGTTGAAAGAAAGCATAGGCACCTTCTTGAAACTGCCAGATCCATAAAGTTACATGCTAACTTCCCTAATTCCTTTTGGAGAGATTGCATTCTTACAGTCACTTATTTGATAAATAGAATGCCCATGAAAAATCTTGAATGGAAAACTCCTTTTGAAATACTTCATGGAACACCACCCTCTTATACACACCTTAGAACCACTGGTTGTTTATGTTATGCTGCTGTCACCAAACAACATAAAGATAAATTTGCACCAAGGGCTGACAAATGTGTTTTGTTAGGATATCCACCTAGACAGAAAGGTTACAAATTGTACAACTTAAATTCCAAGGAAATTCTTCATAGTAGAGATGTCATTTTCAAGGAAACTGAATTTCCTTTCAAAAACACAACTTTTTCCATTCCTTCTCCTGCCATTCACACTTTATTTCCACCCCATGATTCTTCTGTTAATGATGATTCTTTTGATTCAGTTGTCATCCCATCACAGCCCTCTGATTCAGATATCATTCATCCATCAAATAATAATTCAGCTCCTTCCTCCACCATTCCCAATTCCAATCCTACTGTCCCTGCTCCATCAAGAAAATCTTCTAGGCCAATTGATAAACCTGCTTGGCTTAAAGATTTCATCACTCCTGCTATATTAAAAAGAAAGGCAACTAATCCTATTTTTACAGCATCTGATCTTCAATCCATTGCAGAAGAACATATTTTGTTTTTGGCAAATGTTATCTGTGTGCAGGAACCTACATGTTATACACAAGCATGCAAAAACCCAGAATGGATTGATGCCATTAACAGGGAACTTGAGGCTTTGGAAAAGAATGAAACTTGGGACATCACTTCATTACCAACTGGTCTACAAAACCAAATACAATCTTGATAGAACAATTGAACGGTTGAAAGCAAGATTAATTGTTCGAGGTTTTGATCAACAAGAAGGCAAAGATTACAAGCACAATTTTTCCTCTGTAGCTAAACTTGCTAATGTGCGAGTGTTGATTGCCTTAGCCACTGCCAAAAGGTGGCCTTTACATCAGCTTGATGTAAATAATGCTTTCCTCCATAGGTACATTGATGAAGAAATTTATATGCAGCCCCCTCAAGGATATTCCAAGGCTTTACCAGGGCAAATATGTAAACTCAAAAGATCCCTATATGGTCTTAAGCAGGCTTCAAGCAATGGAATTAGGAGCTTTCTAAATTTCTAAACAGTTTGGGTTTTTCTCAATCCAAACATGAATTTTTTGTTAAAGTCTGTGATAATGAGTTCACTGCAGCTTTGATATATGTGGATGATGTTCTCATCACTGGCAATTGTCCAAAAGAAATTCAAGCACCATTTAAAACTTAACCGAACACATAGCTAGAAAAACAAAAATAACTTCAAGAACCATTTAAAACATAAAGTAGGGATAGAAGCTAAACATACTAAACTTTTTGAGAACAAAATAAACATGGTAGAAACTCACTAAATGAACATTCAACCCTCGTGTTTAGGTTGACAAAGTCTCTCAATTGTAACAAATTGAAATATGCATGAACATAAGCTTGCTAGAACCTCAAATCTACAACACTCGATCAAGAACTAAGCGAAAATCAAGAGGGCTCAAAAAGGGAAAGGAAAAGAGGGAAAAAGACTGAAAGAAAAGAAAGAGAGCGGCTAATAACACGAGGACCGGCTCGAACTAGAAAACTTTTCTTTTCCAACAAGTGTCGAACGAAAGATTAGATACTTCTATCTTGACAATAATTTAGCAAATGCCTATATGAGACTTTCTTATTTGCTATACTTTCTTTGGATTTTTTTACGACGTAGACTTTGTCCACAATAACCTAACAACGGCCACCTCAACAATAAAGCATACACTCTTTTCTTGAATTAACGGCAATTGGGTTAGAAAAGAAAAGATGGGAAAAATGGAATTGGGAAAGGAAATGGAAGCCAAAAGAAAGGCTTCCTAAATGCCTCTATCATACAACCGCCAAAAACTTGATCATTGTGTTTACGAGATGTATCGCAAGAGCAAGTTCTAACATGCATACAACAACCGACAATATTACACATAAAACCAAACGAATGTGAGCACCTAAATAATATATGCTTAAAGCTCAATAAGGCATAAATGCTCACGAATGAAAGTTCTTAGTTTGGTTAAAATGTGCAAGCCATGCTAATTTTGAAAACAAACCTTTTAAAAATGAATTTCTTTTATCGCTAAACATGCTTAAATGGCACTCAAAATAATTTTTGCCTAAAAATATGAACAAATAAGTAAGAAATGCCACAAGATTTACATTCTAACAAAAGATGTGATGTGTGATAAACTACAAATATGCTTGAAATATAATCACTCAAGAACCATCAATGGTTCGTATATTCCCACACTTGACAAGAATACATTGCCCTCAATATAATAAACAAGTAAAAGAGCAAGTAAAGCAAGTGGGTCGAGAAATCTCCCTGAAATGCATGAAGGGAGAATTCGAGAAGTGATGAACCGGAAGGCGCACCAACTTGGACAAAATCTGTGCAAGAAAGAAATGTAACGCAAGACAAGCATAAAAGAAGAATACTAGACAACCATAAGAGAAGAAATGAAAAACCTAAGCATTAATAACAATAGAAATATAAAGGTACTGGCAAGTAAAATAAATAACAAAGTGCAGAAAAGGGAAAAATTGTCCAAAGGCATCACGCCCGTACGGTACAGATAACCAAATAAATAAAGGGGGGGGGGGGGAATCAAATACAAGTCTGTCAACAAAAAGCAACAAAAGCGGGAGTCAGTCATCTTCGGGTGGCGGCGGGGGATACTGGCGAGCGTCCCATGGCATGTAAGGAAAATACTGATATAGGGACGGGGCCGGAGGCTGCTGCAGCTGATACTCGGGAAACTGAATACTAAAGAGACTATCCACGGACGTCTGAATATGTTGCAAGTAACGTCCAATCTCTTGGACTTGCTGATTATACACCGACCCGAAGTGGTCGATGTTGCTGAGGTTCTGCCGGAGCAGATGATTCTGCTCCTGCAGCAGGCCGTAGTTCTCCTCAAGCCTATCCCGGTCTAGGGTCATGTGGGCAAAGCAGTCATCCAACATATCAAACCGAGCATCCCAAGGGTATGGGCCCGGACCAAAATTAAAGTAAGATGACTGGGATGGTTCCGGCTGCTGTTGTGGCTCTTGCTGCTGCTGCTGCTGCTGTTGCTGGAACTGTTGCTGCTGGGGCTGCTGCGGGGGAAGGACTGGGCACATCAAAATCAGCTCCTCGTGACCTATAGGCGTCTGCGTGATCTTGGCTCTCCGGAAATAACGCTCATCTGTGTCTCCTGCCAGGTCGCTCACTCTAAGCCCTCGGAGCACCGAGGACGTTAACAAATTAAACGAATGAGCCAGGCGGGTAATAAACCGCCCGCCACATACGGTGCTGGCTCCAGTGCGACCTGTGGCGACGTGCAGAAAGGACACCGCCAACTGGTAGGGCAACGTATTCTTCCGGGTGAAGAATGGAATGCAAGAGCCAAAGGTCAGGCTTGGTGATCTTTTCCTGAACCCTTTTCCGAATAAAGCCGTCGACTGTGATAAATCTATGCAGAAGCCTATGAAATGGGTCACGGAGCTTGGACTCGTAGGCCCTGGATACGTGGTAATTATCCACAGCGATCTCGTCCCAAAAACCGACATAGTCAAAATTTGCCGGCGCCTTCCTAATCCCTCCAGAGAGATAGTCATCGAAATCCCGGTGTCGAACATCCGAATCCGAGTAAAGATCCAAACGCCGACACATCTCTAGAACAGACATAGACCGATCCGCCCCTCCAAGCCTAAAACGGACGGTGTCCCGGGCTTTCATATTAGTGATGGCCTCGCTAAAAGAATATGTCGAGTAGAACTCTAGGCACAACTCGGCATATACGGGCTCTCTGATATTGACAAAGTTAAACCAGGCCCGGGACGTGAACCCTCCGTGCACCACGGAAAACGCAAGCTCCAGCTGCTCTGGGATATTCGGATGAGGCGGGTTGCATTGAACCCGACCCAGAAAGTCCCAGTTTAGGTACCTTCCGGAGTCGAGTTCACGACTCGCCAAACTAATAAGTAGCTCCTGAAATTCCCGCCGCTTTGCATTGGGGACCCCGGAGAAAGTCAAGAATGGATGACCGGCATTATAGACCATCCTTATTTGGACGTCATCATTGCTGGAATCTGACTCCGAGGAGGGCTCCCGTTGGCGGGAGGTGCCAGCACGGCCGCGTTTTGGTGCGCCAGACATATCTATATCATAATGGAGGAGCGAGGGTGAGAATTCGAGCAACACTTTAGCATTAAAATTATGAAGGGCTAAAGAAAACCACAACATTGAGCACCACCATTCCCACACTTATTTTTGGGACTAAATCCCAACATCTCACAAAAGAACCAAGATAACTACAACTACAAGACTCAATCAAACATATCATGCGTGAAATGCAAGAAGACATATGTCTTTCCAAATGGTAATCCCAAAGTGATCTCTCATGCAAAAGTAAACTAAAAATAAGAAGAAACTATCCACAAAAATAAAAATCACAAGGCACAGAAAGCTAAACAAAAATAAACTAAGTACGGAAATAAGTCACTACGCATGCACTAGACGACAAAAGATACAACCTATAAATAGCTACACGACAAAACATTTGCATTCAATTACACGTACAAAACATAGCTCATTAATGTGAACTTAAAAACACGAAATTTTGAAAAATACAAATTATCTACAAGAACATAAAAAAAACACATGATAATTTTACAATTTGACAATAATTACCAAATTATCAACTAATAATTAACGAACAAAATAAAAAAAAAAAAACTAGCCTAAACACACATACTTTAAACTTGCTAAACACATAAATTAAAATAAACTCTTAAAAATAAAACCATTAAACTAAACTACTACACAACTAAAAATTAACCATAAAAATTTAATTACCTAACACATACGAAAAATGCAAGATCTACCACAAAATTCCTAAAATCTAAACATATAATTTAACATAAGAAGATAAAAATGCAAACTAGCACGAAAATTAAAAACTAAGCACAACACAACACAAGAATGTAAAATATTATCATGAATATTCAACAAAAACACACTAAAAAGAATAAAATAAAAAAATTGAAAATTAGCACGAGAAATTCTTGAAACTTCCTAACAAGGAACAAGGAATGTACCAAGAAATAGATATGAGATGGAGGAGGAGTAGAGTTTTGTAGAAAATCCGGCGGAATTCCGGCAAGGCGGTGGCGGCAAACGGCGGAGGATGGCGGAAATGAACCAAAAACACCCGAAAATGATTCCCACACTTGTATTTGACAAAAGGGAAACAAAACTACGAAGATTTTGGGGAGAAACTAGCCAAAAACGGAGAATGTAGGTGGGTTGTGGTGGATGTCGGCGAGAGAGAAGAAAGGAGGAGATAGAGAGGTTTTTACAAAAAGTGATAAAAATAAAACCGAAATTAGGGTTATGTGCGGCTGAGTACTCGGCGAGTACCCTAGGAGAACTCGGCGAGTTCACGCGCGGGTGTCAGACCTCGAGATGCTCTTTTTGACTGAAATTTTTTTTACAAGCATCGAGGCAGAGGGAGTTCAGGAACACATACTCGGTGAGTATGTGCACGAACTCGGCGAGTACACCACAGTTACAGAATGTTTAATTTGTCTTGAACTCGAGGAGTATGTGTTGAACTCGGCGAGTTCAACAAATTTCAGAATGTTTAGCAGGCATTGAACTCGGCGAGTATGCCTTGAACTCGGCGAGTTCTTGCCAGAACTGCACTGTTTAACCCAAAAAAATTAAACAAGATCAACCAAGCCAACAACACGAACTTTTTTCAATAATGGAAACACGGAAAAGCAGAAATGAAACAACAATGAATATAATCAAATGACATGCTTATTTAACCTCGAGTCTTAAGCTTGACTCGGCCTCCACTTTAATTTTCGATATGCAACAATGTGAGGGCTTCGACATCCTCACCAACAACATCCGAATTTTCAAAGTATTTTTTCAACCGTTGGCCATTCACTTTGAAGGTTTCATTGCCGTTAGGATCAAGCAATTCGAAAGCGCCATACAGAAATACCTTATGGACGGTGTAAGGGCCGGACCAACGGGATCTCAACTTTTCGGGAAAAAGTTTCAATATAGAATTAAATAGCAAAACCCGGTCCCCCTCACGGATGTCGGAACGATTCTTTAGATAAGCATCGTGAAAATTCTTGGTCTTTTCCTTATAAATACTTGAAATTTCGTAGGCTTGGAGTCCTAATTCATCCAATTCAAGTAATTGAGCCTTTCGTAGCTCACCGGACAAGGAAAGATCAAGATTACATTATTTTAAGGCCCAAAACGCCTTATGCTCAATCTCGACGGGAAGATGACACGCTTTCCCATATACCAAACGGAATGGAGTGGTGCCGATTGAAGTTTTAAAAGCCGTTCTAAACGCCCAAAGTGCGTCATCCAACTTATCGGACCACTCCTTACGATTGTTTCCAACCGTTTTCTCCAAGATTCGTTTCAATCCACGGTTCGTGACCTCGACTTGCCCACTTGATTGTGGGTGATATGAAGTGCCGGTGCGATGTTTCACACCATATCGAGCTAAGGCCTTTTCTATTTGGGAGTTACAAAAGTGTGTCCCACGATCACTGATCAAGGCCTTAGGAGCACCAAACCGGGAGAAGAGCTTTTTCAAGAACTTTAGTACAACTCGGGCATCGTTTGAGGGCTAGGCTTGAGCCTCGGCCCATTTGGAGACATAGTCAACCGCCATGAGAATGTACTTGTTGCCACGAGAAGGGGGGAACGACCCCATGAAATCGATCCCCCAAACATCAAAGACCTCACAAATTTGAATCGGATTTTGGGGCATTTCATCTCGTTTGGAGATGTTTTCGGATCTTTGACATTGGTCACAAGTTTGGACCATAGAGTATGAATCTTTATAAATGGTGGGCCAATAGAAACCAGAATCGAACACCTTTTTGGCGGTGTTGCTTGGTCCCAAATGGCCACCGGTCGGTCCGATGTGGCAGTGATATAGAATTTCTTGGCACTCTTTGCCAAACACACAACGGCGAATCACTTGATCCGCGCCAACTCGAAAAAGGAAAGGATCCTTCCAAAAATAATACTTGCAATCGGAGAGAAGCTTTCGCTTTTGTTGGAACGACATGCCTTTAACCAATATACCGCAAGCTAGATAATTGGCAATGTCGGCGAACCAAGGAGCCTCGGAATCAACAACTAGCTTCATCAGGGATTCATCCGGAAATTTGTCATTAATGGATGAATCATGAAGCCCTTCAAGATTTGGATTCTCAAGACGGGAGAGGTGATCGGCCGCGAGATTCTCGGCTCCTTTCTTATCCTTGATTTCGATGTCGAATTCTTGTAGAAGAAGAATCCAACGGATAAGACGAGGTTTGTCATCTTGTTTAGAAAACAAGAACCGAAGAGCCGAATGATCGGTGTAAACAACAGTCTTGGACAAAACTAGATAAGACCGGAATTTATCGAACGCAAAGACAATGGCGAGAAGTTCCTTCTCGGTAGTAGTATAATTCTCTTGAGCATCCGTTAGCGTCTTACTTGCGTAATAAATCGGTTGGAAGTGATTATTGACTCGTTGGCCCAAAACGGCCCCTACGGCGAAATCACTAGCGTCACACATAAGCTCGAAAGGTTGGGACCAATCGGGAGCTATCATGATAGGAGCGTGTGTGAGCTTATCCTTGAGGAGTTCGAAAGAATCATGACATTCCTTGGAAAAGAAAAACGGGGTGTCCTTTTCGAGAAGTTGGGTCATCGGGCGTGTGATTTTTGAAAAATCTTTGATAAACCGACGGTAAAAGGCCGCATGACCGAGAAAACTTCTAATGCCTTTCATATTTGTGGGAGGAGGAAGCTTCGAGATTGTGTCAATTTTGTCTCTATCTACCTCAATTCCCACACTTGAGATCTTATGTCCCAAGACAATACCCTCTTGTACCATAAAATGACACTTCTCCCAATTCAAAACGAGGTTTGTTTCCTCACAACGAGCAAGCATGCGATCAAGATTTGCTAAGCATGATTCGAATGAGTCTCCATAGACCGAAAAATCGTCCATGAAAACTTCCATAAAGCTCTCAATCATATCATGAAAAATTGCCATCATACACCTTGGGAAAGTGGCGGGTGCGTTGCACAACCCGAAAGGCATCCGACGATAAGCATACGTTCCATAAGGGCAAGTGAAAGTTGTTTTCTCTTGGTCATCGGGATTGATGAGAATTTGAAAGTATCCCGAAAATCCATCAAGAAAACAATAGAAATGATTTCCGGCCAATCTTTATAACATTTGGTCCATGAACAACAAAGGAAAGTGATCCTTACGGGTGGCATCGTTGAGTTTGCGATAATCGATGCATACATGCCATCCCGTTACCGTTCTCGTCGGTATGATCTCATTGTTTTCATTATGAACGATAGTTATGCCACCTTTTTTGGGCACGACTTGTACCGGACTCACCCACGGGCTATCCGAGATCGGATATATCAACTCGGAATCAAGAAGCTTAATTACCTCTTTCTTTACTACCTCCATCATATTAGGGTTCAAACGACGTCTTTGGACAACGGGTTTGTAGTCCTCCTCCATCAAAATTTTATGCGTGCAAAACGAAGGACTAATACCCTTGATGTCGGTAATTTTCCATGCAATTGCCCCTTTGTGGGCTCGAAGAATGTTGAGGAGTATAATTTTTTGGTCGCCCGAAAGACTCGATGAAATTATAATCGACAACTTAGACTCCTCAAGGAGGAATGCATACTCGAGATGGCTTGGGAGCTCTTTGAGCTCAAGATTTGGTGGGTCTTCGAGAGACGACTTAACCCGACAAGAATTATGATCGTGAGAAACGGAATCAACATCCAAAGGAAACAGGGGTGGATCAATGGTCGACAATGGTGTCGACTCTTCCAAAAAATTTTCAAAATCAACAATCTTTTTTCCTTCATCTATTGAGTAGATGTCCTTGGAGTTGTATGACAAAAGGGATGAAAAATCAAACTCAAAAGCTTCTTCGAATGAGTGCACGGGATAACAAGTGTCATCCGTAAATGATGCATGTTGCATGGCTTTATCAATTGAAAATGTGACCGACTCATTACCGACCTTCAACGTAAGCTTTTTATCAAACACATCAATGATAGCTTGTGAAGTGGCCAAAAATGGCCTCCCTAAGATAAGGGGTACACGACTATCTTCCTCCATGTCTAGGATTACAAAATCCGCGGGGAACACAAATTTATCAACTTTTACAAGCACATTTTCAACTACTCCCCTTGGATACTTTATTGACCGATCGGCCAATTGAATGCTCATTTTAGTCGGTTGCGGATCTCCTAAATGCAATTTTTCATATAAAGAAGTGGGCATCAAATTTATGCTTGCCCCGAGATCCGCAAGTGCATTTGTGATAACTAAACTACCAATGTGGCAAGGAATAGTAAAACTCCCTGGATCGTTAGCTTCTGAGGTAGTTTGTTTTGAAGCACCGCCGAGCATTCCTCATTCATTACCACAGCCGAGATTCCTTTGAGCTTCCTCTTGTTGGTGATGATATCCTTGAGAAACCTAGCATAAGTAGGCATTTGTGAGATAACATCAATAAAAGGTAAATTAATATGCAATTGTTTAAATTGCTCAAGGAATTTGTGAAATTGGGCCTCATCTTTTTCCCTTTTTAACCGAATCGGGAAAGGTGCCTTCGGCTTGGCAATCGGGATTTCTTTTGCGATAGGAGGTTGAACTTGCACGGTACTTGGTGGGCTTGAAGTTTGTGCCTCGTCCTTTGTTGCCTCTTCTTCCGGTTCAACATGCACATCATCAACAACAAGATTATTTGAAACCGAATTAGAAACAGGTTCAAGAATTTTACCACTCTTCAAATTTATTGCTTTAACGTGCTCTCTCGGATTGACTTCCGTATTGGAAGGCAATGTACCCTTTTCCCTTTCTTTGTCAAGAAGTAGTTGAGTGAGTTGCCCCATTTGCTTTTCGAGGTTTTGAATGGAAGCTTGTTGTCCCCTCACTATATCTTCAAGGGTGGGCTTGGTTTCGGTTGATGGAGCGGTAGTATTTGTAGGTTGGTGCGGTTATTGCGATGTATTGGTTGGTTGATTTGGTTGGCGGGATTGATATTGGGCGGTGTTTGGATGACGAGGTTGGTATGAAGTGTTTCTTTGGTTGGGGTTGGAAGATCTAGCACCCTCAAATCCCGGTGGTACCGCCGGAGCTTGGTCATTTGGTTGACGCCATCGAAAATTTGGATGATTCCGATTGTCAACATTGGGATTATAGTTTTGTTGAGGTGGTGGTTGAAAAGCTAGCTTCCCTGTTTGGTTATCAAATCTATCCCCGTAAGAATACAACACATCTTCTTCTAAGGTTTCCTCCGCGTCGTCATTCCCACAATCTCTCGCCGTGTGAGGTCCTCCACAAAGTTGACACACTTCTTGAATAGACTTGATGGTGGATTGTCTACTAAGAAGTGTCATTCTTTTGTTGCACTCATTTGCGGTATGAGGACCGTCACACAATTGACACACATTATTTGCTAATCTTGGGTTTTGAAGTTGGATTATTTGTTTACCCATCTTAGCAACCTCCTCCTTGAGCGAACTCATATCATCTCCTTGCTTCAAAGCACCGCGTACGACTCTATGCCTCGAAGAATGCCACTCATGAGTGCTAGTGGCCGCGATCTCTATCGCTTTGTAAGCATCGGTTGGCCTCTTGTCCATTACACATCCACCGGCATTCAAATCTAAAATTTGCCTTGTTGAAATCAAAATCTCGGTGTAGAATGTGTAAACTTGATTGTATGTGTCCAACTCGTGATGTGGACACTTTCTCAAAAGTCCCTTGTATCGTTCCCACGCTTCATATAATGATTCCTCGCTTTCCTGCAAAAAATTACTAATATCATTTTTTAAACGAGAAGTTTTAGAGGGAGGGAAATACCGCATTAGGAACCGGTCTACAAGTTCCTCCCAAGTGGTGATTGATTGCGGCGCTAGTGACTCAAACCACGTTTGAGCGGCTCCCCTCAACGTATATGGGAACAATCGAAGGTACAAGGATTCTTCGGGCATCTCCCGAATCTTAATCATATCGCAAACGTCCAAGAACCGAGTTAGATGTGCGTTTGGATCATCGGAGTCAAGTCCATCAAAAGGGCACATTTGATTTAGGTATTGGAGATAATTTGTTTTGATTTCGTAATGTGCCGCTTGAACGGAACGGCGTATGATTGCCGACCCCGACCCGATGTTGGTCGCCTTGGAACGTTCCCTCATAGTTCGATTATCTTCCTCCGCCATCTTGGCTTCGACTTTGGGTTCGGTTCTTTGTCCCGAAGCCTCAAGATTCTCTACTATAATTGGGGATGCGGATGGTGGTGTTAATGGTGCTTCTTGCTCGACCGAAGGTTCTCCTTCCTTTTGCTTATTCTTCTTTCGAATTAATCTCTCCGGATCTGTCAATGGTTCGGTTAGATCCGAGTGGAGATTTCGGTTCATAAACTCCTACAAGAGAAATGGATATCAAACGGGTAATCTAGAACAAGAATTGGTAATGCAATAAAATAAAGACAATGAAATTAACTTTCGAGGATAAATCCCCGAAAGAATCGCTAATATAGAAACGTTCAACCGTTTTCAAAATCACCGTTATTGTCCCCGGCAACGGCGACAAAAACTTGATGTGCCGCTAGCACACCTTAATTTTAATTAAGAAATGTAAATAAATAAACTTGAACTAGCGGACAAATAGGCAAGTATCACATATCGTATACTAGTATAGCTTACGTAAGTCCGGGTATCGAACTCAGGGACAATCTGGTGGAATGATGATAATAAGTCGTCGGTTAATAATTAGCTATGTATTTAAATTGGTTTAAACTATGAATAAACCAAATTAATGACCAAAGATTTATCAAAACCACACACACAATCCTAAGGAATTAATTACTAAGATTTTTGATAAAAGGAAACATGTAATCAAATGGGATCACTCCCCCTAACATCGGATGAACAATTTAACGCGCAAATCAGATAATATTCTAGTTATGATTCCAAAGCAACAAACACACAAATCTCTAAGTTATGTTTGATACTAATTTATCATAACAACCAATATCATATCCACTCAAATCTCTTATACATGAATACAATATCGATAATTTAACATATGAACAATGATCATCTAGCTATATAGATTTCTCACTATAGCACAATAATCCCATAACTCATGACGTGAACACGAAAACCTCTTTTAAATGTTCAAAACTTGAGTTATGCAAATCTGAATGTTCACAACAAGTTTACATCTTTTGAAAGATTATTCTGTTAATACCAAATACATAAAATTCATGCTATATTCTCATAAAAACATAAATCCCCTCTTATTATTATGAAAACACCGATTAAACCTACTCTTTCACCATTTCTAGTAGAAAGATTCAACTTCACCAAGTGTTTGGTTTATCAAAACAAATACCAACTATTTCGAACTCTCGTTATGGAAATAATAAAGCATTCATAGCAAGTTTAACAAGTCAAACCATAACAACAAGATTTTCATTCAAAATATGCAAACTTCGATATATTATCCGATTACATACAAATATAAATCATCCAATGTCTAGGGTTTGCTACCCAAATGATTACATAACAAAACTACTCCATGCTAATGGAGTAAAACATCATCATACAATAAGCAAGTATTTCAAACATTAAGATAAACTTAAATATACGAAAAACTCCCCTACGAACGTATGGTGATGAAGATGCAATCCTTTGAAACAAAACTCCAAGCTAAATACCTTCCTTTGTCTTCCTTCTTCCTCAAGAAATCAGAGAATATGTATGGAAATTTTTGATAAAAATTCGTCCCTCATTAAATGAGCAGAATCTTCCTTTTATAGGCTGGGGAGAACTCGCCGAGTTCAGGGAAAGAACTCGCCGAGTTCATGTGCTGTCAGCTTCTGATTTGATCTCCAGGAGGGGGAACTCGCCGAGTATACAGATGGAACTCGCCGAGTTCATGCGTTGTCGACTCCTTATTTGATCTGGCACTTATCAGGAATATTCTGAAATTATCAGATTTCAGGTGTACTCGCCGAGTTTAGCTTAGGAATTTGGTTCTGGAATTGGGCGAACTCGCCGAGTTCTAAGCAGATCAGGAATTCTGTTTAGGTTTGAACTCGCCGAGTACGGGTTGAACTCGCCGAGTTCTACTTGTTTCAGCTTCTTTCAATCCATTTATTCAACCAACACCTGAAATGACAACATAAGTCTATAAGATCGAGTTTGAGACGAAAATCAACCAAAAAAACTGTGTAAAGCACGGGATATCGTCCGATAAAACATGTACAAATTGGACGATATCAGGAAATAAGGCAGAAACTAAAGTTGATGGAAAGAAGCATTGCAATCACTACAAACCGGATGGGCACACTTATGATCAATGTTTTGAACGCATTGTTTATCCTGATTGGTATAAAGGCAAGAAGGCAAAGAAACCCACTAGACTTGCTCCACATGTAGACACTAACTTTGATACTCCTTTTGATATGGAATATAAGAATGAGTTGAACACAAAATCAAGCAATGGTCTGGATCAAAAGTTGGTAGCTGCAGTTTGTCAAGAGGTCATATAAATGTTCAAAGGCAGTTCAAAACAATGGAACCATGCCAGGTATAAACTGCACAGAGTCATCTTTCGCTTTATCTTGCCATGCAAAAATGAATATTAAATCTGATTGGATTGTTGATACGGGTGCTTCTGATCATATGTCACCAAACATTGATCTTTTCCATGAGATCAAAACCCTCAAACGCTCCATCATAGTCAAGTTGCCTGAGAAAAATACCAAAACTGTCACCATAGTAAGTCATATCAAATTGAGCCCCACTTTAACTCTTTACAATGTGCATTTCATTCCTGATTTCGAGTATAATCTTCTTTCTGTTGGGAGGCTTGTTAAATCTCAACAATTAATTGCTCAATTTCATCCTAAATGTTGTGTTTTTCAGGACCCTTCAACTAACAAGATTGTTGGAGTTGGAAAAGGGTCAGGATGCTTACACACACTCAAAGCTTCCTCTAAATTATCTACTATGGACAGTTCATTTGTTGCTTCTGCTCTCTACAATACTGTTGACATTGATACTTTCCATGCTCGTATGGGACACACCTCTTTGTCAAAGCTAATTCATTTGGATAAATACAATCAATTTTGATGTTTCTCATTTTTCTTGTGAAACTTGTGTGTTAGCTAAACATCATAGGTTACCTTTTCTTAGGAGTTGTATCTCTACTAATATTCTTTTTGAGTTGTTACATGTTGATCTTTGGGGACCATATAAAACACCTTCACTCAATGGTGCACATTATTTCTTTACTATAGTTGATGACAAAAGCAGAAATACATGGACATACCTCACTCACACAAAAACCAATCCTATCTATTTTATCATCCTTCATTGCCTATGTTCAGAACCATTACAAAGCCACACCAAAATTCATAAGATCTGACAATGGTACTGAAATAGTTAATAAAGAAGTATCAGCCCTCATGAATTTTCATGGAATTATACATCAAAATTCAATGGCCTATACTCCTCAACAAAATGGAGTGGTTGAAAGAAAGCATAGGCACCTTCTTGAAACTGCGAGATCCATAAAGTTACATGCTAACTTCCCTAATTCCTTTTGGAGATATTGCATTCTTACAGCCACTTATTTGATAAATGGAATGCCCATGAAAAATCTTGAATGGAAAACTCCTTTTGAAATACTTCATGGAACACCACCCTCTTATACACACCTTAGAACCACTGGTTGTTTATGTTATGCTGCTGTCACCAAACAACATAAAGATAAATTTGCACCAAGGGCTGACAAATGTGTTTTGTTAGGATATCCACCTAGACAGAAAGGTTACAAATTGTACAACTTAAATTCCAAGGAAATTCTTCATAGTAGAGATGTCATTTTCAAGGAAACTGAATTTCCTTTCAAAAACACAACTTTTTCCATTCCTTCTCCTGCCATTCACACTTTATTTCCACCCCATGATTCTTCTGTTAATGATGATTCTTTTGATTCAGTTGTCATCCCATCACAGCCCTCTGATTCAGATATCATTCATCCATCAAATAATAATTCAGCTCCTTCCTCCACCATTCCCAATTCCAATCCTACTGTCCCTGTTCCATCAAGAAAATCTTCTAGGCCAATTGATAAACCTGCTTGGCTTAAAGATTTCATCACTCCTGCTATATTAAAAAGAAAGGCAACTAATCCTATTTTTACAGCATCTGATCTTCAATCCATTGCAGAAGAACATATTTTGTTTTTGGCAAATGTTATCTGTGTGCAGGAACCTACATGTTATACACAAGCATGCAAAAACCCAGAATGGATTGATGCCATTAACAGGGAACTTGAGGCTTTGGAAAAGAATGAAACTTGGGACATCACTTCATTACCAACTGGTCTACAAAACCAAATACAATCTTGATAGAACAATTGAACGGTTGAAAGCAAGATTAATTGTTCGAGGTTTTGATCAACAAGAAGGCAAAGATTACAAGCACAATTTTTCCTCTGTAGCTAAACTTGCTAATGTGCGAGTGTTGATTGCCTTAGCCACTGCCAAAGGTGGCCTTTACATCAGCTTGATGTAAATAATGCTTTCCTCAATGGGTACATTGATGAAGAAATTTATATGCAGCCCCCTCAAGGATATTCCAAGGCTTTACCAGGGCAGATATGTAAACTCAAAAGATCCCTATATGGTCTTAAGCAGGCTTCAAGCAATGGAATTAGGAGCTTTCCAAATTTCTAAACAGTTTGGGTTTTTCTCAATCCAAACATGAACTTTTTGTTAAAGTCTGTGATAATGAGTTCACTGCAGCTTTGATATATGTGGATGATGTTCTCATCACTGGCAATTGTCCAAAAGAAATTCAAGCAACGAAGGGTGCTTTACATGATAAATTTACAATCAAAGACTTGGGATTGGCTAAATATTTTTTGGGTATTGAGATTTGCAGAATTGAAAATGGTACACATCTAAATCAAAGGAAGTATATCACTGATTTACTTCATGATATTGGTTTAACTGCTAGCAAGCCAACTCTTTCTCCTCTGCCCTCAAGATTGAAACTTTCTCTCAACAAAGGAATTTCTTTATCATCTCCTGAGTCTTATCGAAGTCTAATTGGAAGGTTGCTTTACTTAACTATGACTCGTCCTGATATCTCATATGCTGTCCAACATCCGAGTCAATTTGTTTCTGCACCAAAGGAGCCACATTTACAAGCTGCAATGCATTTGTTACGATACCTCAAAGGCACTGTTTCTAAAGGTTTATTCTACCCAATCCAGCCGCATTTAAAGATCACTGGATTTACAGATGCTGATTGGGCTTCATGCTTAATGACAAGACGCTCTTTAACGGGGTATTGTATTTTTCTTGGTCGCTCATTAGTCTCCTGGAAGACAAAGAAACAAGCTACTGTTTCTAGATCCTCTACTGAAGCTGAATACAGAAGTATGGCTGCCACTACCTGTGAACTACTTTGGCTTAGTTACATTCTCAAAGATCTTCATATTCCTGTTCCACTGCCTATCACTCTTTTCTGTGATAACAAATCTGCTCAACAAATAGCTGCAAATCCGTGCTTTCATGATCGAACAAAACATATTGAAATCGATTGTCATTTTACGAGAGACAATATATAAGACGGATTCATTTAAACAACCCATATTCCTTCTCATCTACAACTTGCAGATTTGATGACTAAAACTTTAGGCAGTGATCAACATTCTTCTCTTATTCACAAGTTGGGTCTTTCTGAGCCTCCAACTTGAATGGGAGGGGGGGGGGGGGGGGGGGATGAAGGTTATATAACTAATATGCTGAGTTGGCATGATTAGTTATTGTAACTAAGTTTTTAGTAGTTATTTAGTGGTTAATATTCTGTTAGTTTGTTATCTTTCCTCTATATAATGAGGCTTGTACTCTCTGATTGTATCAAGTTCTACAGAGATAAAATTACATCTCTCGTTTGTTCATAATATTCATTTTAAATGCATCTTATTAAATTTATCAGAATATGAAATATTTATTATTTAAATAGAGATAGATATAGACAATTAGAATTAGATTTAAACTTAACTCACGTTTAAATTTAATTTTATTTCGATTAAATTGATAATAAATGAGGACAATAAAAATAATGGTGCCTCGCAAGAATCCAGTACATGACAAATATACACATCAAATATATTGTTATAACCAGATAACCAGATATGTGTGTGTGTGTGTGTGTGTATATATATATATATATATATATATATATATATATATATATATATATATATATATATATATATATATATATATATATATATATATATATACATATATTCAAGATCAATGGGGTACCATGTTAGACTGGGGTACTGGGGAACCATTTATGGCCAATCATTTATCATTAAAATATAATATAAATTTTACTTAAAATCTTTCCCACATTAATTAATGTTGGGGGTAAAAATGGTATAAAATAATTTAAATTAGAATCAAAGATTCTTTGTATCTCATGAAAATATTCATTTTAGTTAATATCATTTATTACACCCATACTGAACATGTGCAATGATGACACTCCATAAACCACGATTGAACATGTTCAATACCATCAATATTGATTTATCACCAAAACGATTAACAACGACAAAAAAAAAACTCCAACTTCACATGTTCAATAACGTGTAAATGAAATTGAATATTCACGAACGGTTTGAAGAAAATAATAAATATCTTTATTTGACACATCCGGTTGAACATGTTCACTAAAACCCATTGTCGAATCCAATTGAACATGTGCACTAAAACAGATTGTCGAATCCGATTGAACATGTTCACTAATACCCATTGTCGAATCCAATTGAACATGTTCATTAAAACTCATGGAAGTAAATCTCTATAATTATGGGAACTATTATATTATTAGTTGTCATCTATTATTTAATATAAATCTAATTGACTATATTACCCTTTTAAACTTATAACCAAACATGGGTGGACTCCGGTTCCCCAGTCTAACATGGTACCCCATTGATCCCGACCCTATATATATATATATATATATATATATATATATATATATATGTGTGTGTGTGTGTGTGTGTGTGTGTGTGTGTATATATATGTGTGTGTGTGTATATATATATATATATATATATATATATATATATATATATATATATATATATATATATATATATATATATATATATATATATATATATATATATATATATATATATATGTATGTATAACATAAGATTTAGATTTAAATTAGGGCTAAAGCCGTACAATAGCAGTGTACTTTTTAAGGTGTATCGATATAGTACGTGTACTTTTTATATTGTTAATATAATACCTTTACTTTTTATGACCGGTTATTTCATCTAGCTTTGCGCAGTTGTGGGAGAATCATCGGTACAAACTTGTTCACCGTTGGATCTGTATAAAATTTGAGGAGAAGCTTTGCAACACATAGTTCTTCTATCTGGACGGTGGAGATCGTCATTGGAGATTTTTATAGAGGTCTGTAGGTGTTTGAAGTTGGCTGTGCAGTGTGATTTCTCTTACCAGGTTATCACAAGGACGAGAGAGTGTATTTGATGCTTCAATTATGGAAATTTGAACATTAATAAAAAGAGAAATTTCACTCTTAACAGGTATAGCCAGTGACCGGTTACCAAAGGTATCATATAGGTATGAAAAAATGTAGTACACGTATCAAATTTGAACGATTCAGAAAGTACACGTGTAATATGAATAATTAAAATAGTATACGTACCATATCGATACATTTTAAAAAGTACACAACTATTCTACGACTTTAACCCTTTAAATTATAATTCTGAACTTAATTTAGATTAAATTTATGATAAAATGCAGAAAAATAAAAAAAGATAATAAAAACTTTATTTAATTTCGATAAGTATCCATCATTTAGACACAAAGAGAGACATCTTCACCATAGTTGTTTTCCCTTCCACCTACATAAACAAATATCGACCCGTCACCATCGCCAAGCCCACCACCAACAAATTAAGCGAAAAGATGTCCCTCACTTGGCCACGCTTGTTTTTTCTAAAAAGATCTTCGAACTCGAAGACGCGAGAAAATGTTTTATATGGAGGTACGTTTGTGTTTTTTTCTTTTTCCGTTTGCCGCGTCGTCGACGTCTGCAAAGGTCTTCCCGCGTCTGGGAATATTGCAGACCTTTAGGCCATCTCTTTAGACCGCAGATTTCTACAACTAAGTCCGCAGATCGTAAATATCAATCTCTTAAAAAAACAAACTACACATGAACTTCCTTTATCAGTTTTATGACTTATAGCTCAGAAATTCGACTTTCTCACTTTATCTGGCAAGATAATACAACAATGACCTTATAATTGTTTCATGAATAGTGAGTTTAGTGTAATAACCTTGACCAATGTGGATTATAGTTCATGCTAAAAGTAAATATGAACTCCAACCTTCCGAAATATTGGGGACATGGACTTGCAGGCTGACAGGCTCTTATGGGCAATGCCTTAACGTTGAGAATTCTTAACAGTACAAGAACAAAAGAAATGAGAATCAAATAATTAGGTATGAGAAACCACTTGACATAGATCAAGTGGCCACCACCAAAGGTGGGAGGGGTTAGCATTGGTTAAGGTCTCGAGTTCGAGCCTTGCCAACAGTGTTTCTCTTTAGTGGGAGGTAGGGATGAACATTTGGACCAAACCGGCCCGGACCGAAAAAAACCAAAAACCGAAATTAGGGGATTAAGAAAACCGAAAACCGGCCCAATGTTTGTAGTACGAGTTTGGTCCGGTCCGGTTTTTCGGTTCTTGGACCGGTTGGAACTGATACAAGTTTATAAATGTTTTAATGTTTTGTTTATCTTTCTTCCTCGACTATTTTTCAGCGTGAAATTATCAAGTTAAACACATTTTTTTTGAACAAAATAAAATATGAAACATATCTTGCTTATATTAAGTTCTTTATAATTTATCTCTATATAAAAATATTTACATCGTTAAAAAGACTTTTACATGATTATAGATATACGAAAGAATTCAATAACTATTACATATACTTTTTATATGATTTGTAAATAATATTTAGAAAATTTGTTTCTTTATGTCAACAAAAAATAACAATATAACATAAACTTTAAAATTGATAACATAAAGTTTAAAGTTCGGTTTGGGCCGGGTTAAAAACCGAAGACCGGTGGACCGAACCCGGAAAATCGAAAAACGAAAATAGTGATTTTAAAGAAACCGAAACCGGACCAATTTCATTAATAACGGTTTGGTCCGGGTCAGTTTCGGGTTTTTTTTGGTCCGTCCGTTTTTTTTTTTGTCCAAATGCTCATACCTAGTTGGAGGTGTGGGGTTTAGTCCTCACCTTCAAGGTATCTAACAATAATGCTAATTACTAACCACTAACTTCTGCTGTTAAAAAATAATAATAATAATAATTAGGTATGAGAACTATTGATGACTATCAAAGTTTACATAAAGCCTTAAGCACATAAAAATGTAATAATTGTTAGGAATTAATTTATATTTTATAGTAATTTTACTACTAGAAAAACTGCAAAGGGCAACGACTTTTTAGCAATGATGCACGTGTCGTTGCTAATATCTTCAATTAGCAACGAAATCAGCAACCAAATAGCAACCAAATGCAAAAAAAGTTATTATAACTTGTTAGCAACGAATTTTCGTTGCTAAATTTGTCGCTAGTTAGTGAAGATAGGAGGGAAAAATTCCCGCTACTTTTTTGAAACTAAATTTTTAACAAAAGTCGTTGCTAAATTTGACAAAAATAATCAGCAACGACTATATGTCGTTGCTAAATATTTTATAAGCATTTAACAACTATTTTATTTACTTTAGCAACGACTAAGTTCGTTGCTAAATGCAATAGCTTTATTTCCTTGATTAACAACTAGATAACTAAAAGATGTGATTTTTTTAATTTACATTTTAATCTATTTATATTAAAATATTAGAGTTATTTTTAGGGTTAATATTGAAAAAAATCCTATGAACTTTCATGAATTTATCGATTAAGTCACTGTACTTTTTCCCGAGTGTTTAAGTCCCTAAACAATTTTTGTCCTATTCAAACTAAATATTTAACATGTTTAGCAGGTCACTAACCGGTAAACGGTACCTGACCTAAACAAGAAAAAAGAAAGTCCAATGACTTAGTCTTGAAAATAGGAAAAGATTGGTTTTTTTAATAATAAACTATTCGAGAAACTAATTGTTTTACCTATTAAGCAGGTAGCGGGTTAAAAATATATAGTTTTGAATAAGATGTATTACTATTTGTAGACACTTATTAGTTTTATTTTGGTGACTTAATTTTAATATATTAAAATAGTTAAACATAACATTATTTGCAAATACTTTTTAGTTTTTTTCATAATTTGTTATTGCCAAAAATATGGAGGGAATGAAATAATTTCATATTGAGATACCCAAGATATCCAAATTTTTACGCTCTTACCTAGGAAAAAAAGGCGGATATTCAATCCCGCCTCCATCGACTTCTCACGCTCCAAAAATCAAAAACCAATTGACTGACCCTTCATTTCCTCTATCAATATTCTCCATCTCTGCGCTCTCTCGTGTTGATGTGTCGCTCAACCTCCCCTCGACCGGTGACTGATGCTCGCTCAACCTCCTTTTAGGTATGTTGTTCTCCCCCGCTCAACCTCCTTTTAGGTATACAGAGTTCCGTTGGTATGTCCGAGTTGGTGTCCCCAAGTTGTGTCCTGTTCTTTTGTTCCAACTACTACAATAGATAAGTTAAGGTTTTGTATCCATCTCAGCTGTAATTATATTTGGAATTCATACTCACAAATGTATATTGTTATGCAAATACATTATACGTATCCTTTGTGTACATATTGATAACTCATATTTCTACTCCTCTCTCTTTAAGGTGGTTTAATAGCATGCTAGATTAGCCTTTTTGTAGTAGTGTATTTTTTTAATTTTAAAATATCCTTGGTATATTGATTCTCAATTGATGCTCAAGTATATTGGTGGATCTTAATTGGATGGAACATATTAATGTATCACAGTTGTTTAATTACAGAAGTCACTTCATCGTGTGTTAAACACAAGAGGTTCCACCAACTTTGGGATACATCATGCATGATTAGTACGTATATATCTGCATTTTGACCAAGCATTTGATGAAATACACTTTGCTCTATCTTAGTGTTTGAGTTGAGATTAGGGGTGAAAATTCTTGATACAATTATCTTCGTGTTTACATAGCTTATTGAATGCAATTTATGTTCTATCCTAAACTATTAGATCTTTGTATTCTGCTAGTGCTAAAACTGAATTGTTTTCAACTATCCATCAGTTTGCTGTAAGAATTAATGTGTTTCATTTTGAGTATAATCACAACCCATATTTGTTATATATAGAATTATATGTAATGATTGATTTTGTCAATGTGCTTGTTTTTATGCATGTGTAGGAGATAGAGGCTCCAAGAAAGCTTTCGGAAATTGTGTTTCAAAGCTTAGAGTAAAGAACCAATTGGAAGCATTTAAGTTTTAGGTGATGAGACAATTACAAGAACAAGTGAAACAAATGATGAACTCCTAACGAACTATAACAACTTTTACTGATATGTTTGGATGATTGGTTAAAGTGGGTTTAAAACTTGCAAAACATTAGCTACATATTCTATGGGTTATACATGGATGATTGATTATGTATGGATTGTTTTTGGTTGTGATAAATACTCAATTCATGAAGGTGTTTTTTTATATTTGTGTATGACATTTGTTTGTAGGATTGAATTGTGCTACAAATTCAGATTTTCGGTTTGTAATCACTACAAGAAAAGAGCCATTTAGTGGCACAAATTTTTAATGGCAAAAAATTTATGTGTCACTATATATGGTATTTTTATGGCACTCTTTATATGCCACTAAAGATCTAATACATTTTTAATGGCACTTATAATGCTATATCCCACTAAAACCTTATGAAACTTTTTATTTCCCCCCAACTTAAATTTATGGCCGCCAATATTTACCCTTAATTTTACTTATCCCTCCAACTTGGTGCTCACTTTATCCTTCTGCGTTTCTTGTCTTCCCCAAATCGGCATCGCCCCTCTGCATTTTGTCACTTCTTCTCCTCTGCGTTCTCTTATCCATCCACCGCCTTTCAACTCTGGCCGTCGCTTCTCATCTCCGGCCACATCACCGTCCACAGCAGCCCCACCGCAGCCTCATCGCCTCTGAGTTACACCATCAGCGGCTACGCCTCTGGCCATCGCCTTTCATCGGAAGTCCCACATTCAGCCACATCCTCTCCACCTCTGGCCACACCCTCGTCATCCACCTCTGACTACATCGTGTCCTCCATCTCCGGCGTTACCACCGTCCGCAGCAGTCCATAACAGGTCCATTAATTAGTTCAGTTCTTAGGCTTCCAGGTATATATTGATATTTGCTTTTCTATTGCTATATTATAGTTCTGGTGATGATCTTTGCATAATTATAATACTTAAACTTGTTTGTTTAAACGAGATTTGTGAAAAATTTTACAGACATGAGAACAATTGAAAATTTTGGGGATTTAAGGTATTAGAACAATTGAAAATTTTGTATTTGTATTGAAAAATTTGTTAAATTTTCTATTTGTATTGAAAATTTTGTATTTTGGTGGGCAGACATATGGTTCTTTTATGATAAAGTGTTGTAATCTATGATACAGTGAATATGTAGATGTATGTTATTTCATGTAGTTGTAATCTATAGTTCTCGAAGATTTTTCAAGATAAAGTGTTGTAGGATCGGTTTTTCTACGATTGGCTCTATTGTTTACTTGATTGTCTGCTTCTGAGTGATTAAATGTCAAGTGAATATCTAATCTTTATTTTCAATCAATATATACAAGTAGCAAGTTTAAATGTCAATAGAGCCAATTGTAGGATCGGTTTTTCTACCATAGAAAATGTGCCACTAAATACAAGAAATGTGCCACCAAACACAAGAAACTGCCAGATCCTAAACTGTTGTAGGATCGGTTTTTCTAATTTTAGTGGCACATTTTCCACGATTGGCTCTATTCGTATTCTGGCAGTTTCTTGTGTTTGTCATTTTCTAATCTTCATTTTTAATCAATAATTTCCTTTAAAGTAAAAATGAACTAAGTATGTACCTAATACACAACAATTTGTAACACTTATTAATTGTTTGTCTGAAATTTTACTCTAGAAAAATATGTATCATTTGAAAGTCATTAAATAATACCCACACTCAATGTATAGAAAATTAACCTTGGACTATCACATAACGACCTTTGTAATACCATATCGGTCAAATAGACGTTATTAGAAAGTGATTTCGATTCATGATCCGTAGTTATCCAAGTATCCCGATTGTCTTTTTACTCGTGATTCTTTCATTCATTTTGATGTAAACAAACAACACCAGATGAGCTTTGTTTTGGCCGTTGATTTAAATCCGTAGATACAAGTTTAAGGGGGCGTTTGGTTCACGGATTTCTTGGGATTCACTGGGATTTGCATTTAAAATCCCGTGTTTGGTTCACATATTCCAGTAAGTACTTAAAATCTCAGGATTTTATAAATCCATTCATTCTTTGTTATTTAAAAACTCAGTCTACCCCCTAGGATTTTAAATGCTAGTTATCTTGCATTCTTCAGATTAGCAAATTTTTTCTATAAGATATTACAGATTCCTTGACAAAATCCTGACAAATGCAAATCCTGCATAATGCAAATCCTTTGACAAGATGCTAATCCCAGAAAAAAAAAATTTACGAACCAAACGCCCCCTTAACATTTGATCTTTCTGGTGGGCCCACAATAATTTACATTTTCACAACGCCACATGATAAATAGAATTTTTGCTACAATAACTTAGGTTTACTTTGTGTACCCTTGGAAATTATGAAACTAAATGACTTGCATAAGAGTACGTTTTGGTCCTTATTTCCACTATTTTACATCACGGTGTATATATTGTTGATCAATATGCAATGTCGTCTTATTTGTTTTGCAAACTTAACATTTCTTTATGTTCATATGTTTTGTTTTCCCTCATGTTCGAACTATGAACCGATTCTTCATGATCCCTTAAGAGATTGGAGGCCATGCATATCAAGATTGTCTAGATTAATATTTTACTTGGATTGTTTTTCTCCACAAGATATATTGATGATGTTAGATCATTCCAAGATCAATTATCCAACTAGAATGTTGGTCTCTTTCTTAGAGTAAAATTATACCAACACTTCATCATAACTCATGAAGATTTTGGAGGTGTTTGGTTCACATATTTTCTGTGATTCATTGGGATATGTATTTAAATATTGTGTTTGGTTCAATTCCAGTTACTTTGCATTTTTCAGATTAACAAATTTTTCCTAAAAGATAGTTCAAAATTTTTGACAAAATCCTGATAATGAAATTGCTGCACGTGAATATCCTTTGAAATGATACAAAACTCAGAGAAAAAAATCTGCAAAGCAAACGCCCCTTAGGATATGGTTACTTTGAATTAATGAACTTAATACGGATAAAAACTTAATCTAATAATTTATATGTGACTTAATTCAGACTGATTGACTTAAGATGAAAAATCAGTAAATGATGTTTGTCTCGACTAATACTAAATTTACCCGTTTACACTTATAATAGCCTTAATAATAATAATAACAACAAGAACAACAAAAAAAAGGTTATTATTGTTATTTCCATTATCAAATTTATTTTTCATATTATTGTGATAGTCATTATTATTATCATAATTATTCTTAATTATCAAGATGATATAATTATTACAATCTATTGTTAACAATATTAATTATATACTATGATAATATAATAATAATAATATAATTATAATTATAATTATTATTGTTATTATTAACAAACTTTTTTTCATTACTTAAATGTTATAATTGTATGTTATCTAATATTATACTTTATGCTAATTATTTGTAAATTCAACTCTAGTATTCATTAGAAGGAAAATGGATATTTATTGTCATTTAGACTACTAATTTAACATATATAAAAATTAAAAGAAATAACATTTATACAAGCAACACTTAATATAGATATTACAGATATTATTTATCCAGACAGACATTTTATACAAACAAAACATAAGAAAAAAAAAAAACAAGTAAATAACATATTTTATAATTACTAGTCTAAGTTATCAAGTCAATAGATTTTAAGGTATTGTACTGTTGAAGTTTGGCATCATCATGCAATATACTTTTATGAGCCCTTAAGTAGGAAATAACTTATTTACTTTCTCTCTTCTTTAAAAAATAAACTCATGTAACTTTTGATTCATAATTTAAAGTATAGCCACACATTTCATGATTCCATATTAATATATCCATGATTCTATGCTAATAGTGTTTGTACACTCAAACAATACTTTTTTATTTATCAACATAATTATATTTTAAATCTATAGTTACAATGAGGATAACAAAACACTACAACAAAACACGTCTTTTGCAACGACAAAAGTCGTCGTGGAAACCACACAAGTCATCGTGAAAGAGCCTTTGCGACGACAGTTGTCGCGAAAGATGTTTGCCACATAAAGGTTATCTTAAAAGGGTTTGTTTGCGACGACTTTTTTGTTGTTGCCAATTTTGCGATGACATTTCATGGTTTTGCGACGACAATATTTAGACTTTATAATTTTTTTGAAAATAGGTTTTCGCGACGACTGTCGTTGCAAAAGAACTGTAATTTATATATATATGTGTGTGTGTATGTGTGTGCGCGCACGTGTGTGTGTCTATATATATATATATATATATATATATATATATATATATATATATATATATATATATATATATATATATATATATATATATATATATATATATATATATATATATATATATATATATATATATATATATATATATATATATATATGTATATATATATATATATATATATATATACATTTGTCATTTTATTTGCACACACACCACTTTCAAGTTCTGTTTTCTCATTTTACCTTTACACCACTTATCTGAAATGCTATCTTCCTTGAAAATCTGAGAGGGCATATGGTTTGTGATTTTTTGGGATTTACTTATATATATGCATTTAACCTGTGATTAATTTACATATTTTAGTAATGATTTAAAATTTTAAAATTTCTTAAATCCCATCATTTTTTGTTATTTAAAAATCATCCCTCCAAGGATTTAAATTTCAGTTACATTACACTTTTCATATTAGTAATTTTACCCTTAAAAAATAATACAAAATTTTTAACAAAGTCCTGATACATGAAAATGCTACAAAATGCAAATCTTTTGATAGAATGCAAATCCAGTAATAGAACCAAACGCCTTCTAAATGCATTGGATAGGAAAATTAATTTACATGATAATTAAAATTTTATGATATAAAGTCATGTCTCTTAAATATGAAGACTGCTTCTTACATGTAACCAACCTGAGATAACTGTCTAACTTAGTTAGAGAACAAACTAGAGATCTGTAATATCATATTGTCTAGTTTAGTTACATCCTTGTTCCATCGACCTAAACATAATGTTGGATTTAATAAACACTTAGTTTCTAACCGAATTTTAAACATAAAAAGTTGGAAAAAGATAAAACTCATAATTATATAGAGATAGATATAGATATATGGTAAGGGGGACCAAAAGCTTTTATGCATCTACATGTGACTACCCTACAAAAAAGAAACTAAAAAGTTTGGATGAAGTCTAATTCCTAAAGCAAAGTTGTATGTGGGCACAAGACTCTTCATCTATGCTTTCAATTGCCTAACCTTCATCATTGTTTCCCCACTTTAACTAATCACATTTCATTATTTTATTAAGTTTAAGCCTTTTATTCAAGTTAATTTACAACAAGTTTTGATCAATGGTTGTTTTAAATGATGTATTCTTTGGGGTGTTTGGTTTGCATATTTTTTTATCTGTGATTTGCATTTTATTAAAGGATTTGCATTTGTCAGGATTTTGTCAAAGAATCTGCATTATCTTTTAGAAAAATTTTGATGATCTGAAAAATGCAGTGTAACTGCGATTTAAAATCCTAGGGGGAGAGAGATTTAAGAAATCCTGGGATTTTTAATTATTACTGAAATCTGGGAACCAAACACAGGATTTTAAATGCAAATCCCAGGAAATCTGCGAACCAAACACCCCCTTAATGTTGTTGAGATTAAAGTAGTGTTTAGTTTGTTAGAAAATGTATTGAATTTTATCATATAATTAGTGTATGCCAACGATTAAAATTGGATTCTTTTCTTCTTTAATATCCCGGATTTCAATGAACCAAACACAATGAAAGAGTTTTAACTATAATTATTGTATTCTTAATGTTGAGATTGTAAATCGTATGTTCGTTGGTGATATGGATAACTGAATTAAGAATTCTCATTTATAAAGTAAAGAAAGAACAAAAAGAGTTGTAACGAAGAATATTGTTTTGTTTGTAAACGTTACAAGGAACGTCATGTATCGTTGATTCTAAGATTAACACCCAAGAAGTTGCTTGAAGCATATAAATTAATCAAAAGAAAATTTGTAGATCCATATACAGAATTATAGATGATTAAAGCAATCAAATATAATTTGTTGGGAACCTTTCATTAAGAGTCTATATAAGTGAATTCTTTTCAACAAAAATAACCTTGCTCTCAATTTTTAGTGAATTTACTCAATGTTAATTGTAGTAATTAAATGAATTATGGATAGATCAAGCTTAGATAGACGTTAGAGGTAACAAACTAGCTAGGGATTGGTAAATACAATGTTTATTACATTACCACTTAATTTGATTATTGGATTTGAGAATACTTTTGAGTGGTTGGTTTATTTAAATCAATGAGATTAGATGTATTAGTATAGGTGAAATCATTTAGCAACAATATGCGATATATACAACCTACCAAGAAACTTATGGTATGTTTGGCAAAACTAGCTGTTTTTTTGTGTTTTTTAAAAGAGATAGAACTTTTAGTAGCTACAACTTTTGAGAGCTGAAACTTTTTAAAAGAGCTGGAGCTTTTAATTTATAAATGTGTTTGGTAAAAGTAGTTGTATCTGTAGTTTTAGTATTAAATTATGTAAAAAGACATTAATATTAATTAAAGATGGTACGTAGTTTATGATTAAGAGGAGAGTAAAAAGTATTTGTGTTCAACCAAAATCTCTAGAGCTTTTCAAACGCTACTTCTACTAGTGTTTTATAAAAGATGTTTTTTTTGATAAAATAAAAGCTCTTTGTTTTCCTTCAAAACAAGACTTTTAGTTTTTAGTATAGGTTTTTAAATTCAAAACATAGCCTTAAACTATCATTCTAGATAATGTAATAAAATATAATTATATACTTTCATATTTGATTCGTTTTGTGTATCGTTAATCTTTTTGATCCATTCTAGGTATAAACTTTTTTTGCATTGGTTCATTTTGGTAATTGATCACAATGAAAAATTTAATACTTAAAATGAACCAAACCAGAAACCGCATGGCTTTTTATGACATTATCCCAAGATTCTAATCCTACCCGGCTACTCCAACTTGAAAATTAGGTTCTCGTGTGTAAAAAATACCTCAAAATTAATTGACATATAGCACTTCAAACAAATGAGCTTATTTATGGAACAAAACCGATATAAGGACCACCATAATGTTGCAACTTAATTTAGTCTACAAAAACGCAAAACTACTCATTTTAAAGATAATTATAAAAAATCACTTCAGATTACCAAAACATATCATTTTTAAATTAATTTTTTGGTATAGAAACAATGTTTATATGTATATCTATGCCAACTCGCCAACATGTCTTTGACCTAAAGACATATTGGTTCATCGTAAATGCTTTTGTGAAATAATTTAAGTTCAATACTTGTGGTTGACACCTTACTTAATAGTTGGCTGAACATTGCTTACATACAGTTTTTGAGGAATGGTAGTGAGGATCCAAAGTGCCTTGAAATAGGGTTTCTAGACATCTCAATCTTTTGTATAGTACATATAGTTCTTAAGTTCTATTGCCACTTTTAATCTTTAGTGGATGTTTGATATAATGTAATAATAGGAAATGAAATCGTTTAAGTTTACAAGTTTTTTTAACTAACGATACAATAAAAATACCAATAGACCCAATCTCATGAAAATAGTGTTGGGGGAGGTAGAAATATGCATCAAAGACCATAACAAGTTTTTTTTTTTTTCCCAATAATAGTTTGAATATTCATAAACCTCCAAATAAATCAACGATAATTGTCTAACCAAAATTCTAAACCAAATTGAAACAAACTTATTTTCAATAGTCATTGAAATACTTTAACAATTGTCATTAGATTTAAGTATTTAACTGCTACTTGTAACACATACCCGTTTTGAAACAGAATTGAATGTCACGCCGAAGGCTATAAACAAATAAATTAAACGTTTAAAGTTCCTTGATCAACATTCATGATTAAATAAATCAAAACCACATTACAAATTAACTTATAATACTATACATTTTTAATCCAATTATGAACATCGATAATCAAATTTAACACCTTAACAATATCGTATCCGATTAAACCACACATAATTCCGCTATCTCAATTAATATAACACCATTGATTTAAACTGGGATAAACTATCAGAAAAGTAATGGTCATGACCTTAAGTACTTATCAAGTTGATGGTATCATGAGATCATAAACAAAGCTCGTGGTCATCATCAAACCTCAAACCTTTCACTTTTTCTTTTCCCTTTATTTAATTATTTTTTTAATCACTTCTATTAATTCTTACGAAATTCTTTTAATCTTGTACCCAACTTTTATAAGTATCGAACGTGTATATTTTATTTGTGGACAAAAATAAAGGAAAAGTTAAAGGCTGAGGAAGAAAGAGGTTATCTTGTGAAGACCCATGGCAAAAGTGGTCATATAAAAAGCTCAAAACAGATGGTTAAATAAAAGTAGTTGTCAGTGTGCAAATTCAGTTCATTTAATCCTCTTTTTTTAATGCCATTTTCATTCAAAATTTAGCAATTTTATCACAAAAAAAACACACTTTATCATCCCCATCATCAACAACAAGATCTCAAGCACAAATACACACACAATTCAAGAAAGAAAAAGGGTGTGTTTGAGAGAGATTGAGAGAGGCATGAAAAGAAGAGAAGTGAAAGGAACTTCTTCAACAGATCTTTTGGTATGTTTTCCAACAAGATCTCATCTTACTTTGATGCCGAAGACGATTTGCAGCCCATCAAGAATCTCAAACGCGCAAAACCAACGTCCACCTCACCACCGCCGTGGAAAATCTATCGGTACTGATGGTGGTTTATGGTCGAAAAAGAATCAGATTGGCTCAGAGTTATCCGAACCAACTTCTCCAAAAGTGACATGTGCAGGACAAGTTAAGGCTCGACCTAAGTCTGGACCATGCAAGAATTGGCAATCGGTTATGGAAGAGATTGAAAGGCTTCATAACAACAAGAAATTACAAAGAAAGAAACATAATTGGGGTGAAGTATTAGGGTTCAAGAAAGAATCCATGCAATTCTTGACATGCTTAAGGACTTTTAAGTTTGATTTGGGATGTTTTGGTGCATTTCCGAATACAAATGTTACTTCTGATGATGACGACGATGATGACGATGATGATGAAGATGGCGAAGAAATTAAGGATGAAAAGAAACTAACGGGGATTAGAGGTTATGATAAAGATCTTGATGATCATGAAGAGGGATCATCAAGAAGTGCATTTTCAAAATGGCTTATGGTTTTAGAGGATAATCAAGATTGTGGTTTACATGGAAAAGAAGAAATTGTAAAACCTAAAGATGATCAAGATGAACTTCAAGCACAATGTGTGCCACCTTCAAACGCACTGTTGTTGATGCGGTGTCGTTCTATACCTACAAAATGTTGGTCAAAGGAGAAAGATGATGAAGAACAGGATCACGATGGTGATGATGATGGTGGTGATGAGGATGATGATGATGCAAATAAAAGGGAAAATTTGTTTGAGTTGATGAAATATGAAGGTGATTTTTACAAATTATCATGTGATATTGCAAAAGAAACATGGGTTGTTGGTGGAATCAACAAAGATTCAGTGTCAACAACTCAAAGTTCGAAAAGATGTTCTGTCAAGTGTCTTCAAGAAGTTAAAGCTTGTTTACAATGATAATTCAACATTTTCAAGCTATATGATTTAGAAAAATGTGAGTAATTTTCAATACCGGTTTACTCAACTTTGAGTGAAGTTTTCATGATCATGAAGTTGTTTTTCATTTTTTTTTAATTTTCGATCTTTCGGCTATTTAGTTAATTTATTATCTTGTATAGTTTTCACATATCATTTTATTTTAATAGTTGGAATAAACTTCTTTCATATGGTGTTAAATATCCATTTACTATATTGTGTTTAATCGTAAAGAACAATATTGTATGAATGCAATTCACCTCTTGTTTTTGAATGATGAGAGAGAGAGAGAGAGAATTGTATTCTCTAACAAAATGAGAGATATATTATTCGAAAGGGTTTATTATGTTTTCGTCAATTCGTGTTATTTTTTTTTTTCCATAAAAATCTTCAAATTAATTTTTTATTTTTGGTTTAGTGAAATTTGGATATTGTTTCAGTTTTTAAAAACCTGGTTTCCTAAATATAGCCGGATTTTAATGTCCAAATTAATTTCACTAAACTAAAAAGAAAAAATTAACTTGCGGACTTTTATGAAAAAATTAATATAAAGAGACGAAACGCAAAAAACGTAAAATTATGTTCGTTTTTATATAACAAACCCTATTCGAAAAATAACTAGACCGAACATGAGTGAAAAGAGAGGAATGAATTTCTTTCGTGAAGATATCTACATATCATAAACTACATGGGACATGAAAGACTTAGATGTGTCCCACAACAAACTTTTCTTGGAAGAAGTGGATGTCAATCTCAATGCATTTTGTTTGTTGGCATTGAACTTAATTAGTTAAGAGATATGTGTCATTGATAATAATACATGCATGTTTGTTCTTCGAAATAAACACATAGATGTGTTTATATGTTGATTTCTAAGCTTTTTGCAAAGTTTTAGCTCAAATAATTGTATGAATGATTTTATATTAAAATGAACATTTTAAAAATGTTAAGATCTGTAAGATCTTGATGTTTTTAATGTGTTAAAATGATTAGAAACGTAGATATAATATGATAGAAGTATTTTGCATTGATTGATACTTGATATAGTTGACTTTTGATGTTTGTATGTTATAACCCGTAGCGTGGATGTTTCTGCCAGCCTTGAGCTCCCCGTGCTTTTCATCAATGGGTTACGTTCATGTGCTGTCAGCCTTAGAGGCCTTTAGTCTCCATAGGAACGTGTAGCGTTCATCATCTACGCGTCACGCTCCTAGCTGAGGATGAAGATCCGTTGCTGCAGTTATGAGGTCACATTTATCATTAACGTGTCACGTTCCCCATGGTATGGATGATGGATTTGGTTCTGTGTCTTATGAGTGCACCGTGTTCCCCTTCTAGTAGATGGGTTGAGGCTTGTTTGAAGTAATTATAATATGGAACTTGAATGTTATGCTTAAACATGATTATAAATCCTCAGTAATGATCAATTAAAGGATTAGTAAGATGGAGGAACATGATTAAGTCCCGACAAAAACTCATGGAGCACAAACACGGTGTTTAGGGCTTGAATTAATGATTATAGTGTGACTTATAGTGGGACCTACTAGTGTGAAGATATTAGGTCATGTGTGGACGATCAACATTCGATGTTCGAGTTCGAGACCTAAGCATGGTATTTTAGATTTGTGAAAGTACCGATATCTGTGAGTAATTTGTTTTATATGTCATAACTTACATACATGTTATTTTTTTTGATGATATATTTTCTGTTGCTATTTATACTTGGTAATTATTGATCTATTATGCTTTTATCTTGCATATAGTATTTTCGGAATTGCATCATATACCATAACTAGGGGTGGTTCACCGTATGCATATTGATTATACGGCGTGAGGTTGGATATGGAGAATTGTGTTTGGAGGTAGGAGCTTCACAAGCATGTTCATTTAATTTGATAATCCCGTCTGACTCTGTGAAAGACTAAGGCGTCTGATACACCATGTGATCTCGCTTGACTTTTGACTTCCATGGACTGGAGGCAAGACCCACCATTCTATCTTGACTTCAAAGCATGGGGAGCGAGATTCACTCGCTTAACTTCCATGGATAGGTGGTGAGATTGATCACTCGTGTGCCCCTTGACCGCCACCAGTTGGGGCGTAGTCCACACTTCATGTTATATATTCATGTCATCATATCACGAACATACCCTGAATTACTTTGTATGCTTTGTGTACGTCTACATATTGTTAAAAATCGCTAGGCTTTGGGCTTACTCCGTATGGGGGATTTATTTTATAGGACATGGTTTGGATCAGGTTGGACATTATGGTCAGCTAAGTTTGGCACCGGCTGGCATGGTACTAAGACGAGTTTGGTGTCCTTCGTTGCTTCCAAGTGACTTATGTAGTGGATGTACCATTGGTGATGTGGGTGAACTGGCATAGTCGCACCGTCGCTATCGCTACCACATTCACTATGTGGGAAACTTCTAGTCTACGTTTTACTGGATGATTGTACGAAAGCCTTGAGTTAGGCTACAACTATTTAATTCTATGGTTTAAGTTTATTTTGTGTGGCGTAAATGACTTTTGATGATAGGCAGTAGATATACGAGCATAATAATTCGTTTTGGGTATCAGGCCTTTGATGTTGTAACTATGGATGATCAAAAACCTGTTTTACTCGAACCAACCCAGAACCAGATCGGACCGAACCGAACAGAACCGGATCCTTTCATTTCAGGTCGATTTTCAGTTCCTATAATTTTTAAAATTCGATTTTCGGTTCCATCGGGTTCGGTCCGACACTTGTCCGATTTTCTTTTTTTTTCCTTTGTAAAATTTGGAAAATAGTTGAAACCAAACTGGAACGTTCCACATTCGGGTCGGTTCTTGATTCTTAATTTTGCATGTTTTCGATTTTCGTGTAATTCGATTTCGGGTCGGTTCCGAAATTGAGCTCATCCCTAGTTGTAACATCTAGAAACTATGACACGTATCAGTTTAAATCTATGCACAATATGTTGTTATCTTTATGGTGAAAATTTTAATATGCCCGTATTTTCGCTAAGTATATCATGTTGGATTACGGGTTTACTTTGATAATTGCAGGATAATTGGTTGTATTAGATTGGGGGTGTTTTAGGTAATGAAACATCCTTCCATACATTCATAATTAAACACCCAGGACAACATACAACCCATAATAAATACAATAATAAGGATCTGAATATACAGAAAAGTTGAAATTTCATCAACTCTATAGCATAATAGTTTATGTCTACAAGGACAAATCTGTCTATTACATTCTCAAAGTTTGCATTACAACATCATAGTAATTTCCATTCCCAAAACTTTGTAACCATCAGTAGTTACCAAAGTCTAGTGGTCCTCAAGTATGCTTGTAGTAACAGCCTAAGTAGAAGGCCCTGCGATATTCTTTCATTTGCTTGAAAACATATAATTAACAACTGTAAGTTATAAGCTTAGTGAACTACAAAGATTACATATTCTACAAATAAGTCATGCAAACAATTTTCTTCTTCATACAAAAGACACGGATAACAAATAGTCATAATGTTGAGAAGCATGGATACCGAAGAGTTCAACGTGCTAGGAAATATGGATCCCGAGACATAAGTCTCAATGGCTATTCACATATAGTGATCGGGGATGTATAACCTGGCTGGAATGAGTAGAGGATGATCAGTTCACGACAGTGGTCTGCTGTCAACCTCATCCCAGGTCACACCGGATTATGAGTCTATCATGATGTCGAAGCATGTTACCAATATATGCACTTTCAAATGAACATAGGCTGCATGATTATATCATGTCAAGTATGAGGGTGCATCAATATTAATAAATCATATTCAAGTGCCAAATAATGTATGAACTACAGGTTTAAGCCATCATGTATGTATATGAGTAATGCAATGACAATAAATGCTAGAATAGTAATATATTATTTACAATAATTTTTAATTAATAAGGATGCCCTGGAAGCCTTCATAGGGTCCTACACAACGCCAATATATATTTTCTTTTTTCTTTGTTCTCGAAGCTTTCATCTTATCAAGATGGACTTTAATCGCTAAATTACTTCAATGTGTGTTAAACACCACCACAAAGAAACTTGTTTCACTATTATATGTTGTGTATCAGTATTCCTTGTTATTATAACTTGACAAGGTGTTTTGTATCAAATTCCATAACAATTCCAACATTACAATGTGTTTTACTCACCAAGAGATTTTAGGAGCAGTATTGTCTTATAGATTTGGTTAAGAAGATTGACCGACAATTCTTCTTTTTGGAGCAGTGAGAGATGACGGTCTCCCGGTACGAGGCTTCATTCAGAGAGAAGTCAAAATTCGAGAAGAGGAACATCACTGAGGAGACACAGATAGTAATCCGATTTGTGGTGGACTCCGAAAGGAAATCCGTGAGTTTGTGATTCTACATAAGTTTCTCAAATTTAAGAAGGAAACATTGTGTGCTCAATCTCTAAATAGAGAGTCATTAAAACCAACATCATCTTTGATGCCTCCATTGTCAGCCAAGAGGGAACATACTTTGGGTCTGGCGTAACATTACCCTTCCCGATCGTTTGGGTTTTCAGGGTCACTATTAGGGTTTTCAGCTTCTAGGAAGTCATTCTAGCAGAGCGCATCCCGCTCTTTCCAAGATCTAGTTAGAACTTCTAGTTCATCATTTTCTCAGTCGAAGGCACAACAGTAGCAACAGAGAACTTTTTCTCAGGTATCCAGAGATTGTCAGAGGTGCAGTAAGAGACACCACGGTAAGTGTACGAGTTCCATAAGTCCCTATCAGTATTGCGGAGGGTTTGGACATGATTATTTTAGTTGCCATATAAGGGCTGCATGTTTTGAGTGTGGAGCAGCGGGGCACAAGGCTCGAGATTTTCCCTAACAGACTCAGAGTGCAGGTGGCAGCAGTGCCACAATTCAGAGACCAGCATCGACCACCCCACCATTGAAGAAAAATGAGTCCATCGAGGGATTATTCCAGATCATTTCAGCTTACGCCGACGAGGCGCGTGAGACGCCTTATGTTATTACTGGTATTCATCTTCTTAATTCTTTACTTGCTAGTATATTTTTTGATTCATGAGTATAGATGTACAAAATAGAGTTTGGCCGATTTTTGGTTAGGGTTTGAAATCAGATCGTTTTTGGTCAAAGGTCAAAATTAGGTTTGGTTTGAAACCGGTTTGGGGGAGGAAAATTCAAACCTAACCTAACCGCTTCGGGTTGGAAAAACCAAAAAAACCGGTATGGACCCGTTATTATTATTATTTTTTTTTCTAAAACTATTTCAGACACTTTTTTAACTAAAAACTTATTTCAAACATTTTATTTTACTAAAAACTTATTCAAACATAACTATTTATACTTTAAATTTTATTAAAAAAACTAATTCAAACATAAACTTACTAAAAACTTCAAATTTTATCAACTAAAAACATCAAACTTACATTTTTTTTTAATTACTAAAAACTTCGTAATCAAATATAATTCGTATTTAAACGTAAACGTACTAAAAAGTTCAAATTTTATTAACTAAAAATATCATAAATAAAGTTCATACATAAACTTAATATTCAAACGTAAACTTATTATACATAAAACTTAATTCGTATTTCCAATATCTTCAATCTTCATCGATATCATCTTCGGAGTTAGTCTCGTAGCTCTCCCGCGAAGCTTTTTCAATAGCAACTTCTTCAACGGAAAGTGAGATTGTAAAGTCTTCTTCCATCTCGTTCAAATTCTAGCTCACCTTCAAGACTTGATTTGTCTTGTATACATTCAGCCTCGTCTAAGTAATCTTTCAAGAAAATACACATCTCCAATGATGTCAGTGTGAGTCTTGTTCTTTGTATAGATAATACCCTTTTGACTAGTAGAAAAAACGGATTCTGAAGTGATAAAACTGTATTATCACGTGTTTTCTCAGTAGTTTTAAAGGCTCATATATGCATGTTCACGTTGTAACTGTAGTACTTTTACATCATATTTGTGTTTCAGGGTCCGGAAGTCATTTCAAAGCTCCACGAGAAAATTCAGCGCGAACGGAGCAAGTCGGCGGTAGGGCTACGCCCACCCTACGCCCCAAAATAGTAGATTTCGAGTTCCAGCGTACCCCCAGCATAGGTGGCCGTACCTCGGGCGCAGGGGGGCGCAGGGCTACGCCCTTGCGGCGCAAAAACCCTCCAGACGCGTTTTTGAGCCCAAAACCCTAAACCATTCGTCCTCTATAAATACAGAACGTTTGAATACAGAACGTTTGCAGTCGTTTTAGGAGGTACCAAAAGTGTGGAAAGAAGTGGCGAAGCCCTGTCAGAGTGGATTCACGATTCAAGAACGAAGATGGTGTTTGCAAACCGAGCATACGATGAACGGCTAAACACCATAGCCGTTTGAGGAGGATCTACAGCTAAGGTTTACTTTATCGAATTTCAAATATGTTTTGATGTATTTGTGTTGCTTGAATACTTTATGTGTAATGCAAATGATAAGCATTCGGTTATTCTTATGATTATATGTTTTGATTGGTAAAAGCAAGATAGTTCATAGTGGTGTTATTATTTGTGTTGAGTCCATTAACTTAGGGATTAAGACAAGTAATGAACGTTGTATGCCCGCTATGCCGAGATTTATTGATTAAAATATGTATGATTAATTTAACCACGCAATTAATAATGTCTATGTGATTGTTGCACGAAATTCAAGAGGGTAATAACTTATGCCGTAGTGATTCCGTAAATGGTTATCTTCAATTTGCTTGTTAATCTATTTCGATAGTTATTTGCCGTTAATTTTAGTTACAATTTAGACGTAATTATTATTCCAAACAAATCATCCAATTCACTCACTTTACGATTTAATCGCTTTTAATAAACTAAAGAAACTAGCTAATTAACTCTAATTCACATACGCACTCCCTGCGGATTCGACCCTTACGTCTCTGAGCTAAATAGTTAGATTTAAGGTTATTTCTTTGGGCCACAACGATGGCTCGTCAGTTTTTGGCGCCGTTGCCGGGGAGTGGTAACGTTAGTTAGGACTAGTAGTTACTTTTTGGCCTTAGTTTTAAGTTTTAAGTACTTTAGTTTAATTTAATTTTTAGTCTTCAATAATTATTATTAAAAATCACATAAAAAATCAGAAAAATCCAAAAAGGTAATTGTAGTCCTCTACTTTACCATCAAAAATATAATTAGTTTAATTAGGTAATGTAATTTAAGTTTTTAATAGTGTATGCTTACACGTCGATCGGCCAAAGGATTGCCGCTACGATTCGAACCCGAAATCGAAAAAGTAGCTAAATCTAACCGAAAGATTGTCAGGATTCAAAAACAAGAAAGATTAATCATGGAACATTCAAACGAACAAAGAGGAAGAAATTCCTAATTTAGAAGGCCATCTGATTTCGCCAAGAAATTGTGAACAAGAAGAACTTGTGCGCGTAATTGTTACGATGGGAGAACACGCGAGACGTACGGCTAAAATCACATTACCTCCCAGGTGATGTGCCCGACCCTTCTCCTATTCGATACCTGAAAATGAGAACGAACCCGAAGTTCGTCCTCAATTATTTCAAATTCTTCCGATCTTCCGACGGATGCCAAGTGAGGAACCATATGAACATTTAGCTGAGTTCACAGCTATTTGTAAAGCAAACCATGTTCGAGGTATAACCACCGACGGTTTAAAACTTCGATTATTTTCTTTCTCGTTTAAAGAAAAGCTAAAAATTGGTTTGTGTCGCTACCTACCAATAGCTTCACGACATGGGATCAAATGATCAAGAGAAAATTTCTCAATAAATATCATCCCATTAGTAAAACTATTGAGAAAAGAAAGGAAATCACTGGATTTAAACAAAAACCCGGTGAACAATTCTACGAAGCATTTGTGTAACATCGCAAAATCTTATTATTATTGTTTGAGGAAATTTAGTTCAAAATTTCGTAATTAATATAATTAAGTTGGATTATTTATGAAAGTTATTTATTTGGGAATTCAAAAGTTGGTTGCCATGTTAATAAATTAAAAAATTTTAAAATTTCGATTTATTAAGTTAGTATGATGATAGATAAGTGTTAGTGATGATAAATAAAGATGGAAACTTTATTTAAAAGAAATCAGATAAGTGGAGGGGCTATTTATGTCACTTACCGAAACTTATGAATAAAAGACTCAAAAAGTCTTCCATTTCTCATTTCTTCCTTTACACCTTCAAAAAACACACACAAATGCTCTCAAACATTCTGCTGGGATTCGAAATTTTTGAAGAAAATTCGTAGATTAAAAGTTGTTGTAACACAATTCAAGTCTGAAATTAAGGTAAGAAAACGAATTCTTAAATTGGGGTTTTATTTCGGAGACTTTTTATGCAAATTCGGATTTATTAATCTGATGAAATGATGTTGCATGTGTGTTATTCAAGTTGGAAAACATCAATTGAAGTTCTCTGAAGTTTCAGAAATAAAAATCGCTCACTGAATCGTCCAAAAAGGTAAGAATTTGAAGACCTATAAGTTTTTGTGTTCTTGAGAAAATATCCATATTTTGGATGAATCTGGACTAATTAGTGTGTTTTCAAATGGGGAAAATGATGTAGAAACACGCCAATAATGTTTATAAAACATTGCAATTAATTGCATGTTACTAGAAATTGATTTTGGAAATTTTTAGTAAAAGTCCGTAAGTTTCGAAGGGACACCTGCATGTTGACTCGGCGAGTCGCAGGGGGTGACTCGGCGAGTAGCCAAGAACACATGAACAATCATTTAAAAATTCATAAGTGTTGGATCCGAATTCAGATGGTACCCGAACTCGGATGAGACCCGAAATTCGGATGGGTCAAATATCGGGCTAAAGTTATTGGGTTACATCTCGGAGACGTGCGAAATCCGGCCGAGATTCGAAATTCTGACGTCGACTCGGCGAGTCGCCTGGATTGACTCAGCGAGTCGCCTGGGCCGACTCAGCGAGTCGTCCACAATTCATGCGAATTTCGGATGGGTTTTAAGGGACCCGAATTTCTTATAAATCAAACACATTAATGTGTAAATCAAACAGATTTTTGGAAATAATAACACACCAAAATAATGAGTTTTACATGTGAGTTTCGGATGTCGGTTCCGAATGTTTTAACACTTTAATTGTAAAGATTTGATGCAAATTGCCAACGAACATATGTTGATGATATGTTTACCCTATGGAAATGTAACAGGTCCCTTGTGGTGTTGTTTAACACACAGTGGGGTACTTTTATTATTCCGGTTGAAAGCCCGAGGAGAAATAATATTAACTTGAAGTTTATTAATCGCACCCACTGTGAGTACTTATGATTTCACATGTCTACATTTGTTTTATGTTTGCTATTGCGTGCTGAGGCATGTTGTTTTCATTTCGTTTGGCACTCTACTAACTTGCGTATATGTTGATGCACATTCTTGTTTGTTGCATGTTAGTTTCTTTGTTGGACATCTTATTGATGGACCTGCGGGACGCATCTGTATTCCGATGTTACTGTGCTATATGACCCGGAGTTGACCCCTCCGAGGTCCTGATAGGCAGTAGGTCATCCCCGATGCTATGTCTGCCTCAGATGGTTGGTTTTCTTAATGTCGAGCGTCGTCTCGAAGGGGTCGCGGCTATGGTTCCGTACTTTGTATACGTAGAGAGTATACGTCATTTGTTGCCGGCGTTACTCTTGGGTGGCTGCATAAAGACTTGTAGAATGTGTAAATCTCTGTACTCACTAAGCTTTGATTACCCCTCAGTTGTTGATATTTTGCAAGAACGTGTAAATCCGCTGCTGGACCTTCTAGCTAGGTCATTATTGGAAGTATTGTAGGAACTCTACTGCTAAATCGGTAATCGATCTGTGGTGTTATCATTGTACGATTTGGGAATGTTTGTAATAAATAATTGAGTTTGTAGATATTAGACTGGAAATTTGTAGCACCGTAGGGTGTTTGACTTGTATTTTACTCTCAGTTTTCTGTAATTTACTAAGTATTTTCAGATCATTAATGTAATGTGTGTTATGATTAATCATGGGTGATGTATTGATGGTTATTGTGGCAAGGGTGTCACAGGGAATGGTATGAGAGAAGTAGTTTGAGATTCAAGTGTCCGTGAGGTCTTGATCTCAAACATAGGTGATGATATGTAGTGATTATAAAGTGATGATCTAAACTAAGATAGGATATGATCTAGTGATTATAGGAAAGTGACTTTCATGCGAGACAACATGTGTTGTATTTAACTATGTGATGGGATCACTAAATGATTTATATGTTTAAAATTTCTGAATATGCCTGGAGAAGGAATGACACCACGAGAGGCGAGTATATATGTATGTATGTATATATATGTATGTATATATCTTTTGAGATATCAAAGAAACAAAGAAAATGAATGAGTGATGAGTTGTCAGTTATCAGAATCAAATTAAATAAAGATTTTAAAGCTAAAAGCTAATGATATTGCTATGATATAATTCTGGACAGGATCTGAACAGAGAAATAAAGATTTAAAGATATTGAAAGTGGGTCACAGATTTGAAAAGAAAAGCCAGAGATCAGATAGACTAAGATTTAAAGAAAAATCCTGAGATAACTCAGGTGGTGGATTTTAAATCTGCTTGATAAAGACCACAGAACCTGTGAGTTATAGATATTCAGTTTTGCATGCTAGATTTCCGGTTGAGACATATTGTTGATGATAGTTAATTTGACATTCATACTTGCTCAGCTGGATTGTGACCTGTGCACACCATGGTTCGGTGATGCCCTGTGGATTATGATAGCTATTTGATTTATCATTTCACGTGACATTGTACTTACAGTTCATTTCAGATATTGCTATGAGTTTATTGCTATCATGACCTTGATGACTTATGCTTTCATTATTGCTCGCATCTTTGACATATTGATTCAGCTTAGCATGATTAGCTTTGACGGTCTATTGTTCTAGACCATGCTACTTCACCAGTTCTATTGAACTTGATATAGACACTCCGATGTTCCCCCATGTTGACTGCTGGTAGCTAGCCCAGCATAAATGGATAGCTTCCACTAATAAGCGTGTGTGTGGCGTGGACATCATCCTATCCTATGACTACTATGTCTCAATCATGAGTGGCTGTAGCGGCAGTCAAGACATATCACGCTAGACCCATGATCCGCTTGATTAATGCATGTAATCTGAAAATCTATATTCTCACTAAGCTTTGATTACAGATATTGTTTACTCTTTTTACAGGAAAATATAAAGGAAAGTCACCTGCTGGACCTACTTCTTAGGTCTTACAAGATCAAGATTGAAGTATTCTATAGACCACTACTCAACAAACCCTTCGGTACTGATTGGCAAATGATGATTGTGGTGGTCTGGGTAGACTTGATTTGATTGTATGATGACATGAAATAGATTAGTCTGGTACCCTTTATAAGTTTAATTTGAAAACTGTAATTTGCACTAAACCTGTATTAAACTTAATCCTAATATTTTGTACTTGTAATTTGAAATTCCGCAACATAATTACTCCATCTTAGTTATGATTGATATCGTGTTGCAAGATTTGGGACCTAGACTAGTGACGACTGCCCCGTAAGGGGTGGTCTTCACAATGTCAAATTCAATTTGATCATTATTATTTATTTTAATTTCTCATTATTCAGTTTTTTTTGTTATTCACGACTCTTACTCTACCTATTAAAATTAAGTCTCAAAATGACCAGTGTACTATTTAAAATATTTAAGGGACTATCTTGTGATCACAAGCACAGGGCCTCCAAAATCCATTAGACGGCCCTGATCTCGAGTTCGAACTCGACAATAAAACTCGAGCTCGATTGAGCCTTAGTTTTGAAATTCGAGCTCGACTTGATAAACTACTTAATACTATCGAGCTCAGCTCGACTCGGCTCGATTAAATTCGGGATAAAAGAAATCGAAATATAAATACAAAATTTTCAATCTAATTTTATCCAAACAACAAGCAAGAATGGTAAAAATAAAATAATGTAGTTTTAGTTTAAGATTATATAGTTTGATTTATATAATAATGAAAAAAATATAATATAACAAAGTTGAAGGGTAAAAATGTCAACATGTAAACTTAGGCTCGAGAGCTATCAAGTAGGTTATTTTAACACTCGAGCTTGGCTTGATTAACTGCGAGTCGATTTCGAGTTTTTTACGAGTCAATCCTTAGTAGCTCACGAGTTGTCTCATCTTGTTTACACTCCTAGTGTTGTTGTATGGCCTCTTAATCACAGTGATTCTAATTAAGGTGTTTGATTATCTCTTAATGAATTTATTAAGAGATCAATTTGAGAATCAATATCTTTTCATCAAAATTTCATTTTGAACACAAAACTTTTTTCAATGAGAATGTAAACACATGAAAAGTCATTCGATTATCTTGATCACTTAATTAATAATCATATAAAAATGATTAATTATTATTTGCTAAAAGATTGTGATATTTCATCAGTATAGAAATTTTAACACCAATTACAGCATTTAAATTATAAGACACGTGCATTTTGTGAAGATCAGCTATATACTGGGCTAGCTACCAGTAGAACAACCTATATGCTCTGCTTGATAAATTGGAGATAAGCTTCTTAAAGAAATAAATCAAATAATAAACAAAGTCTGTTAGAAAAAAATATGTCATCATGATAAACGGGCAACACATCACCATGGTGTGCACATTTTGTCATTCTAGCTTTTAGATAAAATTCCAATGATGTGTAAGTATAACAATATGTCTTATTTCATAAAATGCACGTAAAACAATTACGATTACTATTGTACTAATTTTGCAAAGAGAAAATATGTTACTACTATTCACATGAAGTTTATATATTATGAGTACTATCATACCAATTTTGCAAAGAGAACATTGAGGCAGAGTTAAAAATGATGCAATGACTTTATTTTTTTAAAAAATTATATTATTATCTTAATATGATACTGCGATTAATCATATCTGATAAATCACTTACTAAATTAGATAACAAAAAAATATGTGGATATTTTTGGATCTATAAGACAAAGGCCAACCATTTTAAAACTTATTTTATTTTGTTGCATATTAGGTAACAAGGAAAATAAGTACATAATGAAAACTTTATAGGAAAAAGCTCAACCAAAATCATCATCAAGATTTGAGAAATTTACATACAGTAATAAACAATCCATGTTTATCAAGTTTATCTGCATCTAAAATATTGTGTTTTGGTTGACACAATTCATCAAGTTTTAAATTCTAGGATTTCTTGAATCTCATCTTTCTTTGTTATTAACCTCCTGGGATTTTAAGTGGGTATTTGTTTTTACGTTATAAACGAGATTATTAGCTTATTACGTTACAATAACACAAAAATTTAGTTTAAAGTGTTTGGGTTGCATACGTTAATAAGTGATTATTGAGTTTAAAGTTTATCATACCATAATTTTTCATAAGTTAAAAAATATGGCTTAATTGTTTAAAAACTGATTATTTGATAATTACGATAGCAAACATTCTGCTAAACCAAACACTACATTTCCGGCAACACTCTTTGTCACAGCTGTTATTTGATTATTAGTTTCCAAAACGTTACAACACATTTACAAATGCAAATCCAAACACTCTCTAAATCCGAGTTACCTTGCATCCTTTTCGAAGTCTACACTGCTCTGTGCAACCCCTTGTCCTTCTTCATAAGCTTTTTGGGTATGGACCTTTTAGCTCTCTTGGAACTTTTTACATTGTCATTGTCATCCAACTAACAAATGCTCATAATCCTCAAGACTTGCAAACGGTGACGCACCGTTGCCCTTCCTTTTCCTTGGCATAACCTCATCATCACTTCCATCTTCTGCATCCCCGACATCAACACTGTCCACTGGAAACTCCTTTTCTTCCTTGCTACCATCCCTACCAAGTCGTTATCGTCATCATTCGCGATTTCATCGAGATCATTGTAATCATAATCACCATCTGCCTTTAAAGAGAAGGAGTCGTTGGTAAAATCCAATATTGCTTCAATCTCTTCATCTAACTGGAGGATATATGCTCCAATCAGTGGCTTGCTCATGTCAACCTGTACACATACATCATCATCATGTAATACAACTAAAACCAATGAGAGAACCTGCAGCATCATTCTTCTTTAATAATGCACTAGCTCACCTGTTTGTTAGGTTCAATCTTAGAACCACCATACCAATTCCTTTCTTTTGGTTTTTTTCTCCTGGAACTTGTCCAAGAAAGCACCAAGAGAAAGATTATATAATGGATTTCCGTTGTAGACAATATTCGTGTTAGATTATAAATTTCGATCATGAGTAGTTTTTATTTTGTAATAGTTAGTTTAATTTATTTCCATGTAATTTCTTTCCGTTGTAATTTATTTATTGCATTTAGAAGTTGAGGGGTATAGAATGTAAATCCCTCAAAGTTGTTTTAATATTTAAGGGTTAGGAGGGTTTCCCACAAGTTTGTCTCATTCACAATTGAAAAGCTACGACCGCCGTTTTTCTTCCTATTATTCTCTCTCGATAATTGCAACTTTAATTGAGTGTTTTCATTCTTATCGTTGATTATTGTGATTGTTATTGAAAAAGAGTGTTGATATTATCATTGGGATGATTCTACGGTTCGCATCTTCTGCACTCAGCCTCATCCTCTGAGGGATCATCAGCAACAGCACCAAAATTATCAGGTTTATCTGCTGCCTTGTTTGATCGTATATCTCGTTCTTCAACTACATCTTCAAAATGTTCAACTTCTTCATCAGCCAGCTCGTCTGAAGTACCATGTTCCTTCACAAGAATGGTTAAAGGAAAATCTTACTTCATTCTTACTTGAGCTCACAAATGATGATACTCTGAAGACAACCATGCAGCGAAAGAGAAAAAAGGCCTCACCACAGAAGTGGTCGTGATTTAAGAACTTCTGAAATAAGAAAAATACAAGCACAAGTATATTGAGGCGGTTGCTGGAAGGAAACCTGTACAAAGTCTTGTGATGTGAATACTTGCATCAAAGCTAATTATGAGTATGTAACTATGCATATTTATTAGTGTATTTGTAGGCTAAACCATGTAATGACTCTTTTTCGTTGACCGTATATGTATAGCCCCATTACGTGACTTCATTGTCTTCCATATACGAAAATGACAATTGATTTCAAGATTGTATTCTGATTCCCAATCATGGATGAGCCTCCCTAAACTTCCAATTGAGTACTTTAGCAGGAGGATTCTTACTCGAATTCGTAATAAGGTGGGTAAAATAGTGCGAGTCGATGAACATACAGCCAGAAAGACAAGGGAAAAATGTTAAATAATGAAATGTAATGTATAGTGTAGGGGTCACTTATGTAAGTTATTGTTCTATATTTACTGTGAGATGAATGCATACACCCTCAAGGGGTATTTCACATATTATCACATGGTATCAAGCCTAACCCTAATCCTTTACATTGGTTCCTTTTTTCTGATCCAGTGATCTCCGGCCACTACCCTTCGCCGGTCCCGCTTCCGCCGCCAACGCCCGTCGCCGGTACAAATCTGCCGCCGTCGCCGCTGACTCTGTTGGTTGCCCTGCTGAAACCCTAGCGCCGCCACCCTCTGCGGATCAGCGCCCGATCTGCCCTGCTGAAACCCCAGCGCCGCTCGCTTCCTCCCAGCGGCGTCTGCTTCCTCCCAGCGCCGATCTGCGCCACTTGCTTCCTCCCAGCGCCGACTGCGCCGTCTGCTTCCCTCCAGCGCCGTCTGCGCCACCTTGCTGCTGTCTCGCCGCAGACGTCTCTCCGCTGCTGCTGCTGGTAACTCCGGCGGCCGCTAGTGCTGTCTCGCCACAGATCTAGTGCTGCCGTCCTCACCGACCAACTGCTGCCGCCGTCGCAGATTTTCAGCCTCCTCCACCACCAATTGACTGCTGTCGCCGCTGCTGTCTTTTATCGCCGCCTCCTTCTCGATTACTTGGTGAGCACGTTCCTGTTTTTAATTTTCCCGTTAATTTTATTTTTCGCAAATACCATTATAATTAGTCATGACAGGAAATCCCTCACAAACAACCCCAAATCCCACAGCCTCCCAACTAGTTTTTGCTATTGGTAATGTTTATCCTCAGTTTAGTTTCAAATTAACCACTAATGGTTCACGCTATAAATTGTGGCGTCGAATTTTTACTGATGTGTGTAAAGGTGAAAAAGTCATGGGTCACATTACTGGAAAATCAAAACCTAATAGTCCTGATGATGAGGATTGGAAAGCCATAGATTCTCGCATTAAATCCTGGTTTTATTCCACCTGTGAACCTAATTTACTTAATCTTATCACCAAAGACAATTGCACTGCACATGACCTTTGGGAGGCACTTGATGCCCATTTCTTGAATAATAAATTATCCCGTAGCCTTCAACTTCAAAATCTTTTTCGTAACACCAAAAAGGGTGATCTTTCTATTACTGATTACTGTCATACATTAAAAGATATTGCTGATTCACTGGCTGATGTTGACACTAAAATCACTGATCAGGATCTTGTCTTGCAAATTCTACAGAATTTACCTTCATCCTATCAAAGCTTAATTGATGTCATCACACATACTAAACCTTTTCCCTCCTTTCTTGAAGCCAAGAACATGCTACTTTTGCATGAATCACGAGAAGACCAACCTGAGCCTACCCTTGAACCCCAACCTTCCCTTAGCTATGCCCTCTATTCCTCGTCCAGTACTAATAATAATGGAAAATGGAAAAATAAAAATAATCGGGGAAACAGAAATACGGGTCAGGTTACATCTAAGGGTAATACGGGAGGGGGGTCATTTAATGGCACTGCTTCTTTTACAGGTAATTCTCGTGATGCAGGTCAATCAAGTGCTCCACCGGCTTTCAACAATCAGCTTCTTCAGTTACTTCAGAATGCCTTGCATCAGCAGTCTCAGGCTTCTCAACATTGGGGCCACTATCGTCAGCAGGTGCCTTTCACACCAAATCATACCGGGACTCCCACTCCATCTGCTCTATACGCTGCACCTCCTTCAGTCTCTCCCGCTCATGCAGCTCCGCCTCAGTTCACGGATTTAGCACCGCTCTTCAGCTCGATGTCTATTCAGCAGCCTCAACAGAATCAAGATAACAACTACTACATGGACACTGGCGCAAGCTCCCACATGTCATTCAACCAAGGTAATCTACTTTCTCTTAAACCTTGTGGCAAGTCAAAAGTAATCATGGTTAGAAATGGTGCATTACTTTCGGTTTCTTGTACAGGTGATACATTTCTTCCCTTATCACAAAACAAATTGGCACTGAAAAATGTTCTTGTTTCTGATCATATGGTTAAGAACCTAATTTCTGTGCACAAGTTCACTCTTGATAACTGGGTTTCTGTTGAATTTGATCCTTTTGGTTTCTCCATAAAGGATCTTAATACAGGACGTCTTCTTCATCGCTCTGACAGTACTGGTGATCTCTACCCTGTTCTTCAGCCCTCTCAGCCATCTGTGTCATCTGCCACTGCTATGGTCACATTGTCTCCTCATGTGTGGCATCGCCGTCTTGGTCATCCGGGCAGTTCTACTTTTAATTTTTTACGTTCTCGTAAATTTATTTCTTGTTCCAATGCAATGTTACCTACGTGTCACGCCTGTCAATTAGGTAAACATTGTCGCTTGTCTTTTTCAAAGTCTACAACTAAGACTTCACAGATTTTTGAACTGGTTCATTCTGATTTGTGGACATCTCCTGTACCCAGTTTGAGTGGTTTTAGATATTATATACTTTTTTTTTGGATGATTGTTCTCATTTTTTATGGGTGTTCCCTCTGCGTGTGAAATCTGACGTGTTTCAGGTGTTAATACCTTTCGTGCTTATGTTGTAAATCAGTTTAAAACAGATATACAATCTTTTCAGTGTGATAATGGACGTGAATTCAATAATACTAAATTACTTGAACTTTTTCAAAAACATGGAATTAAAGTTCGCTTCTCTTGTTCTTACACATCACAACAATGTGGTCCGCACTCTTCTGTTTCAAGCCTCTCTTCCACCTAAATTTTGGGTTGAAGCTCTCAACATGGCAGTTCATCTTCTGAATATTCTTCCCACTGCCACTCTGGCCTCCAAAACCCCCTGTGAGATCTTATACGACACTTTCCCGATTTTCACACACTTACGTGTTTTTGGTTGCCTCTGCTATCCAAATCTCTCTTCCACAGCCCCCAACAAACTTTCCCCTCGCTCTACATCTTGTGTATACCTGGGTCCTTCATCTTGTCATCAAGGTCATCGATGTTACGATCTAGTTACTCACCGTATTCTTATCTCTCGCCATGTGGTTTTCGATGAAGACCATTTTCCGTATGCATCGTTTAATGTCCCACCATCTCCCTCTGAGTATGATGCGTTCGTTGATGATGTCACCACACCTACTGTGCTGACTAATGACCCTAATGACTCTTCATCCACCACTCCATCTGCTCCCACTATGCTTCGACCACCTCTGGTGATTCGCTAATTCCCACTGGCGATTCTCCTACAGACGATGATCAAAATCATTCGTCTGTCGTGCCTCAATCTCCGTGCAGTACTTCTGTGCAAACCGCTCCCGTAGCTACCACTTCTTCCCCAACACCGGTCCCCACCTCCACCTATCCCATGACTACTCGCTCGCGTACTGGCAGTCTCAAACCTCGGCAAATTTTAAATCTCTCCGCAGTTGATTCTCTTTCTCCAATTCCCAAATCGCCCGCCCAGGCGATTCGTGATCCAAATTGGAAGGCAGCCATGGACGACGAAATGTCTGCCCTTCTTTCAAATCACACATGGGATCTGGTTCCTTCTCCACCACAAGTCAACATTGTTGGCTGTCGTTGGTTATACCGTCACAAGTTTGATAGTTAGGGTCGTCTTGACCGCTACAAGGGTCGTCTAGTTGCTCAAGGGTTCTCTCAAATGCCTGGTTTTGACTATGACGAAACCTTTAGTCCAGTTGTCAAACCAGTCACTGTCAGGATGGTCCTCAGCATTGCCATCTCTCTCAACTGGCTGATTCATCAGCTTGTTGTTAAAAATGCCTTTCTAAATGGCGAATTATCGGAGGAAGTTTATATGAAACAACCACCTGGCTATGTTCATCCTTCCTTCCCACAGCATGTCTGTCGCCTACAAAAGGCACTTTATGGCCTCAAACAAGCTCCCCGCGCTTGGTTTCACCGCTTCGCTGTCTTCATTACCTCTCTTGGTTTCCATCCGAGCAAATCTGACAGCTCTCTCTTCGTCTATCATCACGGTCGTGATATCATCTACCTATTACTATATGTTGATGAAATCATTCTGACGGCTTCCTCCCAATCTCTAGTCACTCATGTCATCTCTCGTCTCTCATCTGAGTTCAAAATGACTGACCTTGGTGCTCTCTCCTTTTTTCTAGGGGTCTCCGCCAAACGCTCCTCTTCGGGCCTTTTTCTGTCTCAATCAGTTTTTGCCCAAGAAATCATCTCTCGTGCTGGCATGGATACTTGTCATCCTTGCTCATCACCAGCTGAGACCAAGTCTAAACTACCCTCCTCTGGCAAACCGGTTGATGATCCAACTCTTTATCGGAGTCTTGCGGGTGCTTTGCAGTATCTCACGATCACTCGTCCGGAAATCTCATATGCTGTACAGCAAATATTTCTGCATATGCATGATCCTCGCCAACCAAATCTGAATGCCCTCAAACGCATTCTTCGTTATGTAAAGGGTACTATTTCTCATGGTCTTTTTCTCCGCCCATCCTCTGTTAATCGTTTGGTTTGTTATACTGATGCTGATTGGGCCGGGTCCTGAAACACGCCGGTCTACTTCTGGGTTCTGCATTTTTTTTGGTGACAGTCTTGTTTCTTGGTCTTCTAAACGCCAACATGTTGTGTCCCGTTCTAGTGCGGAAGCTGAATATCGTGGTATTGCTAACGATGTTGCCGAGTCTGCCTGGCTTCGTAATCTTTTGATTGAGTTACATCTACCTCTTTCGCGTGCCACAGTTGTCTTTTGTGATAATGTAAGTGTCATGTATTTAGCAAATAACCCAGTACAGCATCAACGTACCAAACATGTGGAAATTGACTTACACTTTGTAAGAGAACGTGTTGCTTTGGGGCAAGTGCGTGTGTTGCATGTGCCCTCATCTCATCAGTTAGCAGATATTTTTACTAAAGGTCTTCCTACACAGTTGTTTTTATCTTTCAAGTCCAGTCTTAGCATTCGTCCTCCTCCAACTCCGACAGAGGGGGGTATGTTAAATAATGAAATGTAATGTATAGTGTAGGGGTCACTTATGTAAATTATTGTTCTATATTTACTGTGAGATGAATGCATACACCCTCAAGGGGTTTTCCACATATTATCACAGAAAATTTACACGCACAAGTGTTGAAATGAATTTGAACAAGCCTTTGGTCCCTAAAGTTCAATTAGATTAGGGAAGAGAACTCAAAGAATTGAGTATTTATCCATTTGAGTTCTTTTAATGCGGTAAATTCGGTCACAGATCAGAGTCATGTATATCCTACAAGTTTGGTATGTCTAAACAGCAATACTTTGATGAAAACCATCAAGTCTGGTTGCCAGATATGTGTTGTGTTCAGATGCTTACTAGTAAGTCATAATTTAGGCTGATTTCTATTTCATGTGTATAGCTTTACAAAAAGGCAATGTAGTAAATTTTCTAAAAGGGTAAAATTTGGTCACTAGTGACACTTCACCGTTAAAACAACCAAATTTACCCATCTTGGACATTTTTAAAAGCATGATACATTCTTATGGGGCAAAACACAGTTAAGTTTATCTTTTTATGCAATTACCCCCTTTTTGTATTGCCGAAAACCCTCTCAAAAGACACAAATAATAAGATGTATTCTGCTCAAAGACGACTTTATATGGGATAAAAAAAACTGCAAATTTAAATTATGTAACTTAAAGTGCTACAAGATAACGGATAAATAAGCATAGGGATTACCTAAACTCTCTTTCAAATTAACATAAAAAAATGGCAAGCATAATAGAGATCTGCAACATATTCTTCTCTATTTTGCCCTCATGATGTTTATCAACCTCCGTGTCCTGTGTGACTGTGTCTACTTTAGAACATTCTTTTATTAATTTCCCAGGCCCAAGGCCCATTGGGTACATCCAGTAGCATATTATCAATTTGGGACAGGATGCCAGATATACATGTTTAAGTGGTTTTTCACGTTTTTGGATGTAATAAATTGCTATATATTTATTTATTATTATTATTATTATAAATCATCTGAATTGACTTAGTTTCATTAAACTGAAATTGTATAATGTTTTTAGTGTATTATTAAATTATATATTTTATGAACAAGACCCGTTAAACAGTTAGTCATTTTTAAACATTTTCTTGAGATATGGTAACAATTGGTTCACAAACATGTTTAAGTTCTCAAACTGTTATGCAATGTTTAGGTATGTGAAATACTAATTATATTCAAGCTCGCGAATAAACTTATGATTGTCATATTATTATACATACTAATCAGTTGAGAGTGGATAGGTGGGGTGGCCATGGCCCACCCTGTAACCAATGTGGCTACGCCACTGTCATATTATTATACATACTAATCAGTTGTATTATATTTATTCAAACAAAGGTCCTTTGCCAAAATTAGCCACAAATAATTGTCACATTATTTTAAGTTTTATCATTAATAGTATTAACTTTTGTATTTTTTTATCGTTTATAACCATGGGTAACCTACAAACCGGTTTAGCATGTCACCACCAACTTTTTTATTACCAAACATAGCAACATGTCCTCATATACTTACCAACAACAACACGATAAAATCAACACCAATATGAACAAAATATTGTTGATGATGTGTTATTTTTCTGTTGTAATAATAATGTATGAATTTTAAAGATGCATGTGATCTCATGGGATAGATGTGAGACGATGATAATGCACACGACTTGTTGTATGTTTTGGTTTTGAATACTCTGTTGTTATTGGTGAGAATATATAAAACATGTTATTTTTTATAGGGTTTATTATGAAAAAAACCAATAATTTTCACGTTTTTTACGTTTTCGTCCCTCCATGTTATTTTTTTCCATAAAAAACCTCAAGTTATTCTTTTCTTATTGGTTTAGTGAAATTTTGGACATTAGACCCCGGTTATAATTTGTGAACCGGGTTTTATAAACTTGAAAAATCGGGTTCTAATGTCCAAATTTCACTAAACCAATAAGAAAAGAATAACTTGAGGTTTTTATGGAAAAACATAACATGGAGGGACGAAAACGCAAAAAAACGCGAAAACATGTTGGTTTTTTTCATAATAAACCCTTTTTGATAATATAAAAGTTGATAGTCACAGTAAAAAATATAAAAAAAAGACATAGCTATATTTGGCAATTGGCCCTTCAAGCAAAATCAAAAGTTGAAACGAAAGCTGAACTAAGAATCAAAATAGAACAAAAATGGGAAACCAAAAACCAAACTCGAGAATCAAAGACGGACACTGTGAAAAATCTTTGGCATAACGGGACACAAACATGATAGGAACCGGACACTATTAATAAGTGTCATGACACGAGAATAAATGGGTTGAAGATGGGTCGACACGAACATGTTTTACCTGAACAACTTAATTGACATTTGACAGTGAAAAAATACATGAAGCATCTCATGACAAGGCAGACTAGGCAACTGCCTCTTAACTCTGCATTACTTGCATCTTTCAGAGATCAACCCATGTAAATATAGGCTTATAGAAAGTTAACTTTATCTGGGTGTATCGATGAAAGGTTTTCTATAAAGGAATGTTTATAAGATTCTATTGATACACCCTTTGCTGAAAGCCACTTGTGTTAAGGGTGAGCATGGGGCGGTTCAGTTCGGTTTTTGGCTGAAACCTAACCCAAACCCAAAATTTCGGTTTTTGAAATGGTGGAACTGTTCGGTTTCGGTTTTTTGGTTTTCCGGTTTGGATTATCTCTTTTTCGGTTTACACCCGTGGGTTTTTTGTTTTCAAGAACGGTTTGTTTTTGGGTTAAAGCCTGAAAAATCTTGTTTTTTTAATACTAAAATTGAGTTTTCATTTACTGAACTTATGATTTTCTTTACCTAAGTCAAACACTATTTGATAAATCATTAAAAATAATTGCTTACGTTTGGTTCGGTTTTGAGAGAGAATCCGAACCCAAACCATTTACTCCGGTTTTCAAAACACTCATGAGGCTGAGCATCATTATTATTTACAACATACTCTTTTGGAAATGGATAACAACTCAACAAGTTGCAACTAGCTATTAGCGATACTAAAATAGAAAAACAGAAAGAGCAATACAGAGTTGAAGCATGCACCTCTGTTTTAAACATTCCTCCCAATGCCAGAATAGTAGAAGCGGAGTTGCCATCCTTTGACTCAGGAAGGTAATTCAGAAGCTGTTGAGAAAGTGTCCTCGGCTTACGAACAGGTAATAAACTGGTAAGAACAATGAACATGCAGGGGCGGACCCATGTTGGCCCCTCCCTAATAATCTCGTTTCGTAAGCTAATTTTTCTTATAATTTTAGTTGTGCAACCGACGATTGTTTACGTGTGCCACCTATACAATTCAGTTATAATTTTTTTTTAAGTGTACAACTTAGTCATAAAATTTTATAATCTCAACAAATAAATTAAAAGTATCAAAGTAGAATATCTAAATAAGTTGAAAAAATAACAGTAAATGCACCTTTAAAAGTTTAAACCCAATAATATAAAAAATCCTAAAATTATAATCAAAATCCTTCGACCCAAATCACATTTTAAAAACTCAATCTTAATTTTTATACCCCAATAACCCAAACCCATTTACCAATTTCTAATATATTAGAAAAACAGAATTTTAGAATCTCAGCCCAGCCCAACCCAACCCAACCCAATAGGGGGGAAAAAAAAATTAAGATTCCACTCCAAATTCCAGAAGCCTTCGCAGAGGCAACTGGGCATGAGGGGGATGAGTTTTTGAATGCTGCCATGATCTGTGCCATCGAAAAAGCACTTTCGAAAGTCACAAATGAAGCAGTAATCGATCGATTCCAGAAGATTAAACATCGTAGAGGGCAGTTATGAGATTGTAGGAGTGTATGAGGTAATTTCTTGCTTGTTTAATTATTTGCAACTCTATTTAGAATCATTTTCTTTATTTCAAATCTACTTTAACTTGTGCTATGTTAAAGAATTTATTCTTATTTGTTGGTCCGACTCGTCGACCCGACCAATTTAGTTACTTAAATTATCGGACCGGTAGGGTAGGCTGACTTAGATAGGAAAAACACCTAACAGTCTACAAAAAGTTGAAGCTGACTAGAATGATCACAGATGAATGACAGCAGAAAGAGAATAAATAAATGAAATCCATGTGACGGGAGGATCAAAGCATCTTAATTCGGAGCCAACTTTGATATGAACGTTTCTTTCGGTGCTTCAAATCCAGTAGCGTTTTGATGTCACCATACCTGCAAATTGCATCCATCAATGGCAAACGCAAAAGCAAAAACAGACAAGGTTAGTATATCTATGAGTTCTAACTTGGACGCAAACAATCTATTTGAACAACTACAATCTAGTCTATATTGAAATCCTTTTTGCTTAACAGAACATCTATTCGTCAGTGTCTTTGGTTAATCTTCCATATTGAAAATATGCACTGTTAGGTCTTTAGAACATATAGGCAAATAGTAGTACGTAGTCCAGCTCCGCAGCGTCAGCATACGAAACTCCCAAAAAAGAAGTTGCCTTGATCAGAGGCAGTTTCGGAAGATTCTTGAACATCGTTCTTCTTGACATGATTTTTAGGGATTTTGTTGATAGGAACGCGTTTGCGGAAATCAGAGTCATCAAAGCCAGAGCAGGGGAGAGATGAAGCGACACCAAGTGACGAAGCAAAGTGGGCAACCTCAACCTCTGCTTGTAGATCTTTGTTTTTCTTTGAAATCGCCATTTTTCAGGTCTGCAGAAACATTAATATATCAGCAATATACATACATATCTGCACACTTTTTTCAAATATAGATACATATATATATTTGCACAAACATTAATATACATATATATTTCAGCTATATACATACATATATTTGCACACTTTTTTCAAATATCTTAATATAGATATAGATACATATATATCTGCAGAAACATTAATATATATATATATATATATATATATATATATATATATATATATATATATATATATATATATATATATATATATATATATGATTGGGGTTCGATTGAGAACTTTTGTGCATCGAGGCACCATTGAGAACTTTTGTGCATTGAACTATCTACCAAGTGTGCACAAAGGACATTTAGGTGATATTAAATGTATGGAAATTATTTTTGAATTAAATGTTTTTAAGATAATTAATAGCTAAATTTGGTATGAAAATCATCATTAACTTCTTTCCTAAAACCACTCCCTCTTTCTCTCTTTCCTCTCTCTTAGCCCCCTCTTGATTTTGGAAGAGATGAACGATATGCATGATTTATGTTTGTATGAACGATTCATGTTTGTATTTTCATTTTGGAAGAGATGAACGACATGCATGATTTATTTTTGGAAGAGATGAACGATATGCATGTATTTTGATGTATTTTGAATTTGTATCATTTTTGTTAATTTTGGAAGTGTAATAATTAAATAAGGATTGCATAATTCCTCAAAAGCGCTGCTCTCACAGCAACAGACGCACCAGCGACGATCCCGGCATCCAGAATGCTGGTCAGGACGCCGCACCAGGCCCTTGGGACGCTCAGCTTCTGTAATGGCCTCCTTTGGACGCTCCTTCGGCGTCTGGGACACTGCCTTGGACGCCCTGCACGCTTTCACTACTTCAGCTACCAATTTTGCTTACTTTTCTTGCCAAACAACTGCAACATATAAATTACATTAGCAGTACCAATTTTCTTACATTTAACACACTAAAACATAACAAAAACACATAAAAACAAAAGTGATTCATATCACTGATCAGAGATGATGACACGTGACAATAAAGGAGAGACCGACATCTGACATATTTTGTAACACCCCGACTTTCAAGTAGGTATGTGGAATTATCCTATTGACTAGTTATTATATTGATATTTGCGTTGGTCCAATTATGTCCCGATTAATGGATCATTCGTGTCGGAACCGATTTTACGTGGCTTATGATTATAGTTTTAGCAGATTAATAATAATTATGGATTCACGAGATTAGTTGGGATATATTGATATTAATTGTGAAATATTGACAACGGGATCAGATATTTGTTTCGAACCCGCGATATAACCTAAACGTTTATATGTTTGACACGTTCATATCACTTGCTCCCTTTCCTTCAATTCTAAGAATTTACAAGAGTGGTGTGTGTGTGTGTGTTTGCTGTTGCTGGAGATCAGAAAACAGAGCCATAAATCAGAAGGTTGTTGCTAAATTTCATCTTCACTTTGTATTCTTCAAGTTGGTAAGGCGAGAAATCCTTAATTTGATTGAGTTTGATAGTGCAACAAGTTGTATAAGTCGGGAATTGGTCCACAAGGTGTTTGTAAATGTTTATATAATGTTTTCGTGGAATTCTATGGCTGCAAGAAACGGGATTAAATCCCTCCTGGAGAGAGCTGGAACAGAAACGGAGTATACATGTTCGTCTCGGATCGCGGCCGTGATCCGTTAAGCGCGGCTGGGATGGGGTCTGAGGCTGTGCAAGGTCGAGCTAAGGCTAGATTTCATGAGCAAGGCTCTCGGTGGAAGCGCGACCCGCGATGGGAGGGAGGGCGTCCGCGCTGTGTCAATCACGACCACAATCAGCATTGTTTGGGCCAGACTTCGGCTTTGGGCCCTGGGCACTTATTGGGCTATGCTTTGGGATTCTATCCGTTGTATTATTGGTTATTGAGTATTCGAGATTTATCTGTTGGGCTCAATTTAATCTGTGGAGATCAGTTGTGTGTACAGGGACTAGTAAAGATCGGGCTGAGACAAATACCGGGTGTCGGGACTAGTTAGATTAGCTACTGCGAACCAGATGAGTACACGAGTTCTTTTAAAAAGTGCATGTCATCTTCTCCGAATCTTTATGCGTTGATATATTATATGTGATTATATTACTGGCTAAGGAATGTCTTTAATACGATGAAGACACTAATTGGCAACATCGTTGTACAGGGGAAGTTAGCGTCGTTTTTCACCTTCCCATGTCGAGTCTTCTCACCCTTCCATGTACTTTAGCATTGTGTTTTGTCAAGTCGTAAATTTACTGTCATTAACTGTCGTATCATTGTATGTAAATGACAACAACGTTACTTTTTCCAACGTTAGCAACATTGATTTGGATAAAGACCTTGCTAACCATGTCTCAAATCAACAACATATTTGTATGCATTGCTAAACTTGTCATTAAGAGGATGTTACTTTGTAGTGATGATTAAAGACACTAACAGAAAAATGACCTTTTGTGGCGACAAAAGTTGTCGCTAAAAGTCCAAGTGTCGTCGTAAAAAACTATAGCGGTGACGTGTTGTTGCAAACAGGTCTCGCAATAACATCGTGTCGAAAGACTTATTGTGGCAATAAAAGTCAGCAAGAAGATCGTAACACATCATTACCTTTTGCAATGATATTTGCATCACTAAAGGTCATCATTCAAAAAAATAGATGATGAAAAGTAGTGAGCAACATTAACAATATATTGTTGTCGCAATAGGAGACGAACCAGATAAACGAGCTTTTCACCGTAAAAATGTTAATTCTACAACGATATAAATATAAAAAATTTGTATGCCTTTTGCTACGACACATGTTGTCACAAAAAGTATCCGTAAGATTTTATCTTTTTCTTGTAGTTGAAAGAATAAAAAGCAAATATTACTAAAATATTAATATTCAACAACTCTATACCCAATTTGTTTAGTGTATAAACTAGTCTATTGATCCATGTATTACATGAGTATGTTTTACTAACAAATATCTTTTTAATATGTAATTTAAATGGTGTGAAATTTAATATTAATATTAAATTGGTGTATAAAAATTACTAAAATTATATAAAATATAAAACTGAAAGTTACAATGTAAGGACAAACAAAATTAATCTTTTGGAATATGATAAGTGTATTCATATTTTCTTTTATAATTTTTTTCTTTATTGTCATGTTATTATCATCTCATTTGAACCAAAAAATTAGCTTTTGCAAATGATAATTATTTTTTGTTAATATTATAAACTTGGTAAACAATTGGTAACGGTTACATAATTTAAATAAAATAGATTTTCTTAAATGATCATAATTAAAAGTGTTTCATTTTTACTTTTAATACATACATATTTAAAACCCAATATCATGTAACCAAAAGTAGATTTAAATAAGAGTAAATTACAGAAATGGTCCCTGTGGTTTGCATAAAACTTTGGTTACGGTCCATGTGGTTTCAATTTTGCATAAACGGTCCTTATTATCACTGTGTACTTGCAAAAATGGTCTCTCTGCCGTTAACTTTAACAATCAAATGGTTAAATCTTTTATAATGACCATTTTACCCTTTTCTTTGATAACATTTTGATCCCTCAAGTTTGTAGTTCATTTTAGTTTTGGTCCCTCAAATAAATTTTTTATTTAACTCTATTATTATTGATTTAACTTTTTACATATTAATTTATTTGTTTATTAAGTTTACTATATTTTAATATATTTTTCAGTTTAAATTACAAACTTATTAATTTTTTTTATTATAAACAATAGTATCTTCGAATGAAAAAAAATACAAATATTTTATATCGTAGTTTTCCAAACCAAAAAAAATTTGAATTTTAAGCTTTTATTTCTTTTTACAAACGAAGAAAAGTTACTAAACAATCATGTTTAATTTTTTTTCATTTTCTAAACGTAAAAACGACTATTTCATTTTTGAAAAATCGTATTTTGTACGTTTGAAAAAACTAAAAAATCAAAATGAGTCTATTTTTTGTTTGATTTTTATGTTATTCTAATCATTACGTTTTAAAATTTTTTCTATAGTAAAAAACTAAAAACCATTCCATTTTTTTAGTTTTTCCAAACAAAAAGACTACACACTATGTCATTTTTTTAAACAGCTTTAAAGCGTAATGGTTCATAGTTTTTCTTCGGAGAAAAAAATAAAAGGTAATGATTTGGTTGAAAAACTAGAAAAATAAATTGATTTTTGTTTGGAAAAACTAAAACTCAGAATTATTCGTGGTTTTTTCGTTTGCAAAAACTAATAACAGAATTGTTTGTATTTATCTTCGTTTTTCAAAACAAAAAATCGGAATTGGTTGAATTTTTTGGTGCAGAAAAAAAATAAAAAACGGATTGGTATTCGTAGCTTTTTACGTTTTAAAATAAAAAAAACTTAAAACATATATGGTTAGTAACTTTTTTTCGTTTGAAAAAACAAATAAAAGCTTAAGGTTCAAAATTTTTTGGTTTGGAAACTACAATATAAAATGTTTGTATTTTTCATTTGAAAAGGCTAAAAAAGAAAATGGATTATAATTTGATACAATTGTTTATAATAAAAAGAAATAATTAAGTTTGTAATTTAAATTATAAAATATATTAAAATATAGGAAACTCAATAAACAAAAAAATTAATACGTAAAAAGTTAAAATAATAATAATAATAAATAATAATAATAGTTATAAATAATAATAATATAATAATAAAAGAGTTACATAAAAATTTTTACTTGAGGGACTAAAACTAAAATGAACTACAAACTTGAGGGAACAAAATGTTTTTAAAGAAAAATGGTAAAATGGTCATTATAAAAGATTTAACCACTTGTTTGTTAAAAGTTAACAGCAGAGGGACCTTTTTTGCAAGTAAACAGTGATAATAAGGACGGCTTATGCAAAATTAAAATTACAGGGACCGTATCCAAAGTTTTATGCAAACCTCAGGGACCATTTATGTAATTTACTCTTTAAATAAACATAATTTTTATTAAATAATATATTTGTTCATAACTTTCCAAATAAAATAAACAAAATCTTAAAATAAAAAAAAAAAACTTTGAAACTTTTATCATGTAAAAGACTTAATAAATCAATTTATAATATCTGTGATGTTGAACTTAAAACAATGTTTTTATATTTTGATTTAAATATTAGATTATTAAATGTACTGTTTATATGAAGACTATTATATTTTTACAATTCATACTTTATTTGTATATTTTTAAAATTGATAAAATAGTTTAATATTCTGATTATAATTGGTACGGATAAGTATTAATAATAAAAAACTTTAAGAATAGATTTTAAAATTTATAAATTAGTTTAAATTTTAAAAACTAATAACTATGTAGAATATTTATGAATGAAAACATATGAAATATTTAAACGAAAAATGTTTCTAATTTGTTACATTTATACTTAATATAATTAAATTAAAAGTTTTATGTTATATTAATAAATAAACATTTGTTTTAGGACATTAATTATACAAAAAAAAAAAAAAATACAATTATAATATGCATGTTTCAAATTTAAAGACAATATATATGTTTTAGTTATTAGTAACATATTAGTTTAATTGCTTTTTAATGTAAATTTAGATTTACCCATATCAAATAACATAAAAGTTGTCATGTCAGCACTTAATTAAGATAATCAGTTTTCAAAAACTTAACGTATTATATTCGTAAGTCAATATATATCACACGTATCGTACGTTTTCAAAAAAAAAATTGTATACTATATTTGTATATATTAAAAGATATGTTGGTATTGTATGATATAGTTAACCAGAAAAGAGAAATTTGTGTAAAAACCTTCAAGTTGGATTAAAATCTCCAATTATTTTTCATTGCGCACCCCCCCACTGACTAAAATCTATCAAAATGAGGTTTCTTTTCAAAAAATTGACTTGCAACCTAATTAACTAGTTGTAATCTGCTGACCATACATTTGACTCCGACAAACGTTCTCTTTATCAAAACACATTTGTCTGTGTTTTCTTATTAAAACCACATTTATTGTTAATTTCTTTGATTAAATCTGTATTTTTTGTTGGAATTTATTTTTTCGGTGAAATTCTGGTGGCCACTGGTTCAAACCTACGACTTTCAACCGATTACAACATGTAATATCTTATTTCTATAAAATTTTATCGGTTAGAGGTGTTTTATGCGATAAAAAATGCTTGGAAGTTTTAATTCCTAAAATAATTCAACTTGAAAGCTTTTTGAACAAATATCCCACCGAAAACAAACCATTTTATTTGTGAAATATGATTTAATCCACAACAATTAGGAAACCGGTAATAAATCTATGGTTGTTAGCCCACCTATGTTTCAAAAAATGCAAACTTTTAGTTATTATTTTGTTATACTAGTTTATTATCCGCGTATTACGCGGATATTTTTAATATATATAAAATATAATAAATAAAAAGATAAAGATATAAATATATTTTTTAAACAAAAGTATATAAGATGATATAATTACTTATTATGACCTATTAATTTTGTATATTTCTAAATATGATGAGTAATTATTTTTTTATATGTTTTTGTAAACTTTTATTATATTATCTTATAATTAGTAAGTTAGTAGATTATTAGATTTTGTTTGATTTGATTTGATTTGAATTTAAAGTGGATTATATTAGATTTGGATAGATTTGATTTAAATTTCTTTATTATTTTTAAAATCTATAAATGACACGTGTCGATTCATGGTGACGACACGGGGCTTCACCAGAAATGAGTATAGTTACTTTTAATAGTATAGATAGATATTACAACTTAATCCACAACATTTTTAATAAAAATTATTTTGGTAGAGAACTCAAGTATTTTTCTTGTTTTTGTACAACAAAGAACTCGTTAGGTTTATTCCCTGTCGATCGTGTGCATTTTCCGGACCGAAAACACAAAACAAACGTGCATACATCATAAAACATCAAACGAAAAGACTAGCTACACTAGAATACCAAGCGTTTTTTAAAACCCTAGAAGCTCTCTGACTTTATCTTGGGCGTCGCTCTCGACAACAGTCGATATGAGCAAGTCGTTTGAGTTTCGCTTCGAGCAATTGTTTCGAATCTCGCCTTGTGTGCTTGTCAACACATCCATTTGCCCCATCTTCACCATGACGTTTATGAATTTCTCGAAAAACAGTGTTTGGTTAACTGCAAAGCTCCTCACTATGTCTCGAGTCCGTCTGTCAGTGTACAAATCTTGATCCGATAACAAAACCCCTTGTCGGTTCATAAGATCGACAAAGTACTTATTATCAAACACATTCGGGGATCGAAGGTCCAAAAACGTGGTGGCGTTTGTATTGGCATTTGGGCAAACACCTTTAAGGGTCCCAGCGAAGGTTTTGTCCATGTTCGCGTCTTGTGTGGGGTAAAGACGTTGTGTGAAAGATGTGCAATGCGCGACACCGATGGTGTGGGCTCCTGATAAGGCCACAACATCGGTGGCGTCAAAATTCCTAGCAGCCAGGGTGGTTAGTAATGTCTCGGTTGGGACAAATGGCGATGGAAGATTGGCAAGTGTTGCGTTTCTTGTGGCAAATGTTATCCCATCTCTTCGGCCTAGAGGAACATTATATTCTGGACCGCCAGTCTGACATGCGACATGATTACATATATAATCATCTTTATATAATATTTAAAAAAATAAGTGAAAATTAAAAAGTGTATACAAGGATTTACCAAGACGATAGAGTCACGAGCAACAATGGTAGCGATATCAGAACAAGAGACACTACCCACACCACACTCTTTGTGAATCATACGACGAAGATCCTCAATCACATTGAAACCCCTCAAACTTAAGTTTGGTGGTGCCGTTTTCTCGCTATCAACTGGTCCGCTAGCTGATCCATCTAACAAAAGCGAACCGTCGCAACCCTGTTGTCGACAAGTTAAAACAGATACTTGCATTAGTAATTTGATTGCAATTAAAATTATACAAATTTAGTCACTAAAATATAATATATTTCCGTATTTAGTCAGTAAACTTTAGTATTTTTTATTTTTTAATATAATGATCGACTAAAGTTAATTGATAAATAAGATGAAAATTTCTTTAATAACAACTTGATACAAATATAATGGAATTCGTATAATAAGTAAATAACTCGTGGGGCTTAAAAACATTAATTATTTTATACTCACTTGCAGCTTTTTATAAAGCAGATTCTCTACTCTACAGTGCATATATATTAATTATTTAGTTATTTAACTTTTAATTTTAATATGTAAATATTATTTATTTCTTTAAAAAGTTTTGAGATGTGAATATATGTACATATCATCTTTATAAGATTAATTAAAACATGTTTATGAAAAAAAAATTTAATTTTTTTTAAAGGTGATAACTTCTGACGCTCTTTATAATGATTGGTACTCTTTCAATATATATACACACACACACATACATACATACATACATACATACATACATATAGAGAGAGAGAGAGGTGGGTTCAATAGAGAACCTCTATGCATCGAAGAACCTTAGAGAACCACAATACATCGCTAAAAAATCGTAATGCATCACGTGGAAGTCGATGCATCACACGAGAATTTGATGCATCACGTGAAAATAATGATTTATAACTCGGGAATTGTGATGCATTTGTGGCGGTGCATGGAGGTTCTTTGATGTATAGAGGTTCCCTATTTAACCTATATATATATATATAGATTTAGGTTCAAGTGAGTACCACCCATTATGCAGCGTACCAGAATGTACCACCCTTAAAAGTAATTTTTTTTGAAATTTTTTTTCATGAACATGTTTTAATTAACATTACACAGATTATATGTGAATTTCACGCAAATCCGAACACTCTACGTGCATGAAAACACACATCACATAAATGTGCTTTCTCATGTCTTCAAAATTATGTATGTGTGTGTTCACATCATTTTTTAGGAGCTAGGAGATGTGAATGTATGTGAAATTTACATATGATCTTTATAATGTTAATTAAAACATGTTTATGAAAAAAAATTTTAAAAAAGTTTTTTTAAAGATGGTACCTTCTGGTGCGCTGCATAACAAGCGGTACTCTCTCGAACCATATTCTATATTATATATATATATGTGTGTGTGTATATATATATATATATATATATATATATATATATATATATATATATATATATATATATATATATATAATATGGTTCGTGTGAGTACCTAAAAAATGCAGAGTACCGTGAGTACCTGTGAACACATGAGTTTTAGATGTGAACATGCTCCAGAGAAAAGTTTTTTTTAAATTTTTTTTTTCATATTCATTTAGATATAAATAATATAAGCCTATTTGTAAAAGAATTACACACATTCACACTTCCTAGTCTCTTAAAAGTTATGTGAACGTGAAAAAATTATGTGAATATGCTTAGTGTGAACACACGTTCATAACTGTGCAGTTCACACATGTTTGACATAGTTCTAGTGTGTGTTTATGTGTGATTTTTTTCAAGTAGTCTTAGGTGGCGTTTGGTTTGGAGGATTTCAACAACTCATTTAAGATTTGGATTTAGAAATCCTCTCATGTCATGTTTGGATAAAAACTAAAAAAGATAGAATTTTACTTCATTTAGCATTTCATATTCCTCAGTTATCCTCATTACATAATCCACATATCCCCATAGTTATTTTAAAATCCTATCATTTTAGAATCCATCATTTTAAATTCATGCAATCCAAACGGCACCTTATATTATTGATTTAAACATGATCATGAAATTTTTTTTTCAAAAAAAATGGTTTTAAGTGTAGTACCTCCGGTACTCCGCAAAACTAATGGTACTCATTTAAACCCAGATCTATATATATATATATATATATATATATATATATATATATATATATATCGATCTTCGATTAAATATTTGTAAGAGATTTAAAAAATGTTGAATTAATTTGTAATTTCGTGATTCGACAAAAAATATTAATAACAAAGACAAAATAATCGTTTTGTCTTTAGTTAAACACTTACCGTTGAATCATAAGACAATAAATATTGAATCAAAAACTAAAAGTGTTGAATCGAAGATTGAATCTCTTTATGAGAAATAAACCAAACACCTTTGTTTTTTTTTTGGGCTGGTAAATTAAAAAATAGTCAGTTTTTTTAAACTAAACACAAGAGTGCGTTTAGTTACCGAAAATTTACATCTCACTTTTCAAAAAAAAATAAAACTTGTTTACTTAACAACAATTTCATAAATTTTCACTTCACTTTTAAAAATACCACTTTTCATATTTTCTCTTACTTATCTATTACATATCCTATAATTCTTTCTAATACTCTCTTTCTCTCTCTTACTTTTCTATCACCTATCTTACTTTCCTTTTTTTATAATCATCCATCTTATTTTTCTTAAAACAAAAATTTTATCGTCTAAACAAGTTTTTACTTTTCATAGAAACCATTGTTTTTTTTTCTAAATACTATAACTTGAAAACTGAAATTGAAAATTGATCAGTACACGACAAAATTATCATAATATACAATAATCAATATATTCTTTACTATCATTTTCAATCTTTATGTTTCATTTCTTTCATTAAGGGTAAATCAGTCATTTTAAATAAAATTGTTGTGTATGATAAATTCTTGTTGAGTACATATCACCTTTCATATTGTAAAAGTTTTCAGTTATTTTCGATTTTTTCAACTGTACAGAAAGTTTTCTAATAACTTACTACATATTCTGGTTCCACCACTGATATATACCTGAACAAAGCAATCATGGAAATGAATTCTGAGTAGAGATGCAGCAAGGCTCACATCCTTCTTTAAAACCTTCTTCAACTCCTTTCTAATAATTGATTCCACTTTTGGACATCTACTTTCATAGTATTTCCAAGATAGTCCCTTCACTACTGGCTGCTGTTGTGCTGCTGAATGCACCATAAGCATTAGCAAAACACCTACTAAAAGTGTAAGTGTGTGAAAGGGCATTGAGGTAATTTTACATTTAGTCGTCATTGTTGAGTTGAATAGAGAGAGTAGTAGTTGTTGTATAGTGTGGCTTTTGGTAGAAAAGATGAGGAATACTTATAGATGGGAAAGTTACATTAAGGCCCCTCGTTATCTAAATATTAGCATCACTAGTCCCTTAAAGTTAGGGGTGTCAATTTCTGACACGACACGATTAACCCGACAAGAACATTTATTGGGTCATAAAACGGGTCGACCCTAAATTAAATTGATGGGTTGTAGGTTGACAGACACGGCCCTTGACATGTTCAATGTGGGCTTTTGCATAGGGCCCCCATTCTTTTAGGGCCTCAAAAGAAATCTGATGTATTTATTTAGTTTAGATTTTAGAAGCCCAAATTCTCTTTTGTCTTTGCACTTGGAATTGCAACAGCCCAACGACACTTTGTTGGGAGAGGAAGCGACTATTATAATTACCACATTGAGTTGTAGGTATTAAAGCAATGACACTCTGGTGTGTTTTTTTTTTTTTCATTTTCTTTGCATAGCTGTTGGACGTTGTTACTTGGAAATGGAAAATTACTATGTGGTTCTTCGGTTGAGAGTTGGAATAAAGGTAAGTTGTATTTGGCTATTCTTTATTTTGTATAAATGTTTTGAAATTTTTGTAATCAAAGGGTCTATTTGTGATTTTTGCACGAGGCCCATGAAATCCATGGCACGGCCGTGTAGGTTGACCTTTGACCCATTAACCCTTTTAGTTTTCAACTCATATAACCTGTTTATTATTTGTTAAGAATCAATATATTATTATTATTACTTTATTATTATTATTATTATTATTATTATTATTATTATTATTATTATTATTATTATGATTATTATTATGGTTATTTCTTATTTATATCATTCTTATTTAATTATTAACATAATCATACATTTAATTGAGATATTACATTTCTATTTTTAGAATTTTTTTAAAATTTTGGTGTTACTAAAAAAATTTAGAAAATCCAAAGCCGATTAGTTGTCGGATCTGAGCAAATCAAAACTGGTTTTTGGTAAACCTTCAAATAAACAGGTCAATTGGCCCGACATGAAACCAATACAAAAAAGTTACATGTAATCAAACACGACACAATTATAAATAAATCAATAATAAATCGGCACGAAATGACATGTGAACACGCTAATTCAAATATACCAACGTTAAGTCGTTAACCCGACACGAATCGTCATCCCTGGTTAAAGTTTAAAAGAAATTACAAGGGCATAAGGCATCAAGGCAAATGATAAAAAGTTAAAAACAAAAGGGTCGGTGATGTGGCCATGTGGGTGTAATCCATGCATGCATCTAGGGTCTTGGTCATCTTTGAAGACTGTGTTTGGCACATCCCTGCACACTCCTACTTTTAATTTACACTTGTAAATTGACTATAAATTTTAACCAAAAACGTGATACACATCAATTTTATATAAAATGATTATCTTAATATTACTGATATTTTTATTATCTTTGTATTTATGTTTGTTTTTATGTCTCAACTTCATGAATGGGAGTACGAGAGTTGAGCCGTTCTATGTTTCTAGTAAACGATCCCATCCTCTAGGAGAGCGTTTGGTTCGTGGATATCCTGGAATTCACTGGTATTTGCATTTAAAATCCTTTTTTGGTTCACAGAACTCAGTAATGGGGCATTTGGTTCACGAATTTTCTGGGATTCACTGGGATTTGCATTTAAAATCATGTGTTTGGTTCACAGATTACAGTAAGGGGGCGTTTGGTTTGCGGATTTTTTGGGATTCACTGGGATTTGTTTGTAGATTTCAGTAAGGATTTAAAATCTCAGGATTCATTAAATCTCTCAATTCTTTGTTATTTAAAATCCCAACCTCCCTTCTAGGATTTTAAATCCCAGTTACCTTGTATTTTTCAGATTAGCAAATTTTATAATAAGATAATGTAAATTCTTTGACAAAATTATGTCAAATGCAAATGTTGCATAATGCAAATCCCAGAGAAAAAATCTGCGAACCAAACGCCCCCTAAGAATTTATAATCTCAGGATTTCATACTTTTATTTTTTCTTTGTTATTTAAAAACTCAGTCTCCTCCCTAGGATTTTAAATCTCAGTTACCTTGCATTCTTCAGATTAACAAATTTTTTCTATAAGATAATGTAGATTTTTTGACAAAATCTTGACAAATGCAAATGCTGCATAATGCAAATCCTAGATAAAAAAAAATCTGTGAACCAAACGACCCCTATGGATTTAAAATCCCAGGATTTTATAAATCTCTTTCTTTTTTGTTATTTAAAAACTCAGTCTTCCTATTAGGATTTTAAATATTAGTTACATTGCATTTTTCAGATTAGCAAATTTTTATATAAGATAATGTGATTGCGTTGATAAAATCCTGACAAATGCAAATCCTGCATAATGCAAATCTCATAGAAAAAAATTTACGAATCAAACACCCCTAAGAATATGATAGTTATTTACATTAAATTGATGTGCATGTTAGATTTTGTTCTATTTAATATAGGGTTAATATTGAAAAAACCCTATCATCTTTCTTCATTTTCGTGATTAAGTCCATTATTTTTTTTCTTATTGTTTAAGTCCCTATTTTTGTCTTATTCAAAAGTGTATATTTGACCTGTTTGACCGGTTACCAAACAGGTTACCTTATATTTTTTACTTGATTAATGTTGGAAAAAACCCACAATCTTTTCATATTTTAGCGATTAAGTCCTTAAACTTATTATTTTTTCAGTTGTGTCTACCGTCTAATCCGGTAGCCGATAAAAAATATATACTTTTGAATAAGACAAATATAGTTTAGGGACTTAAACAATTGCAAAAAATGTTTAGGGACTTAATTAAGAATTTAAGAAAAGTTAATTGGGTTTTTTCAATATTAACCCTTTAATATACTTCTTGGTTTTATAATTAACTGATTAAGTGTTTAGTTAAAATCATGTGATTGTAACTATAATTTTATAAAATCGGATGTATATTTATTTAAGACGGAATAAAATGAAATATTTGACATTTATTTTGAACGTAGAAAGTAACATATTTTACCATTCATTAGTTTATGACCACGTGACGATTTCTGTTCTATTTTACTATATATTTTATTTAAAATCAATTTTGTAAGCAAGCTATATATCATTGTATTTCTTTAAAAAATAAATAAATAAGGATTTTCTATCATTGATGATAAATTTACTAAGGCATTTGTTTGTATCTTTTCATTAGTATATTGTTTATATAATAAATTGGTTAATTTATTGAAATGAAAAACCATTACAAAAGGAAGGAGGTAAGCTAAATATTTTACTTAACAAACATTGTCGTTTCTTTATATAGTTTATAACTCACTTAATAGTGGATAAATTTTAATAAATAATTGGTTGTATAAAATTTATGTAAAGATAAAATTAAAACATATAAATATTAAATATTTAAAAAAACATAACAATGTTGTTATTTGTCATAATTAATATTTAATATTAGTTACTTTTTTAACAAATTTTAAAATATTTTATTTTTAAATTTATATGTATTTAATCGATACAATTTAAGGTTTTAATTTTACATAAAACATAATGTTTATATTTGTAGTTTCCTTTCCAGATGAAACGTGGAGACAACATGTGTCTTTATGTGTTTTCCTTTATTATATAGATTTAATTGAATAAAATAATCATGAATGACTGAACTCCTAAATATATTTTAAATTAATAATAAATTTATAAATACCATATATTTTGTAAAAAAAAGGGATAATTGCACAAAAAATCTCCAACATGTCAGTTTTTGTAATTAAAACCCCAAACCATTTTTCGTGGCATAGTAAACCCCGAACTAACTAAAAATCAATAAATCAAGGTTTTATCAATGGTTAACCGGTTGAAACCGGTTATTAATCCTACGTGGACCGGTAAATAACCTACGTAGAATAAATTTTAATTGTTGAAATCGGTTGCCAAGTATTACACATCATTTAAACCACTATTGATGATGTAATCCCGTTTAAAAATTACAATTAAAAACTATCAACGGAGGTATAAATGATGTGTAATACTTGGCAACCGGTTTCAACAATTAAACTTATTGCTCGCAGGTTATTAACAGGTCCACGCATGATTAATAACAAGTTTCAACCGGTTACCCATTCATAAAACATTGATTGCTGATTTTTAGTCACAAAAAACTGACAAGTTGAGAGTTTTTGCGCAATTAACTACACAAAATAATATAAATTATTTTGATGGTGCTACTGTTCTCACCTCATAAATGTTTATTTCTACCCCATCATTATTACTATATTATTATAAATCAGTTTTTTATAATTAATTAGCCAATAGATGTCATTTTTATCATTTCATTTTTCAATATCAACCTAACCTTTTTTCTAACTAATCATGCGGTGTGTAAATTGACTACTCGTAATATAAAACCTATCAAATTCATAAATGGATTTACTATTATTGAAATTACTGATTTTAGAAGTTTTAAGAGAACAATGGTCACACTCATACTTATTAGTGTCCTTATCCCTGAAATTATTAAATGTTGCAGTCTGCAATCCTGCTACTGTAGCATATTAAACCCACCTCCTTTTGCTTTATTTTATTTTTCTTTTTAACAAATAAATATTTTATTTAAATTGATATTTTATCAATTACTTAAAAAAAAGACTGTTTTTGGATTTTTAAGGTAACTTCTCGAGAAAGTTAACATAAAAATTTAAAATTTAATAATAAAAATATCATAAAGTTTTTTAGACCAATAAAAAATTATGAAAATTTATTATTGTTGAGAAAAAACATAAAATTTAATTTCTTCAGATCGAGAAAGTATCAGGATATACAGTGTTTTGTCGAAAAAAGATTATAAATTTAAATTTACCTTATTAAATTAAATAGTCACTAATACTACTTTTCGTCGATATAAAATTTTTATAATTCTTTTCAACATAAAAGTTTTACGTTATCTTCATCGTCAAATATTGAATTTTATTTATTTTTTCCACGACTTACTGAAATCAAACACAAAAGTTAGAAAAAGTTTTTGGCAGTGCAAAGTGATTTTCAGATTATAAAACTCCAACATTGGTAAAAGTGCTTTGCTATGAATATTAGATATAATATTTTTAAAGCATTGCTACATGTACATCACTTTTTCTTAATTTTTATTAATCACACACTCTTTTGCTCACATTATTTTTGTTAATGATGTGAGACTCAAGATTAAAAGTTAATCTTCTCCCAGGTTAAGAAGGGGGTGTATGATTAACAGTTAAGGGGTGTGCGTATAGATTTGCCCTATCTATCTATACTATTAAAAGAGTAACTAAATGTCACATGACATGCTCTCATTTAATTTGCCACATGTCGCTCTCTTCTTTTGCCACATTATTTACTGATTTTATTTTTAAATTTTAAAACAACTCAAATCTATGTAAATCTAATATGAATTAATTTAATAACTAACTAAAATTAAGCAAACTTTATTATTTCATATAATTATTATATTATACATATATATAAATATTAATATTCTAAAATTAACTCATGTAATACATGAGTACTAACCTTAGTTTTTATTAAAAGAAAACCAATATACAAAAAAAGGTTAAAAAATCATCATTCACCTGCTTTTTTGATCCCCAAGATGCATATAAGAAAATAAAAAGCTAAAAGCTAAAAAAATCATCATTAACCTGCTGGATGACATTCATGTTACGAGGGTGTTTGAATTTACGTTTGAAAAAATGCTGTAGCGTTTTGGAAACTAATAATCAGATAATTGCTGTAACAAAAAGTGCTGCAGGGAATGTAGTGTTTTGTTTAACTTCTGCTGTTTGATACCATAATTATCAAATAATCAGTTTTTAAAGTGTTTGGATTTGCGTTTTTACTTGTAAAATGATCAAATAATCACTTATTAAGCAAATAAGCTACAATTTTTAACTTATGAAAAAGTGTGATAGGGGCTAAACGCAAATAATCACTTATTAACGTATGCAATCCAAACACTTTAAACCAATTATTTGCGTTATTGTAACGTAATAAGCTAATAATCACGTTTATAACGCAAAACCAAACACCCTCTATGTTAAAGTAAGGGCGGTTGGTTCGCGAATTTCTTGAGATTTACTCGAATTTGCATTTAAAATCATGTGTTTAGTTTGCAGATTTCAGTAATGATTTAAAATCCTAGATTTCTTAAATCTCTTCCTTCTTTATTATTAAAAAACTCTGCCTCCACCCTAGGTTTTTAATTCCCAGTTACATTGCATTCTTTAGATTAACACATTTTTACTAAAAGAGAATGCAGATTCTTTGATGAAATTCTGACAAAAGCAAATGTTGCATAATGCAAATCCTTTAATAAATGCAAATTCCAAAGAAAAAAATTTACGAACCAAATGCCCCTAAGGTGTCACAGGTATCCTGTTGGTTTTGGTTTTTTTTTTGCCATCCCTTAATATGAAATCTGCAAACTAAACACATGATTTTAAATGCAAATCCCAGTAAATCCCAAGAAATTCACGAACCAACGCCCCCTTACTTTAACATAATGTAACATCCTTACTTTATAAGCACTTGTAATTTACAATTTATGACTCAATTTAATGCATTAATGGAATTATTATTTCGGTTTCGTTCACAATATTAAATATGAAAAACAATGAGGAGAAATCTTCATCGAAGTTTTTTAGAGCAAGCAAACAACAAGGAACCAACATCGGTAGAATATACATCAATCATCGATCGAAACATTTTAAAAATGACAATGATGATGAGAAATTATTATTGTTGTTTTCTGAGCAAGTATAAGAAGTAGAAACCAACTCGAATGGTTATAAAGATTAAAATTGAGAAAATACAAAGTTGAGGTTGTGATATGCAAATGTGGCAAAACAACAAATAAAAAGGAAAAAAAAAAAACTTCTCATTTTTACCATCGCATTCTATCTCTACTCTCCCATCTCTCTCACTCTCTCTCTAGAACCCACGGTTCTTTCAATATTCAACAAATCAAGAACTTCAAAATTGTTGAATTAAAGTGTTAAAAGTAGAATTCAAGGTGCAAATACGAAACTATAGTTATTACAACAAACGATTTGAGGTAAGATTTACTTAAAAGTGCAAATGTTGAGGATTAGGGTTCGGTTTTTACAAGAACCGAATCAAAGATTTCTGTTTAAGATGTTAACGCATGTTGTATGTTCTTATGGATATGTTTTAATCGAGTATGAGGGATGTTATATACCAAATATCATATTCTAATTCACACTCTTAGTATGATTTTGAAATTACTATGTGTTTTTAGTGTGGAGGTTCACCGATAATGATGAAAAATGGACAAAAAGGACTGATTTTGGTATATTTATGTTATAAATTATGTTAAAAAGAGTACAATTAAGTTATAATCAATAGTTTTCAGTCACAAACATACATAAAATGGTCAAAAGTGAAATCTGGAAAATATTAGAAAAGTACAAGTGTAAAATTCGGACCTGATGAACACATATCGGGTCATCCGAATTTTAGACCTAGTCACAATTCGGATCCATCCGAGTTCGGATCATAACCGAGTTCGGACCACATGCAATCTCGGATGAAAATTCTTGGGAAATCACTAAGTATAGACACAAATTTCGGATCATCAGATCATCCGAATTTCGGATCAAGTCTCATCCGAATTTTAGATGGGGTTACAAACAGAAAGACTAAGGATGGGACCTCGGGCCATCCGGATTTCGGGTTCATCCGAAATACGGATGTGGTCCGAATTTCAGTTCATTTCACTTAATTTTTCAGAATCAAGTTTTAAGCAGAAACTGACACTGATTCACTATTACACTGACTTAACAGGATCTTTGTGGTGTTATCTAACACACATTGATTCAGAGACAATTTACACTATACAAATCATTGTGAGTAATAGATTATTATTCAAACATTTATTGTCTTTGCATTCACATTTCAAATTTCAATGGCATGTTCATGTTGTTCAATATACATCAATTGGCATTCACATATGATTCATTAGAATGATGTACACTCGTACTTGACATGTGACAAACATGTAGCCAGCGTTCATTTGAAAGTGCATCTTATAATTCATCTTTGCACTGCATGATTATTACTTCACAATCTGATGCGACCTGGACTAGGGCTGACAGCAGGCCACTGTCGGTGACTGATCATCCCATTCACTTTCCTGGTCAGGTTCGGCACATCCCCGATCAGCATTTTGAACTGCCAAACCCGATGTGTCACATCCTTGCTTTAAAACACGCTTGCTTATCCCAGGAATAATAATAAATGCATAAAGCTAAATAAAATATTACAATAAGTCTTGCACTACACGTGCTTCAAGGTTACAGTACTAAGTTGCTAAAAACATCACAATATAAATAAAAGCAGCTACCCAAAACCCAAGGCACTATAAAGCTATACCACAAGCCGCAAGTGAGCTAAGTCCTCTGGGTTGATCAGATAATAGACCTAAGCAGAAGGTCCAGCTTGTTCTTTACCTTTTCCTGTAAAAATTGTGAGTAGCAACTGTAAGCTAAAGCTTAGTGAGTAAACAGATATTCATGAATGCATGTAAAATATGAGGCGAAAGTGCCTATAAAGGCTGTTATGCTTGCTTGCTTGTATGCTTAATACCCAGAAAGAATGCTGCACAATTGAGACATTTCACGCAGAACGGAGATGCCACCACTAGGGGTTTACCGCTGACAGATGATCAATCTGTGATGCGGGGCTAGCTACCCGCATAATGCTCAAGGGATAGTGGTAAGCATCAGAATTGCTTGCTTGCTAAATATAATGCTTATGAGATGCACAAAGAAACGCTAAAACAAAGCTTGCTGTATAGTATGCAGAACAATAAACAGATAGCAGATAAATATGCATATTAATAGATCAAATGTAAGATCCAGCTAAGCTGGGCATCACCTGTACCACAGTGTTCGCCTTCACTCACAAAAGTCTATTGAATTCCAAATAAATCATATAGAAGCAATTTATGTCTCAATTTCATATAAAACATGTAAACAAGAATAACTGTTACTCACAGTACTGAAAATGCTTGAAATATTCTGAAATGCTTGCTCGGGCTTATTTACGCTTTAAATTGCTTTATAATGCTTGCACTTGCTTATCTAGGCTTTAATATATTCTAGCACTGGCTTTGACTCGCAACTGGGCTAAACGGCTTATGTATAATATCTGAAGTTTAATATTACAGAACATGTGCTAAATTAATAATGCTAGCTCAATATTCCAACATCTATAAGCCATAACTTCTAGCTAAATATTTTGCTATTTATTTTGCTAATTTATGCGTTGCTCATTAATTTTATCAATTAAATTCGAATTTAGGGGACAGATTCGAAACATGGTACCAAATTCGAAGACAGATTCGAACCAGGGGTTAGATTCGAACCTCATTCGAATCTGAGGATAGATTCGAAACCCATATCTCGAATCTAGCTCTATTCGAGTCTGTTCTTGGTATTTCGAGTTTGTTCTATGCATACTCGAGTTTGTTCATAAACTACAGCTTTAAACATGCATTTTCAAGCCTCAAATCCACAAATAAGCTAAATAATAAGCCTCGGTTTAGTTATATGATACATATTCTACCATATTTTAGCTAAAACTCATACGAAATCAGCTTTAAATCGCCTAAAATGATAAACTCGAATTTTTCCTCAAAACCGAAAAATGCAGAAAACGAAAAGAGCGATTCTTACCTCAAAACCGTATGAAATCACGCATGCAATGGTAGATTCAAGTAGTACACTTCGAGACCTTTCCAATGACGTATAGAACTCGAGAA